>CAMXCT020001239.1:22500-72500 GCA_947184155.2 Cladocopium goreaui | reverse complement strand
CAGGATACACCCAATTCCAACCATCTCTCAGGCTGTGATGTTGTGGTGAGGTTGTCATTATTCACCCCGATTGTCCCCATGATCTCCCCCTGAATTGCAATCAAACCTCGGATTTGAATCTGTTAGTTTACAGGTGTTTCTATTCATTCTGTGAATTTCTCCCATTTCAAATCTCTATATATATATATGTATATGTATACATTTAAATATATACACACACACACTTTTTCCCACTTACATCTATTTATACCAGTGCTTGATGGTCACATCGCCCTGTCAGCGCGCCTGCAGAGCCTGTTGGGCCTGTTGAGCCTGTTGTGCCTGTTGAGCTTGTTGATAGTACTGCAGCTGCATGGCCCAGGCCTGAACCCAGCGGTTGAACCGAAGCCAGGGGCCGGGAGTTGGAACAGTTTGTGGCCAATCTAAAATAAAGACGTAGCATGTCATACGCAAAAAAGTCTGCATATTAAAAAAAGAAAGATAGATAGATAGATCGATCGACCGGTGGACGGATGGATGGATAGACGGATAGATAGATAGATAGATAGATAGATAGATAGATAGATAGATAGATAGATAGATAGATAGATAGATAGATAGATAGATAGATAGATAGATAGATAGATAGATCGACAGGTGGATGGATGGACAGATGGATAGATAGATAGATAGATAGATGGATGGATAGATAGATAGATAGATGGACAGAGAGAAAGATAGAAAGAAAAAAGGAAGATGGAAAGATAGATGGATAGATAGATGAAACGAAAGATAGTGGTAAATACATGGATGGATGGATAGATGGATGGATGAATAGATGGATAGATCGATAAGGATAGATAATGATAGATAGATGGATGGATGGATAGACAGATCGATAGATGGACAGATAGATAGATGGATAGATAGATGGGAAGATAGATGGATAGATAGATGGATAGATAGAAAGATAGATGGACAGATAGATGGATACTCACTGTAAGAAACTAAATGACATTTAAAGACATATAAATACATATACTGTAACACTGCAATCATGAGTCTACTAAGTGGGACCCTGGTCTCAAGTAGACATAGCTCAGAAGGGGTGAAAATTACGGACCCAGACAAAGTCAACCGCACCTGAACCTGTTCCTGCGAGTACGGATAGTAGCCGTAAGGATACCTGGCTGTTGTGGCTGCCATGCAAATTGCAAGTAGGAGAAAAACTGGAAGTGCAAGCATTCCAACTAGCCAAATATCAAATTAGATGAAATTGTAAACTGTCAAATATTTTTGCGGGCTCAGAGATAAGATTTCAAGAAACCTACTCCTCACAAGCAGTGTGTGTTTTTGTTGTGTTTTGTTGTTGTTGTTGCTTTTAAACCTGTTTCGTTTCTTTTTTTTCGATTAACTGTTGCCCACCGAACAAAAATGGGGATTACATCACGATACATCACAGTAGTTCATGGTCTCAAAGAGAAGGCAGAATAATCGCTCATCTGGCTGAATTGAAATGATTCACTCACCTGAAATCATGCCATTGTGGGGTGGTGCCCCTTCCCGAACACAGGTCGCCCTAGTTAATCTATACCTTTACTTTGGATACCCAACTCTCATCACTTCTGGCTTAGATATGTCCCCAGGATTCCGAGTCCCCAGTTTTCGATGATTGAATTCTCCTCTATTAGATCGCTCCTCTTGTGCAGGTGTACGCCTGAACAAGCCACTTAGGGTTTCCTGACATGCCGCCAGTGCCACCAAGTTGCTGATACGGCGCGGGCGCATTTTGCTGCCCGTCACCTTGAAGAGAGGTTGGATACTCTGGCCAGGTATGCTATTCCCCTTTCATCCTCATGTCTTGTTGCAACAGTTGTGCCCAAAACTTGTTTTTTTTGAGTTGGGGAGTCCACCGCCGCATCTTGAGGGCAGGTACTGCTGGGGGCGAATATGTTGCGACTTCTGGGCTACGGATGAGACTTTGACCATCAACAATGGGTAAATCTTTTGCATTTTCAATCATATTTTTGGCATTTACTTAATTGGGGTGATCCAAGTTTATGTGTATATATATATAATTCCCGAATGCAGAGCGAAGGGTTCTCGTTTATCTTTGGGGGACTTGGGGTGGAGGTGTGTTCGCTCGACGTTGCTTGCCGTTGGCAACCGTCTGCGACTGTCCGCAATGGGGAAGATATGGTCGTGCCTGTCGCGAACCTGCGAAAGTTGTGATTTTTGAAGGTTTTGCAAGACGTGACATGTATAGTTTTGTCACAGGCGTTGCGCTTGGTGACATTCCGACGTGTGAGATAGCGTGTCGAAAATCGCTTTGTGTGACAGGCGCAATACTTTTGAACGATTTTCGCAAGATAACTGTTCAGTGACATTGATGTGTTTTTTTGTGCGGCGGGTGTGGCACTTGGCAACATTCCCACGTGTTGATGACATGTGTCGAAAATCCTTTTGTGTGACCGGCGAAATACTCTTGAATGATTTTCGTAAGATTACTGTCATTTTTTGTGGCAAGCGCAGCACTTCAGAGATGTCTATTTCTTGTGGCAGGCACCGTGCTTTATACGTGTGGTGTTGTGTGTATTTGCAAATCATATTGGAACTGCTTATGTATCCATATCAAATGGCAAAAGGGCAACGTACTCACTCTATTCAGTGATTGCAGTAATCATCCAGTCTGATTTCCAAGACATTAGCCTATTGTTTTTGTGCAAATCCATGTAAATCTCCAATTTTTTCTTGGTGAGACACAAGTTTTCATGGTTAGGTCCCTAGCCATCCATTTTGTTTGTCAAAAAGTTGGACAGTCTGCTGCCAAAACGCTACACCTCTAAGGATCAACAGCGGGGCCCAGGGGTTCAATCCGGGGTTGACATTTTCACCGCCAACCGCACCTCTGCCGCCTTTCTCGCCTGTGGACAGCAAAACCAATCACTGAGGCCTGGTATGTTCTACCCAGAAAACCATGGTGTTTTTGCCCTGGGAAGGAAAGGATGAAACCAAAACAATTTTTCCCATCATCCAAGCCTGCATGTGAAAGATTGGGATTCAATCCAGAATGGGGGAAATTTTGCTGGGAATAGGGATATGTAGAAACATGCAGAAACTTAGCCACAACAAAGGGGGTATGAACATGTATGAGCCATCAACAGACTGGTTTGGCTACGTTCTGAGTCTGTCAGACGAGCCCCACGGGGGGGGGGATGGGATTCAATTTTGTCGCATATCCTGGAGACCCTTCGGTGTCCTGAAACATGGCTGGCTAAATTCCCTAGCTCCTAACTAAATGGACATCCATTGATGGGAAACTCACTGAAGTATAGAGTATAGATATTACAAGTATAAATGTACATACATACATACATACATACATACATATATATATATATATAAAAGAAAGTGAGTGGAATATTTTCCGTTTCCGTGTTTGATGACCAGGGGGTAATATGTTTTCATTGTTTTTCAAGTTCAAGCTTCCTGCGCACAGGTGAGTTCTTAAGGAAAGCAGGGTCCTGCTTGCCATGGAATCTGTTGCCAGATTGTGCTTCACTCACTGTGGATTTCAGCTTCTGGGGTTCTTAAACGCAGTGTCTCCAAAATTTGTTCAGAGCTTCCATGTACACCACGGACTTGATACCCGGTGCGACTTCGACTTTCAAGCATCCCACTTTGTAGCTCTAACAGGCTGCTCACATACTCCGCTTTCTTGGCTATATTCTACCATCTTTCACGGTTCTATTCTGATTGTTGCTTGTATGCTGCTTCTTGGTTGGTCATATACCATGTGTTTATTTGAACGTCAAGTTACCAGTAGTACCGCGCAAGGCAGTGGCGGAAGTTTGTAAGATAGGAAACTATAGGGGAGGTGAGATGTTGTGATGCACGGATGGCAGAGCAAAGCCACTGGTGGACCGAAAGGTGGTGGGGTTTTTGGAATGGTTGCAGTGGTCACCTCACCCACAACTGCAGGGTGTAGTGTGGTGTAGCGAATGCAATGTAGTTGTAGTTGTAGTTGTAGTGGTAGAGGTAGTTGTAGTTGTAGTGTAGTTGATGCTGTTGAAGTTCTAATGTTGTGGTTGTGGTTGTAGTTGTAGTTGTAGTGTAGTTGAAGTGTAGTTGAAGTTGTCGTTGTAGTAATTGCAGTAATTGCAGTACTTGCAGTAATTGCAGTAATTGTAGTAATTGTAGTAGTTGTATCTCCCTTGGTTAATGTGTAGGTACCCTTACCCGACCATTTCATAAAAATCTGGTTTATGTAATGAAACCAGCATAGGTGCTTGTGAAGTTTCCCTTCTAGAAAATGTAACTGCTATCGGGTGTTCCCAATGAAATTCAAATTGGGTTTACGTTATATTTCAAGACGTTCCATTTCATAAAGCCCATTTGGGGCCCAAGATCCAGAACCGAAACCCCAATGGATCACAAAGGCAGGTGGATCATCAGTTTTTTATGAAATGGAAGGCTACATTTAATTATAAGCACATCAGCACTGATTGAATTATAACGATTCTCCATCCCACCTTATTACTTTTGTATTATGGTAACCATATATTCCAGACCACAACAAAAAATGAAAAACAGTAGCATTTATATTAAGGCAACGCCGATTTTGGGGCTAATGGTCCAAAGAAAAATGCAGCTTTATATAATGGATTTATCACCCCTTTTATGAAATGGATGGTCCAACATGGCACCAAAATTTAAAGGTTTTTTTTGCTATGCTTTCCAAAATGGGCCGTTGATGAAATGGTCCTGGTTTTTCCATTTCATACGAGACATGGGTTCTTCCATTCCATAGGGCTTCAATCAAGGAAGATGTTGTTGTAGTAGCTGTAGGAGTCGTAGTTGTAGTTGTAGCTGTAGTTGTAGCGTAGTGGTAATGTAGTGGTAGTGTAGTGGTAGTGTAGTGGTAGTGGTAGTGGTAGTGGTAGCGCACTTGTAGTTGTAGTTGTAGTGCAGGTTGTAGTGCTGCTGTAGTATAGTAGAAGTTGTAGTTGTAGCTGTGGTTGCAGTTGTAGGGTAGTTGTAGGGTAGTTGTAGGGTAGTTGTAGTGTAGTTGTAGTGTAGTTGTAGTGTAGTTGTAGTAGTTCTAGCATATAGTTCTTGTAGTCGTTGTAGGTGTTCTAGGTGTAGTTGTAGTTGAAGTGTTGTGTAATGGTAAATGTACTTGTAGTTGAGGTCGTAGTTGTAGTTGCTGAAGTTGTAGTAGTTGAAGCGTGCTTGTAGTTGTAGTTGTAGCTGTAGTGTAGTTGCAGTTGTCTATCTACCTGTCTATCTATATATCTGTTTATTTCTCTATCTATCTATCTATCTGTCTGTCTGTCTATCTATCTATCTATCTACCTATCTATCTATCTGTTTATCTCTCTATCTGTCTGTCTGTCTGTCCGTCTGTCTATCTAGACAGCTTTCTGTCTATCTATCTATCTGCAAGCTTGAAAACGAAGCTATTCTGCGAGTTATCCTCAAGTTTTGAGCTTGACAACATCAAAAACGCAGCAATTCTGTGAGACTTTCTCAATTTTTGAACTTGACAACGTCAAAAACGAAGCAATTCTGCGAGACTTCCTCAATTTTCCCACTTGACAGCATCAAAAACGAAGCAATTCTGCGAGACTTCCTTCAAAAATGGCAAGTTGAGTGCAGAGCTGACGGCCTCGTACCATTGCGTTTTGCAATTGTTCCATTCCATCTGTCTAAAGTATTGCACCTGCCACGAAAAAGTGAGGCCAGGTCATACGAAGTGCTGCACCTGTCAGGCAAAATCATTTTAGCAAACCTTAAGATCTGATGCTCCAAAACGCAACACCTCTCAGGAAATCAGCGCCCGGACCTTCTAACATCTCTGACTCATGTGTCTCTTGTACTCCGCCTGCCAAGCGAAATGCATCTTTGCAGATCCTCTTCACAAGCCCTGCGCCGGCCAACGTTTCTGAAACTACTACAAAACACTCACGTTTTGCACACTTTTAGCAGGGTGCAGAATCCTTGGCACTTGCCACACAAAATGGCGCTTCAACGTCCAAAAGTGGCCCGAACGTCCGTGGTGTGCTTTGTGCATTTTGACTTCGAAATGTGCTTCGCGCCACAACAGCGTGCACTTTTTCAACATCGCAACTTCCAAAAATGCTCCAAACCGGTCAGTTTTTAACACCTTTGACTTGGACATGTGCTTCGCGCCACAGCGGCGTGCACTTTTTGAACATCTCAACTTCCACAAGTGCTCTGAAGCTGGTGTGTTTTGTACATTTTGGCTTGCAAATGTGCTTCGCGGCACAACGGCGTGCACTTTTTCGACATCGCAACTTCTAAAAGTGCTCCGAAGCTGAAGTGTGGTTTGCGCATTCTGACTTGGAAATGTGCTTCGCGCCACAACGGCGTGCAACTTTTCATCTCTCATCTGACCACATGGTTCCACCGCTTTAGCGAGCCTACTTTTCGACCCTCCGGAGCCACAAACCATTGGCAAAACACAGTGTTTCCTGACTTTTCTACCTTTTTGCACAACTACATCTTCTTTCTTCTGACTCTTTCTCTTCTCTGATCTTCTCTCTTCTTCCTGTCTCCTCTCTGACTCTTCCCGCCTCTGCTTTTCCATCTGTCCATACTGTCGGAAGTTTGACTTCTACTAAACTTCCTTCGAACAGGCTTGCTGGCTATAAGACTATCTTCTTTGCCCTCCAAACTAGCCCCAATGTCCTATAGCCGGCGTCTTACTTTGAAGGAAATCATCCAAGAAACATGCTCAAAATCAGCGCAGTGTCCCCAAAAATGTTTTTGTCATGCCCTTGAGCACTAAAATGGGGGCACCTCCCAATCATGCATTGGATTTTGACTTATAACATCTATAAACCATCAAGCTTTTGGGGTACCCCATTCATAGAACCCCCCATATCAACCCATATCATATGTTGTTCCCCAGTCCACCATCCCCAGCTTAAGCAGCCAGCCTCCATCTTTTCCTTTCCCGGTTCCTTCTCCGGGTTGACGGGTGGCCATGGTCAGCGACAGCTGCTTGCCCTCCGGCTGAGGCACTAACAAAGGGCATGCCCTGGGGAGAAATTCTCTCTTTGGTATTTACCAATGGCCAAGATGATAATCCGCAAATATAAATTTAAAGGGCAGGGTAGAATATCCTAAAACTATGACTATAATCATCAGCCAACTGATAATATATTTAAATCTTTTTAAAATTGCTCATTAAAGGCCATTTCATTCATATGAATGAGAAACCAGGTTGACGTTCTTTTGCAGGCCCTTTATGCGGATAAACACTTGTCCTTTACCTTGACTGGAGAGCCTATGATATCTATTGATAGTACCGGAGATGCATCGCCGAGGCGTTGTAGCCACACCCATGGTTGTCAAAAGACCGGTGGCCAACCTATCAATGATCAACATGTGTCTACTAATTGGCACTATGATCCCAAGGAGACACGGAACATCAACATATTTCAAGTCGCTGAATCTGAACTAGTTCAGAATGGGTGGAAATTATGGACCCAGAGAGGCCCTAACAAGGTCAACTACACTTGAACCTGTTCCTGCGAGTAGGGATAGTTGCCGTAAGGACACCTGGCTGTTGCGGGTGTCATTCTGGTGGGACAGGAAATGGCAGTCTGTCTCAGTAATGGTCCAAATTAGACGAGACTGCAAGCTGTCGAATATTCTTGAAGGTTCTATGATGGCGTTGAGCTTTCAAAAAAGCTAATCACAAACAGTGTTTGCGTGCACTGAGCACAGGGGAGAGGCAGCCTTTTCCGCGGTGTTGTCCTTTTTCCCATTATCTTTCGTCCCACTTCGGGCACGTTTAACAAACAAGGGGGAATACATGACAGCATTTCATCGTCTCGAACTAATCTGATCTAATTCTGGCTGAATAAAACTGGTTCACTCTCTGACATGAAACCAGTGCTACCAAGTTGCTGTCCCTGTGCTTCGCCTTTGCCTTTGCCGCCTTGAACGAAGGAATCAAAACAAGACTAGTCTTGGATACAACAAGGGCAGGTATGCATGATTGCATACTTTTGGGGCATGCCCAATTTCCTCCCACATACCATGAACAGAATCATCACTTTGCTAGAAACTGGCACTTAACAGCCCGGGAGTTCATTAATTGATCGGGAATCAACCGCGCCTTTGCCTTTGCCTTTCTCGCCTGAGGTGGACAGCAGAGCCAGTCACTGAGGCCTGGTATGTTTTACCCAGGAAACCATGGTGTTTTTGCCCTGAGAAGGAAAGGATGAAACCGAAACAATTTTTTCCATCATCCAATTCTGCATGTGAAAGCTTGGGATTCAATCCAGAATGGGGGAAATTTTGCTGGGAATAGGGATATGTAGAAACATGCAGAAACTTAGCCACAACAAAGGGGGTATGAACATGTATGAGCCATCAACAGACTGGTTTGGCTACGTCCGCAAGTTCATTCTGAGTCTGTCAGACGAGCCCCACGGGGGAGGGATGGGACTCAAATTTGTCGCAATATCCTGGAGACCAGACCCTTTGGCGTGCTGAACCATGGCTAGCTAAATTCCGTAGCTCCTAACCAAATGGACATCCAATGATGAGAGACTCACTGAAGTATGGAGTAAGTATAGATACAATAAATATAATTATACATATATATATATACATACACATGTAAACATATATATACATATATATATATATAAAGTGAACGGAATATTTTCAATTTTCATGTTTGATACCGGGGGTGGTATGTTTTCATTGTTTTTCAAGTTCAAGCTTCCTGCACATAGGTGAGTTCTTAAGGCAAGCAGGGTCCTGCTTGCAATGGAATCTGTTGCCAGATTGTGCTTCACTCACAGTGGATTTCAGCTTCTGGGGTCCTTCAATGCAGTGGCTCCAAATTTTGTTCAAAGCTTCCATGGACACCACGGATTTGATACGACTTCGACTTTCAAGCATCCCACTGTGTAGCTCCATACAGGCTGCTCAAATACTCCGCTTTCTTGACTACATTCTACCATCTTTCGTGATTCTATTCTGATTGTAGCTTGCATGCTGCTTCTTGGTTGGTCGTATGCCATGTATTGATTTGAACGTCAAGTTAGCAGGTTTGCTGGCTAGAAGACTACCTTCCTTGCTCCTCAAACTGTCCCCAATCATCCTATAACCAGCGTCTTACTTTGATGGAAAACATCTGTGCTAAAAACCATGGAAATTTTACAGCCGTTTTCAAAGGGGCGTGGTGAACATTTTGCCTTCAACATGGTCAAAAACAGGGCAATATCCCAAACATGCTTCATCTGGTTTCAATTTTTTGTTGCAGGGGAAAATGCTCAAGGGAATCCCATATCATATGTCGTCCCCTAGCCCCCACCGTCTTCAACTTAAGATGCTTAAGTAGTGGCCCCAGCCTCCATCTTTTCCTTTTCCTTTCCCTTCTCCGGGTTGACGAGTTCCCATCGTTACTAACAGCGGCTTGCCCTCCGGCTGAGGCTTATCGTGCATTCCCTGGGCAGAAGTGGTCTGTTGTTAAAAATTTACCACTGGACTGTATGATAAGCCGCATCCTATCCCCTAGAACCATCAACCAAGTGTATGTTTTTAAGCCGCTCGTGTCAGGCAACTTCATTTCTATACGCGAGAAAACAGGTTGACTTTCTGTTGCAGGCCCTTGATGCGGGTAAACACTTGTTCGTTGCCATCGCCCGCAATCTGCAATTAAGAAACCAAAGAAGTCCAGGCAGCACAAGAGATGTCCAGGGCTTTAGCTGCTGAGGTTACCAGACATGGCTGAGTATATCAATGTGTATGTATATATTACATATATATATAAATGTATACATGATTACATGTATGAGTCTATATATATATATATTTTTTTCCATACAGTATGGTATAGTACAGTAAAGATCAGTAAAGTATATTATATGATATGATGAATGTTTCAGCAACCCCACAATGATCGATTTTGAAGCCATTCATTCCTGAAACACTTGTAAATTGTGTGTGTTTCCGCATACTTTATGCAGTTACTAACTCGCTTGAAAGGATTCTTTACGTCTATATTAAAACATACCAACTTATGTTGCCTATTTGAATGATGCTCTCACTATTCTGGTGAAACGACTTTTACGTTCTCATTGCTTCTCCAGCCTTTTTGGTTGCAATCTCCCAGCAAATTCATTCCCTGCCTTCCCTGATCAGATTGCAACCAGGATTGGTTTGCTCCTAAGTATGATATTCTGTTGTTGATCACCCAACAACACTTGTTGACTCTTCACCCTTCAGCAACGACAATACACAATAATTCTATTAAACGGCCAACAATTGAGATATGGGTTGGGTATTTGAACTCTTTCCGTTTGACATGTTTCAACCTCACTTTGTGTTCTGCATGTATTGTCCATTACTTTTTCTTCTCATACCTTAGACATATGGTATCCACTTCACGTATTTTCAGACTAATCAAACGCGTAACATATCTCATCTGTAACTATCTGTGACCAAATTTTTGGACACTGCATCGCACCATGAGTCCATTTGCCTCAATAGCTTTTTGCGCCTGGCAGCTGCAACAGTTACTGCGAGGAAATGCGGGGAATTTGTTTTGTTCAGCCGAGGAGAAGTGGGAAATTGACCAGCAAGACAGGGGAACAAATTCTTGTATAATGCTAGATCAAACACGGAGATGTGATGTGATATTATATGATATAACGAAAGGGGGAGAGCCGGCAAAAAAAAGTAACAAACGGGAAGATAACGGAAAAAACAGCACATAATCTATATATAATATAATCTCAGAAAAAAGACAGTTGACTGCAAAGACTGGCGAACACCTATTTGGGAAATTTTGGGAATGCGGTTGAGGGTATGCATGGCTGCAAATCACGGTAGGGGAAAACACCGATTCGAAACAAATCCTATAGGTATGGCCGTTTAAAAACACACGTATTCAATGGAAACGCACACAACGTGCCCATCACAAATCTACCATACATCCCCATTTTTGTTGGTGGTTTCTCACCATTGTACTGGACATGGACCACCATGGTACCAGTAAAGGACAAGCAAATGGCAACGTGAGTGTATGTTTTCGTCGTGTAGGGCGCTTGATCAGAAGTTTTATAAATGTGTATTTATACATATATATATATAGTATATATATAAATATAGTATATATATATATAGTGTATATATATATATATAAATACATGAGCTGCTGTCAAAATTCATTGTCGTCGCTAAGTTCCCGAGAAAAAGGTATCGCTTTTGGGGGGGCCCTATCGCTATCCGCGGTTTTGTAGTAAAAAAAGGGACGAGGAATGGAAAAGGAACAGAAAAGGAAATGAAGAGGAAAAGGAACGGAAGAAGAAAGGAAGAGGAAGGGAAGAGGGACATTCAACCACACCACAACACACCACACTAAGTTACAACATACCACTATTGTATTAGTACTACTACTACTACTGCTGCTGCTGCTGCAACAACAACAACTACAACTACAACTACAACTATCACTACTACAACAACAACTACTGCGACAACAACAACAACAATAACAACAATAACAACAATAACAACAATAACAACAATAACAACAATAACAACAAGAACAACAAGAACAAGAACAACAACAACAACTACAACTACAACTACAACTACAACTAGTGGCACTACTACCACTACCACTACCACTACCACTGCCACTGCCACTGCCACTGCCACTGCCACTGCCACTGCCACTGCTACTGCTACTGCTACTAATACTACTCCTACTACTCCTACTCCTACTACTACTACTACTACCACTACTACCACTACTACCACTACTACCACTACCACCACTACTACCACTACTACCATTACTACCACTACTACCACTACTACCACTACTACCACTACTACCACTACTCCCACTACTACCACTACTACCACTACTTCCACTACTACCACAATTACCACAACTACCACTACCACTGCTACTACTTCTACTTCTACTATTACTAACACTACTACTACAATTACTACTACTACTACTACTTCTACTACTGCTGCTACTACTACTACTACCACTACTACCACTACTGACTAACAACTACACTTCCACTACTACTACAACTACCACTACACTACCTCTACTTCGACTATCACTAACACTAGTACTACTACTACTACTACTACTCCTACTACTACTTTACTACTCCTACTACTCCTACTACTACTACTACCACCACTACTACTACTACTGCTGCTACTACTACTACTACTAAAAGCACTACCACCACTACTACCACTACTACCACAACTACCACTACCACCACTACTACTACCACTACTACCCTTACCACCACCACCACCACCACTACTACTAGTACTACCACTACTACTACTACTCCTGCTACTACAACTACCACTACCACCACTACTACCACTACTTCCACTACTATCACAGCTACCACTACCCACCACTACTACTACCACTCCAACCCTTGCCACCACCACCACCACCACTACTACTACTACTACTACGACGACGACTACTACTACTACTGCTGCTGCTGCTGCCGCCACTACCACCACTACTACCACTACTTCCACTACTACCACTACTACCCTTACCACCACCACCACCACCACCACGACCACCACCACCACGACGACGACGACTAGTAGTAGTAGTAGTAGTAGTACTACTACTACTACTAAAACTACCACCACTACCACCACTACTACCACTACGACCACTACGACCACTACAACCACTAAGACCACTACTACCACTACTACCACCACTACCAGTACTACCAGTACTACCAGTACTACCACTACTACCACTACCACCACCACCACCACCACTAAACCTATAGCTATACCCAACCCCATACCTATGCTATTTACCTACGCCTATACCGTATAGCTTTACAACTGCAACTACCAGTACAGTACCATACACGACACGACACGACACTACAACTACAACGGCAAGTGCAACTACAACTCAGCTCAACTACACTACTGCTACGCTACTGCTACACTAGTGCTACACTACTGCTACACTACTGCTACTGCTACTTCTTCTGCTACAGACACACTACACTACGACACACTACGACACACTACAACCCACTATACAACACACTACAACACGACACGACACTACACACTACGCTACACTGCACTAGAACTACACGACACTACAATACACTGCACTACAACTACACTACACTTCGCCACAATTACAACTACACGACGCTACACCACAATACATCCAGCAGTTGTGGGTGAGGTGACCACTGCAACTATTCTGTCATGTATCCCTGTCCCCAATCTTGTTAAGCGCCAACCAGTACAAGTGGTTGATATCCCACCAGTTTTCCCGCCTCCTCAAGCTTTTTAAAGGTGATGAAGCCATATCCTTTCCCTTGGCCGTTCCTGGGAGATTTCCATGGAGTCGAATACCCTGCCATAGTCAAACATGGCTGGCTGGGACATCCTCCAAATGGCGGATTTTCCACCAAGCCATACTTGATTACCAGAGGGTACAGTAGTTCATATGATATTCTACAGTGAAATATATTTTCAATATAATATATATATATATATGATAGGCGGGGTAATTTAACCATCAATGGTTTGGATTTAACCAGCCAACTTACAGGGCCTCAAGCACCAAAACTAGGGTACTTCACCAGAATAATATACGGATGTGTCTGAATATCGCAACAGACGGGGAAAATGAGGTTCGCAATCATGGGAATTTGGTGGATTCTAATGCCCAAGTGATCACGGTAGGATATGATGCGCCTCAATCATCCTTAATCTTCTACAGATACGACATGTGGATACAACGAGCGAATACAAACACAGTGAAGGAATCATCTGGTCGTTTCTGGGGCTTGGTAGTTGGAGACATTTCAACACAGCGGTCGACAATTCTCTCCATTGACCACAGCATCGTCCATCATATCTCCAAAGCCGAAACTCCGCATCCCATTAACATACTGGGATCATCCGACAATTTTGAAGGCCTCAAGTTGAGCAACCTTTTCAACCTTATGGGGTTGTCTCAAAAATTGGAACACCAAATTTCTATAGTTAATCATGGCTCATCATCCTTCTACCAATATACGGCCGTAATTTAAGGCATCTTACCATCTTGTGATGAAAGCAATTGGAAAGTTTGGACATTCATGGTGATGATTCCCCGCCCGACAAGCCCCAAAACCTGGCATGAAAAAGGCTACCTCCTGTTCTCAAAGGTTCATATCCTTCCAATTTCAAATGGTTTGAACTTTTCCATGGGTCTAGGGTTAGATTCTTAGTATTTCCAGCTCAAACAATTGAAAGTTGGTTGGTTACTTAATGTGCTTCTAACTCCTTGGTTTCCAGCGGCCCTATTCCGAGATTCTCAGGAAACGGCCTCAGCCAAGGAACTCGAATGTTTTCACAGAGACGTCGGTGATTTTACCAAAGCCTGGACGAGATACTTCAAGATTGAGGATCTACTAATCTAAGGGCCAATCGTGGCCCTGTGTACCACGGTCAAAACATGTCAAAACATGGTACAGTATATAGCTTGCGGTTGTGCATCCCATAATTGGAATCTTTGTGATGCATATCTCGATCTCTACCCATGGATTAATAACCATCCCCAGCATGGGTATAAAGTCCAACTCTCGACCATAGCAAAAGTAATCGTAGACATCATCAAACAACTGAATTTTCCTCACCTGGGACCTACCCAGCCATTGCCCAAAGCAAAATTTGCTCTATGCGAAAGCTCCACCCAAAATTAATTGCTTGGATTTACGTTTTCAAGGTCTGCACAAAATGGAACAGATTAGTATTAACCAGCAGGAATATAAAACATAGTCTTCAGCAAATCCTAGACGAGAAAAAACAGGATAAGTGCATGGTCCATCGCGGAGGCCAAGTCATCTAATGCCAGGAAGGGCGCCGGCACCGCACCGTTAGACGTTGTTTTCTGGGTACTTCTGCATCCCTTTGGGTGTCTGTTTCATCACAGTCCGAAGAGCCAATCTTAGCATGTGCCACGCTGTGTGGGATGCCTTTAAGTTTTTCACATGGGTACTGGTCAAAGTTGGGTACCCCAACCTGTTCATACTTCATGATTCATACCAAAGGTTGCGGTGCTGAAACTTGTTTATTTACACACAATTTTGATAGGATGTCTACTATCCTTTCTTTTTGGGGGTTGCTATACACACGTGCCTGATACCTACATCCCACACAAGCCCATCGTTCGGGTTTCATGGTACTTCCTGGCCTTTGAATTGTTTCCGGAGATCTTCCTCCTTTGCGTCCTGGCGACAGCAGCGCTGCTGACATTGGATGATGTGGATGGCGAGGAGGGGATAGGATCAGAATGAACATGTCTCTGATATGGGGTTGGATCAAAACTTGTAAAATACCATATTTGATAAACATTGCTATTTGGAGTTCACCAGGGTACTAGCGTTTTGACGCATACCGCCCATACATTCCCATACCGTCCCATACCAATATTTTCTCACAATATGAAGTAAATGAGGAGCATGAAGATGTTGATTATGAATTATAACATAAATGTTGATGAACATGAAGCTGATTCTGATGCCATGTTCATGTGAATGTTTGATGATGGCGACAACATTCTGGTGACAACGCGTCGACGTTATCATTCCTGGAGAGTTGGCCCAGCTCATTGAAAATGTTTCTTGCCAATCTGATGTTATCTTTTATCCTCCTACTACCGACTTTGTAACCCTGGGTACTTATAGCTGTTTTTTCTCTTCTATGGTGGTTTTTATGCATCTTCTTTATGCTACATGCCATTGACTGGAAGTATGGCAGGATGGGGAATTCTTGGGCAACAAAACGGCAAGCTTGATTGTCAGGTAATTGTCAGGTAACTCTCGGGTCAACAGGGATTCTTGAGCAGGAACAGGTACCCTGTGCCATTGTTGACACACGAAACGTAGTGCCAGTTTCAAAGAATTGAAAATACGCAGGGAGCAGTTGACAAAACCTCCCAAGCAATTGGAGCGTCGGATCCAAGATGTATGGCTAGGTACGCCCCAGAGATTCCGTTCCCCTACCGCTTAGCACAACATCCCCCCGAGCAAGGCATCACCTTGGACAAGTTTCGCACACAAATTTGAGAGCCTGACCAAGGATCATGATGCCCGACTTGGATGTCCACCCCAGCTGGTCAATCGTCCATGACCACTATTGACCATGTTTGAAATCCAGTTCTTTACAACAGTATGTTTATGTGTATATATATAATTATATACAATTGTATCTGTATATGTAAATAAATAAATAAATAGATATATACATATATATATATATAAATATTCAAATATATATATATATATAAATAAACAAATAAATAAACAAATAAATAAATAAATATAAATATATATAACTATTTATATATAAATATAATAAATATAAATATAAATAATATATATATATGGAATGAACAGGATAGACGCGCAGTAGATGGATGTACATAGGGGTTCTTGTGGCTTATTGTGAAGACTCGTGGGGCACAGCTCGGGTAAAAGTTATCGCAGGCTTCAGGATTCGCAAGATCAAGGATCTCCTCTGGTAGGAAAAAACATACTAACCGGTAGTTGCCTGGGGTGACCCAAGTGTCAATCAAGGAACCTGTGGGACCTTTCCTCAAATTCTAGGTCTTCAGATCTGTGACTTTGTGGAACTTTCATAGATGATGCATTCATGATGCATCGTTTTATAGCTTCCTGCTGGGTTACGCTTATCATATTATTTGTGGCTTTCCCTTATCCCGAGAATATTGCAGTCGCCATTGGTGATCATGATCCCTGGTTCAAAGTCAAGAATACATGAAACCCATTCTTGCTCTGAAGCCCATGGTTTTGACGGAGGCCGTGATCAAGGACACTTCCCAACAGCACTACCCATGTCACCGGGAAAGTCATGGAAGGGCATCGCTGGTGAAAAATCAAAACTGCTGTGGTTGTTGGGGGCCACTGAACCCACTGATTTCCCCCAATCCGGAACATGCACCCATACAATCTTTGTCTACCACATTTGCGCACTACTTTGTCAACATGCATACCTCGCAGCTGTGCCTTCAAGAATGACGAGAACAACCCGGTTTTCACCATTCTGATGCCGCGTTCTGTGACTGTGACACTTCTGCACCGCAACCGATGAAATCGTGGCGTGCCTGTGGGCACCTCCTTCTTTGGTTTTTTACCACCTGACGAAGGGCAGAACCAGGCTACGGTCGCCTCAGCCCGGAAAGAAGCCCCCCATATTTCCATGTGAAACAAACATTTTATATCACAACATCAAAGTCTATACCAGAATCTGCTCTGAACTACAGCGGGCTGCCTTCGGTGGCGGCGGAAGCAGTGGGCACAGTGCCCACCAAGCCGGCCGGAAGGGCGGCCGTCTTGGACACCTTGCTGCCTGGTGCTGGTCATATGAAAGGTGCATGTGAAGTGCCCGAAAGGCGATGGATCTATGATTTGTGTTGTTATTTTTTTTCATCTTTTTTCATACAGAATTAGTATTCCCCAGAGATGATTGAAATTCTCATAGAATTTCCCAGTTTGATGGATCCAGAGTATTGGATGTCACAATTATAACCCCTATTATCCCCTGAGCAATTCCCCAGTAAAATTTAAAAAGGTTTAAAACCAACAGTTACTAAAATAGTGATCATCTGCTACAAAAATGGTGGCCCCGCAAGGATCATATTATACTGTTTGCCAAACCGTGCCTGTGCCTTTGCCTTTCTCGCCTGAGGTGGACAACAGAGCCAGTCACTGAGGCTTGGTCTGTTTTGCACAGAAAACAATTGTGTTTTGCCTTTTGCTATAAAAAAAACTTCTGAATGTAAAGATGAGGTTCAATCCAAATTTAGGAAAATGCTGGGAATAGGAATATGTGGCAACATGCGGAAACTTAGCCGCAACAAGGGGTATGAACCATCAACAAACTGGCTTGGCTACGTCTACAAATTCATTATGAGTCTGTGAGAGTTACTGGGTCCGAGAGTACCTGATGACCCTCAGGGTGGACTCTTCGGAGTCCTCACACGTGGCAGGCTGGAATACCTGAACTAAATTGGCATCTATATGGGAAAATCATTGAACCAAATATTACTGTAAACCAAGTGTTCCATTGCAATGTTTGATTACCCGAAGGTAATATGGTTTCAACTGTCCGGTTAGTTCTTTGCAAACAGGGTCCTGCTTGCCATTGGCTGTATTGTCAGATTGTGCTTCACTCAGTGCGGATCTTAGTAGCATGCGTCCTTCAATGCTGTGGTTCCAATCTTGTTCAGAACTTCCATGGACACCAAAAGGCTGCTCACATACTCCACTTTCTCGACTATATTCTACCATGTTTCACGATTCTATTCTGATTGTTGCTTGTATGCTGCTTCTGGTTGGTCATATACCATGGATAAGTTTGAACGTCAAATTCACAGGTTTGCTGGCTAAATATATATATATATATATATTTTTTGTTCCTTAAACTGTCCCCAATCATCCTATATGCGGCGTCTTGGTTTCAGGGGAAACATCCCGGAAACCATAGGTTTTAAACTTATTTTTGTGGCTGGGGTATGATATGATATGATATGATGTGATATGATATGATGTCCTGAACATTTTGCCCTCAACCTCCTCAAAACCAGTACAGTATCAACCCGAACAACTGTTTCATCATGCTTTCCTTGTTCCCCAACAGCGTAAGCTTGGGGTCTTCAGCCATAGTAAAGGTTCCGGAGCAGGTCGGAGCAGTTAAATCCGTTTGGCGCAAGGTTGGGAACCGGGTTCCGGGGAAGGGTCTCCTTTCCGAAGACAATCCCTCGGAGCAGCCAAATCCCCACGGCAGAGGTTGGGAACCGGGTTCCCAGGAAGAGGTTCCCAAGCAAGGTTCCCAGGAAGAGGTTCCCAAGCAAGGTTCCCAAGAGGTTCCCAGGAACAGGTTCCCAAGCAAGGGTTCCCGCAAGAGGTTCCCAATCCCAGGGACAAGTTCCCAAGCAAGGTTCCCAAGCAATGTTCCCAGGAAGAGGTTCCCAGCAAGGTTTCCAAGCAAGGTTCCCAGGAACAGATTCCCAAGCAAGGGTTCCCAGCAAGAGGTTCCCAAGCAAGGTTCCCAGGAAGAGGTTACCAAGAGGAAGGTTTTCAGGAAGAGGTTCCCAGGCAAGGTTCCCAAGAGGTTCCAGGCAAGGTTCCCAGGTTCCCAAGCAAGGGTTCCCAGGCAAGGGTTCCCAGCAAGAGGTTCCCAAGCAAGGGTTCCCAGGAAGATGTTCTCAGGAAGAGGTTCCCAAGCAAGGGTTCCCAGGAAGAGGTTTCCAGGAACAGGTTCCCAAGCAAGGTTCCCAAAAAAAGGTTTTGCAAGCACGGATTTCAGGAACCGTTTTCAAGGTTTCCAGGAACCGTTTCCCAGGCAAGATTTCCAGGAACATGTTTTTCCCAAGCAAAACAAAGTTCCCAGAACAGGTTTTCAAGCAAGTGTTTCCAGGAAAAGGTTTCGAGGAAGAGGTGTCCAAGCAAGGTTCCCAGCAAGCTGGTTCCCAAGCAATGTTTTCAGGAAGAGGTTAGGTTCCCAAACACACGTTTCCCAAGAACAGGTTCACAAGTAAGGTTCCCGGAAAAACTTCCCAGGCAATGTTTCCAGGAAAAGGTTCCCAAGCAAGGTTCCCAGGAACAGCTTCTCAAGCAAGGTTGCTAGGAAGAGGTTCTCAAGCAAGGTTCCCAGGAAGAGGTTCGCAGGCAAGGGTTTCCCAGTTGCTCCTGGATTTTTTTCTTTGGAACCAGCTCTTCCTTGCTTGAGAACCTTCCTGCGAGCCTTGCTTGGAACCTAAGAATTTAACCTTGCTTGGGAACCTCTTCCTGGATACCTGCTTGGGAGCCTCTTCCTGGGAACTTGCTTGGGAACGTTTTTCCCCAACAACGCGTACGTTTGGGGTCTTCAGCCACCCCAAGAACAAGATTTTCAATCAAATTTTCCAGGAACAGGTTCGCAAGCAAGGTTACCAGGGATGATTCCCAAGCCAGGTTCCCAAGAACGCTTCCCAGGCAAGGTTCCCAAGCAAGGGTTCCAGAAACAGTTGCCACGCAAGGTTCCCAGGAACAGGTTCCCAAGCAAGGTTCCCAGGAACAGGTTTCCAAGAAAAGGTTGCAAAAAAGGTTTCCAAGAATAGGTTCGCAAGCAAGGGGGTTCCAGGCAAGATTCCTGGGAACAGGTTTCCAAGCAAGGTTCGCAAGACCAGGTTCCCAAGCAAGGCTCGCAAGATCAAGTTCACAAGCAAGGGACAGGTTCCCAAGCAAGGGTTCGAAGAACAGGTTCCCAAGAACAGGTCCGGGTTCCAAGAACAAATTCTCTAGGATGGTTCCGAGCAGTAGGTTGCCAGCACGGTTCCCACGAACACGTTCCCAAGCATGGTTTCAGGTTGCTCATGTTCCCAGGAACAGCTTTCCAAGAACAACTTGCAAAGCGAAATTTCGAAGAACATCTGCAAGCAAGGTTGGAAGCAAGAACAGAATCCCGAGCAAGGTTCCGAAGGACAGGTTCCTAAACAAGGTTCCCAAGCAAAGTTACCACAAACAGGTTCCCGAGCAAGGTCCCAATGAACAGGTTTGAAGCAAGCAGGCAAAGCTTCCAAGAACAGGTTCCCAAGAGAGAGGGTTCCTAAGAATAGGCTCCCAGGAACATGTTCCCAAGCAAGGTTCCGATAAACAAGTGTCAAGCAACGTGTCCAAGAAGAGTTGCCCAGGCAAGGTTCCAAGAACATTGAACAACAGAATACTGCAAAGTTTGAAGAATTGTTCTAATAACGGAACGGAGAGATTGAAGAACTAGTTTTGCTTCAAAAAATGATACGGCACTCGCACATGAATAAAAACACTGGACGACAGCGTGGCATGAAAGAAAGCAGGAGGGAGGAGACGAGAAGATAATACACAAGAAAAATGATGATGGTGATGATGATGATGACGACAATGATGATGGCGATGGCGATGACGAGGATGAATGGCGATGGAGATGATGATGAATGATAGCTGACACGAGCCAAATGTCATATATCCACGATTTCATGCCTTTTTTTGTCCCCGCAGAGGGTTTGCTCCAGGGCTGGCACCTGAGTGACAGCCAGAATCAAAAGACATGTTGTTTTTACACAGCGAAAAAATTACACAGAGAAGATTTTATATACACACAGAAGCCTTTACACAGAGAGGGATTTACACAGAGCAGCTTTTACACAGACACTCTTGCACACAGACGCTTTTACATACAGAAGCTTTTACACAGAAAACCTTTTCCTAAAGAAGCCTTACCACATGAAGCCTTTACACAGAGCAGCTTTACACACAGATGTTTTTTCACAAAGAAGTTTTTACACACAGGAATCTTAACGGGCAGATGCCCAAGCTTTTACACACATGAGCTTTTGCACACACACGCCTTACAAAAAGAAGCTTTTAGACACAGAAACTTTTACAGCCTTTTCACCAGAAAGCTTTTACACAGAAGCTTTTGCACAGAGATGCCTTTACAAACAAAAGCTTTTACACGCAGAAGCTTTACTCAGAGAAGCCTTTAAACAGAGCAGCTTTTACACGCAGAAGCTTTTACACAGAGAAGATTTTGCACAGAGAAGCTTTTTCACAGACAAGCGTTTGCGGGAAGGAACTTTGAGCACAAACGGTTTTTACATACAGCAGCTTTCACACAGAGAAGCCTTTGCGCGGACCAGCTTTTACATTTGTTTTCACGGAGCAGCGTTTACGCGGAGCAGCTTTTACACACCGAAGCTTTGACGCAGAGAGGCCTTTACACAGAGAAGCTTTTACGCACAGAGGTTTTCACACGGAAGCTTTGCACAGAGAAGCTTTTACACAGAGAAGCGTCTACACAGAGCATCTTGTATACACAGAAGCATTTACACGCACAAAAGCTTTACATACACACAGAGATTTTACACACAGACGCTTGTACGCATAGAAGCTTGTTCACAGAGCTTGCAGACCGAAGGTTTGACGCAGAGAAGCCTTTACACAGAGCAGCTTTTGCACACAGACGCCCCCAGGCTTTTACGCAAAGAAGTTTTTACACATAAGCTTTACACAGACAAGCTTTTACACACAGAAGCCTCTACACAGCATCTTTGATACACAGAAGCATTTACACACACAAAAGCTTTACACGCATGCCTTTACACACAGAGCTTTTACACACAGACGCTTTTACGCATAGAAGCTTGTTCACAGAGCAGGGTTTACACAGAGCAGCTTTTACACACCGAAGCTTTTACACAGAGAGAGGCCTTTGCACAGAGCAGCTTTTACAATCTTATACGCGCAGAAACTTTAAACACGCAAATGCCCAAGCTTTTACACAGACAGGTCTTTACACATAGAGGCATTTACACAAAAGTTCTTCACACAGATGCGGCAGATGCTTCTACACACAGAAGCTTTTGAACACAGATGCCTTTCCACACAGAAGCATTTTTCCCGGAAACTCTTTGACATATCCACGCCCATACACACAGAAGCTTTTAGACACAGATGGTTTTTCAGAGAATCACAGAAGCCTTGACACAGAGAATCTTATACAAACAGAAGCTTTTACACACACAAGCTTTTCCACAGAGAAGCTTTTGAGCACAGGAGCTTTTACACACAGACGCCTTTACACACAGAAGCTTGTACGCACGGAGGCTTTTACGCACAGAAGCTTTTACACAGAGAAGCCTTTACACACAGACGCTTTCCCACAGAAAAACCGATTCCACAGAGCAGCTCTTACACACTGCAAAAAATTGCAATTTTACGTAGGTTTTTGACGTTCGGCCATCATATCGTGCGAAAGGGTTGCATCCGGCGTTGGAAAACCGCAATTTTTGACGTTGGACAATCATTTTACGTGAAAGGGTTGCGCCTGACCTTGTAAAATCGCAATTTTACACAAGTTTTATTTCGCGTGAAACGGTTGTGCCTGACGTTTCAAAATGGATAAAGTCGCAATTTTACACCAATTCTTGAACGTTTGCATCTGACGTTAAAAAAAAATCAGTTTTCCCACATTTGCCGTTTGACTTTCATGCCACGCTTGCATCTGAACTTTCAAAATAACAATTTTACACCAGTTTTTGACGGTTGACCGTCATTTCGTGCGAAGGGGCTGCGCGATCTCTGCAGAAGGCTGCCCGTGCCCAAAAGAAATTCACATTCCACCACATGCTTGGGCGTTCGAAACGCACGATCTCCGCAGACGGTTGCTGCGGGCAAAGAAGTTTCGCATTTCACCACACCACATGCTTGCCCATCCGACATGCATGATCTCCGCAGAGGGTTGCCCAAGGACAAACAAGACCCGCATTTCGCCACACGTTTGGGTGTCCAACACGCCGCAGAGGGTAACGTTTCGTAAGCCACCGCCTGGCTGTCCTTGCCGCCTGAGAGAGATAGAAGAACTGGAGAAGTCTGATTTTGCAGGAGTTCAGATACAATTTGATCACCTGGAAGTCAGCCGAACTCCTGTGTAGCAACTCCTGTGTAACAATTTCTGCGCAAATGACCTTGCAGGCAGGAGTCTTGTAGGAGTTCAAGTAGAAGTGGATCACCTGCAAGTCAACTCCTGTGTAAATGACATTTTTCAAGATTTGCAGGAGTTCCCTAGAAATTGATCACCTGTAGCTGATGTAGGTGATGTTGTCTATGTTGTAGATGATGAGGATGATGTTGCAAGTGATGTAAGGTTCGATAGGTTTGAAGATGTAGGTGATGTAGAGGATGCAGTGATATAGATGATGATGTAGGTCATGTGTGCGTTGCAGATGATGTATGTCATGTAGATGAGGTTGATGGAAAAAGATTGTGTAGGTGATGTAGATGGTGTAGGTGAGATAGACGATGATGATGATGATGATGATGATGTAGATGTAGATGTAGATCTAGAGAAGATGGTGTAGAATATGGTATAGAAGATGGAGGTGATGTAAAAGGACATAAGAGATGTGGATGATGTATGTTAGGTAGATGAGTTGAAGAGTGAGGCGGACAGCAGTTCTTTGGGAAATCGTCTTTTCATAAAGTGTTTGTGCTGTGATTGCACCTTGCACGCCCAACCTCTAGACTCTAGAGTAAGAAGGGCGGGGCAATAAACATACTTCACTCATTGCGTGTTTGGCAACTGTTTTTGTTTCTGGCTGTTGGGGATATTCTGTGGGCTTACGAGTATTTTGTTTTAGGGATCAATGCTCGGATGAAAACCATATTACATGTCATCCCACCATCTCCAACTTCAGCAGCTCCCCAGCCTCCATCTTTTCCTTTTCCTTTCCCTTCTCCGGGTTGATGCACCGCCATGGTCACCAACAGCGGCTTGCCCTCGGGCTGAGGCTTCTCGTGCATTCCCTGGGCAAACGTTCTCTGCTGGTATTGTCTTCGCTTCGTGACTACAAACGCCGCACTGGAGTGTTTGCTCTGAAGTTCCAATAATTCAATATATATATATGTATGTATGTATGTATGTATGTATGTATATGTTCTATGTTGGGGGTATGTTGGGCCCATGTTGGCTCCATGTTGGCCCGTGTTGAGCCCAGCTTGGGCCATGTTGTGCCTATGTTTGGGCCTATATTGGCCCTATGGCGAGGCATGTTGGGCCTATGTTGGGCCATGTTGGCCCCATGTTGGGCCTATGTTGAGCCATGTTGGGCCCATGTTGAGCCTATGTTGGGCATAGGTTGGGCCTATATTGGGCATATGTTGGGCCTATGTTGGGCCCTAGTTTGGCAACTTAGCCAATATTAGGTTCCTTAGAAAACGTGGAAAGCCACATGATTTGTTCGCCGCTTTATTTATGTAAACATACAAAATTATATGTATATATATATGTGTGTGTATGTGTCAGTGACATACCCAATGGAAATTCTTTTGCGCGCCCTTTGTCGGATAAACACTTGCTCGTTGCCCGCGGCCGTACTTCAGAAACCAATGAAGTCCAGGCAGCACAGGACATGGCCATAGCTTCAGCGGGGCTAGCATACATGGCTAACCATGCATGTTTGTATATATGTATATCATCTTTACAGGCCTAAAAATGCACAGTATAGTAAAGTACAGCCTAGTATACTAAAGTATACTCTAGCATGGAAATGGGTCATGTCTTGAGGAATGGCTAAAACCATTGCATTTCCCGTACAACATCACTTTCCCCACATGTCTGGACATGCTATGGCGGTTCATCGACGACGGCTTTGTCACATGAAAGTCCTGTAAAGGGCCATGAAAACATAATTTCCAACATCTTTTTCAGGAAACCTCTTTCCTGAGAAAAGAATAATGGCATGACACGCTTATGGGGGTGGGCGACTGGACCCCTTCTTGAAAATCTTCAACCAATGTAATAGGTTAGCGGGGATGGGGGATTTGACCCCTTATTGAATCTTCAACCAGTGTAATAGATTAACGGTGGTGGGGGGTTTGACCCCTACTTGATGACCTTTAATAAGTGTAATAGTTTACCGGGGGTGGAGGGGTTGATTTGCTATTGAAGGTCTTGAACACTCAATATGCGTCAAGGTAGAGTCTGGGCGAACGGCTCTGCCTGAGCCTATTATATAGCACTACCGTAGGCAGAGCAGAATTAGTGTTTAGTCTTATTAGAAAAAGTATTACTGTAGTATATTCGTAACTAGCATTGGTATTAAAATTAGTATCACTCTTAGTGCCGGTCTTTGTATTAGTATTAGTATCAGCTTTAGCTTTAGTATGGTAAAATATAGTTTGGCAAAGAAACGTATGGTATAGTAACATATAGTAACTGTATAGTATAGTACAGTATTCGTATCGGTACTTGTACTAATATAGTAAAGTACAGTAGAAGATGTTTTTCCGGGCCTTTGTGCCACTTGGACGACTGTCAATGCGGGATTCACAAGCCATCTATGGCAATGGCAGTTTTTAACTGCGAAAATGAGGAACAACTAGTGGACGTTTGGCTTTTAATTGCTGTTTTTCAGACGAAACAACTGTTATAGTCTATGTGAATGATGTTTCCACTATTCTGGTGAAGCGACCTGTATTCGTTGCTTCTCCAGCCTTGCTGGTTGCAACCCCCCATTCGCTGTTCAATCTATCTCCGTTGGACATGTTTTTACCTCACTTTATGTTGCACATACACTATCCATTCTCATTGGACATATTGCTTCCAATACAAATATGTCATACTATTCAAACATATGAACACATTTGGAATATCTCCCACCTATCTGTGGCCAAAAAACTGGACACTGCATATCCCGATTCCATCGGTCCCCATCTGCCTCAATGGCTTTTTGCGCCTGGCAGTTGCAACAGTTGCGGCGAGGGAATGCATACTGGGTAGCTTTTTGTTGTTTAACCAAGGGGACGTGGGAAGTTGACCAGCAAAGCATGGGACGAAATCTTCAAACATGGAGATGTGGTGTGATTTGATATAATACCACAAACGGCAAAAGGATGCCAAACAAAAGAGGACAATAATCACAGAACTGTGACAGTTGACTGCAAAAGCTGAGGAACACCTACTTGGGGATGTGGTTGGGGGTATTCATGGATGTAATCACGGCAAAGGAAAACATAAGATGGGATAGAACCCTATTTTCTTCCGTTAAATATTCCCCATCTTGCCAAGCGACAACCACTACAAGTGGTCGATATCCCACGAATTTTCTTGCCTCCTCGAGCTTTTTGAAGGTGATGAAAGCATATCCTCTCCCTTCGCCGGTCCTTGGAGATTCGCATTGAGTCGAATATCCTGCCGTAATCAAACATGTCTGGCTTGGACGCCCACTACTTACACGGGCATCGGTAGATAGAAAATTCATTGAACTAAATGACGGGTTTTCCAGCAAGCTATGCTTGATTACCAGAGGGTAGTTCATATGATATTGTAAAACCAATCTATTGCAATATGATAGGTGGGGCACTTTAACACACTTTAACCATCAATCATTTACCAGCCGAGTTATAAGCCTTCAACTGGCTTCAACCGTCAAAACTAGGGCCCTTCACCAGAATATAATACGAGTTTGTCTGAAAACCAAAACATGAGGTTCGTAATCATGGGTTTTTGGTGTACTCCATAAATAAACAAGCCCAAAACTCAGTGATCACAGTAGGATATGAGGCACATGAATCGTCCTTAATCTTGTACAGATACGGCATGTGGATGGTCGGCACATATTCTCTCTATTGACCACAGCATCATCCATTATATCTCCAAAGCGGGGGACTCCGCATCCCATTAACACACTGGGATCATCCAACAGTTTTGAAGGCCTCAAGTTGAGCAAGCTTTGCAACCGTATGGGGGTCTCAAAAATCGGAACACCAAATTTCTATAGTTTATCCTGGCTCATCCTCATTCTACCAATATGCGCCCATAATTTGGGGGCATCTCGCCATCTTGAAACAAAACAGCCAAAAAGTCCGGACATCCATGGTGATGATTCACCGTCCGGCAAACCCCCAAACTTGGCATGACATAGGCTATCTCCTGGCCTTAAGGGCTCGCTTCCTTCCAATTTCAAGTGGTCTGAACTTGTGGAATGACATTGGCTGTCTATGGCTAGATGATGCCAAATAAAGCTGACATACGAAGAATCAAAGTTTTAAATGCTTTGATTGGTGGCATCTAAGCCTCAAACAATTTCACGTTGGCTGGTTGCTTCTCCTACTCCTAACTCCCTGGTTCCCAGTGGCCCCATTCCCAGATTCTCAAGAAACGGCCTCAGCCAAGGAACTCGAATGTTTTCACAGAGACGTCGGTGATTTTACCAAAGCCTGGACGAGACATGGCAAAATCAGAGAGAAAACACTTTGGAGCATGTCAAAACATTGTACAGTATATAGCTTGTGGTCATGCATCCCATAATGGAATCCTTGTGATGCATATCTCGATCTCTACTCATGGACTAATGACCATCCCCAGCATCGGTATAAAGTCCAACTCTTGACCATTGCAAAAGTAATCGCAGACATCCTCAAGCAACTGAATTTTCAGATGCACAAATATAATATTATTCACCAACTCATAGAAACAAAATTCGCACATTGACCTGGGACCTACCCAGCCATTGCCCAAAGCAAAATTAGCTCTATGTGAAAGCTCCACCCAAAATTAATTGCTTGGATTTACGTTTTCAAGGTCCCCACAAAATGGAACAGAGAAGTATGAACCAGCAGGAATATAAAACATAGTCTTCAGCAAATCCTAGGTGAGAAAAAAAAGGATAAGTGCATGGTCCATCGTGGAGGCCAAGTCATCTAATGCCAGGAAGGGCACCGGCACCGTGCCCGTTAGACGTTGTTTTCTGGGTACTTCTGCATCCATTTGGGCGTCTGTTCCATCACAGTCCGAAGAGCCAATCTTAGCATGTGCCACGCTGTGTGGGATGCCTTTAAGTTTTTCACATGGGTACTGGTCAAAGTTGGGTACTCCAACCCTTCATACTTCATGATTCACCTCTCTTTTTCCCCACCTGCCAGGTGAGGGTTGTTAGATTTTATCAGAGTTGTTCTTCTCCTCCTCCTCCCTCTCCTCCAGCTTCTCCTCCACCACCTTTTGCATCCACTCCCATGTTCACTTCCGCTTGCCAACTCTTCGCCAAGCTCTTCGCCAACTTCCGCACGCAGTGGGCACTGCTGGACCTCAACTGCAAGGGTCTGAGCGCACTGGGCACCGCTGGACCTCAACCTGGGACTTTCCGAGCTCAGGACCTCAACCTGGGACCGCCCGAGCACCGCTGGATCTCAACCTGGGACCCTCCGAGCTCAGTGAGCACCGCTGGACCTCAACGGCCAGATACAGAAGATATGCCAGATAGAACGCCAGATAGAATGTCAGAAAGAATGCCAGAAGATATGCCAGATAAGGTGCCAGAATGTTTGCCAGATAGAATGCCAGAAGATATGCCAGATAGAATGCCAGAAGGTATGCCAGATAGAATGTCAGATAGAATGCCAGAAGATTTGCCAGATAGAATGCCAGATAGAATGTCAGAAGATATGCCAGAAAATATGCCAGATCGTATTGCAGAAGATATGCCAGGTAGAATGCCAACAGATATGCCAGATAGAATGCCAGAAGATATGCCAGATAAAATGCCAGATAGAATGTCAGATAGAATGCCAGAAGATTTGCCAGTAACAAAACGTATAGATGTCATGGTGAGGAAAACTCGAAGTAAAGTAATTGATTCTTTTTTGGGGTTGCTATACCCACATGCACATTACCCACAACATCCCACATAAGCCCATCCCTCAGGTTTCATGGTAGTTCCTGGCCTTTGAATTGTTTCCGGAGATCTTCCTCCTTTGTATCCTGGCAACAGCGCAGTGACATTGGATGATGTGGATGAGGAGGAGGGGACAGGATGGGCATGAACATGTCTCTGATATTAGGCGATGGATCAAAACTTGTAAAGTACCATATTTGACGGGAATAATCATGGCTATTTCTCAATTCAGCAGGGTTTTGACCTATATTATCAATTATCTGACAATATGAAGAAAGAGGGGAACATGAACACGTTGATTATGTTATCTGATTTTGATGAACATGAAGCTGATTCTGATGTCATTTTCATGTGAATGTTTGATGCAACAACATTCTGGTGACAACGCGTTGACGTTATCCTGTCTGGGGAGTTTGCCCAACTCATTTAAAACTTTTCTTGTTAATCTGATGTTTTCTTTTTTCCTCATGTCCCAACGGCAAGTTGTTGACTGGTGACCCTCCAATTCCTTCCATAGGGGGGTTTTGTCAACTGCTCCCTGCATATTTTCATATCTTTTAAACTGGCATTATGTTTTATTTGTTCATCAAGGTGCCTGCTCCTGCTTAGAGAAACCCTTTTACCCCGCTAGTTACCTGGGCTGCCAGTCAATCTTGCCGTTATCGGTTTTGTTGCCCCAAAATTCCCTTCACAGCGTGGGGCATTTTTGCTCCAACTTCGCTAGGGGATGTGGGTCCCATACAAATCATCGGCTCCGTAGCTCCTCCAAGATCTATGGCTACGCCCCAGAGATTCCGCTTCCCCTACCGCTCAGCACAACATCCCCCCGAGCAAGGCATCACCTTGGGCAAGTTTCGCACACAAATTTGTGAGCCTGTCCGAGGATCATGATCCCCGACTTGGGTGTCCACCCCAGTTGGTCAGCGGGTAATGATTGTGATTGACTATGGTTAAAGCTCAAGTATATACACATATAGTCACATAAAAAATGAAACAGAACAATATAACATAATTTCATGTAATATAACAAACAATAAAATCATGCATCATTTTACAATACGCACTAACAGAACATATATAATATACTATCATTAATATATAGTAGAATATCATAGAACAGAATATAACGAAATAAGTTGATATGATTTAATATAATATATCAAAAATGAAACAATATAATATAATATATAGTATTATGTTCAAAATATATGTATATATTTAGTGTCTTGAATCACATAGACTCAGGATATGCCCAGTACACAAGACTTATTGGCGACCAGGCTGCACATCCAAAACAGTGATTGGGACTTCATGTGGAGATTGATCTGGCTGCTTATGGGTACCGTGGGGTTGACCCAAACCTTTATGGCTTGTTTCGTCCGTGCTTCAGCGTTCTCAATTTCCATGCATCCAAATGTTAGTGCAATCTGTTATCACATTGCTGAAATTGTCCGAAATTTATGTGAGACCCACGTACCATCTTTCCAGCTGAATCATGTGAAGATGTGCAATGCACAGCTCAGGCAGCTGTTATTTTGTTTCAGGCTTAATATCAAGGATGTCCTTCTGGGAAGAAAACAAACTGTCTGGTTTGACATACCAATTGCCTCAGTCGCTTGGGGGTGACTCAACTATTCATCAATCAACTGGTGGGGGTGAGCTTTTCTGATTAGGCAGAGATCAAGTTCAATGACGGATTGTGTCGCAAATGCTGCCCGCAACTCAGTAACGATTACTGTACCTCTTCAGATCCTTCACCTTGCTACTTTTTACGTTGTTGGCCACGTTTGCATGCTGAAGGTAGACCCAAAAATAGCTGATGCATTGATGAGTATAGCTACATGGTTTGCCCCCGCTTTGGTTTCGACCCAAATAGGTTGCAGTAGTCAGTGAGGATCATCATTCCAAATATGGTGGAAAATCGATGTTCCCTAAAATCAAGTCAGATTGTTCCTTTGATTTAAACAGGACATTTCGACATCAAGAAAATCAAAATTCCCAAAGCGTTACAAATTCAACCTGCCCTACCTGGGGTTCATACGCATCAAACCATGAAAAAAACCGCTGGTGGCTCCATCTTCACCACCTGTGCCCGCAGCCACCAAGCCGGCTGGCAGGGCCGTCTTGGAATTCGTCTTGTTGCCTGGTGTGGTCATATTGGGTGGTTGTGAACTACCCGAAAACGGTCGGATTAATATGTTTAGTTCCTTCACAATATAAAAAATCAAAGTTCCATGGGTCCAGAATAGTAGCTACAACCCGTGTGCAATTCACCAGCAGCGCTTTGAAGGTTTATAGCCAAGCATTTTATGGGGATAGCTCATGCAAAATAACAATCAATATGATACTCGGGTGTGAAAATGATTTATTTATTTCCGATAAGCGGAGATTTTTCAAGAGGGCATGCAGTTTTGAGCCATCAATTTTTTGAACAACCGGTTATCATACAAACCCATACGGCACCCATGGGGCTTTGAAACCCCAGCCAAATCTGTTTGCATTTTTCTTCGCAACTATAACTATCTATCGCAGTGGAATTTGCGCATATAAAGACATGGTTTTAAGTATGTTTTAAAGCGGTTTTAAACTTCAATCAAACCGAGCAGATGGTTTTGAGTAGAAATATGGTGCCTCGCAACCTAAAACGTGTGTTCTAGGAAACCAACATGGGTTTCAACTAACCAAAACTGGCATCTAAATAATGACTTAACCAACCAACAACAAGAGTGATCCCCACGAAGGACGTATCAGTGGGAATGAAAACAACAGGAAAATACATTTTCTTTCTTGTTCGGGATGCATTTCAGGGAGACATGTTGACCAACCTACCATGATATTCGCCAACAAAAATGGGATCAATGATTAATGAAGAAACACAAATGCAACCACTTTCAGCAGATTCATCATCCAGGTCCGACCCATGTCTGCAGCTGATTCATGTAAAAAATGCAGGGCGCAGCTTAGGCAGCTCTTATTTTGTTTCAAGGTCTATAACCGGTTTAAAATCAAGGATGTCCTTCGGGGGAAAAACACGCTGCCTGGTTTAATGTATACCTGGAGGTGGCTCAACTATTCATCAATTCATTGGGTGACTTTTTCTTGCTTCGCAAAGATCGAAATTCAATGACGGATTGAGTCGCACATGCTGCCCAATAATCAGCAACAAAACCATTCAGATCCTTGACGTTGCTACATGGGTTCTCGCCTAAATTCCGGAAACCCAGGTTGAAGGTAAACCCTCACATTTATTATGCATCCGCAATGATGTGTTTTTTTTGCATGTTCTTTGAATCGTGAATCGTCATCATCATCATCATCATCATCAACACCATCATCACCATCATCAAACAAACAAACCAAACCAAAACAAACAAGCAAAACAAACAAACAAACAAACAAGCAAGCAAACAAACAAACAAACAAACAAACAAACACACAAACAAACAAACAAACAAACAAACAAACAAACAAAAGAAACAAACAAAAGAAACACACCAAAACAAACAAACAAACGAACAAACAAACGAACGAACGAACAAACAAACGAACCAGTGAACAAACAAACAAAAAACAATATAATGTATATATATATATATATACATATATCTAATCCCCTGTGAATGTGCACTAACCTGTGGCTGACTGCAGTCTATTTAAAAAAAAACTGGTTCTGGGGATGCATTTGTTAAAACATGAATCTGAGGCATATTTATGGAATGGTCCGGCAAGTTTCAGGATCTGAGATTCCGATAGATCAAAATCCCCAGATAGTAGCTTTTTAGGATGAAATAACTAGTTCGAAGTAAAAACCCATTTCTTTGTATAGAATGTATCAGCCTAGCATCAACAAGTACAAAAGACGAGCACTTAGCCATTTACAGAATGCCTGGATTTGTGAAGGATGCCCATGGATAACCCATGATGTCCCAAAGCTATGGATTTCAAAAGGCGGCGTTCAAGAAACCAGAAAGAAAGCCAGCAGCACGTCTTGTTTTTTTAACTAAATATCCCCGTTGTTTGATGTGTACCCACCCCTGTCTAGGCATTTCAAAAGAATGGCAGTCATATGTGTTTATGAAACAGAATATCCTATGAAAATCATATATCAATCAACACTACAAAATGCATGTCCATCAAGCCAAGTGAATGATACAGGGCAAAGTCCAGAAAGCCCGGGGCCCCGGGTTTAAAATGTCCATGTAGCCACCAGGATGTTTATAAAATGCCTTTGCCTGAGTCCATTGTGTATTTTCCATCCGTTTTCCAGAAAAGTCATTTTATAAAACATAGTGTCGGGGTTCAACGGTTTGCGCACGAAGGTGGAGGTCAGTATTGCCAGCAATAGAAGGAAAGCATTGGGGATTCATTTATATAACTTAGATGGTCAAAGGTAAAGACCGACACAATTCTACTAGACAGCAACAACGACAACGATGATCAAACATAAAAAAAAAATCCGATCTAATCATATGTATTGAAACGTCACACTTGTTCAAATATTATGGAACTCAAATTACATGCAATAACATGAAACGAACTTGATTGAATGTCTATGACAATGAAACTAGTTCGTTGGAGTGACATGAAGTGACAGCATCCCCTGTTGTTTGTGAAAAGGCAGCAGGAAACCAGACATGCAAGCCCGCAGCATGTTTCGGGTTATAAAATGCTATTTTGAGCGCATGTTTGGTCCAAGCTTACCCGAATCGAACCTGACAGCCCATCGGATTTTTGCAATGAACCAACCAGGACGATTAACTTCCATTTAACTTCCAATTGTTCGAGCATTGTGGTTTTTATGGAATGTTTTCATGGGTTGCAAAAACACCTTTTCATAGAATGAAGAGGGAAGGTTCAAGAGCTTGCTTGTTCCAGCCGGCCCGATGTTTTTTTTCCAAAATCTGGGTGTATAGAATGATACTCAAAACTGCATTCCATAAACGACCACGAACTCATTCCATAAAGGTACATTAGCTGGGGATTGTATACATAATATATAAAATTAAATAATATATATATATATACATACATAAATATGTACAATTATTTAAGATATCGTTTCGACTTGCCCCCAAAATATTGCAATAAAATGCAAAAACCATTGGTGACCATCATCTCGCACATGGTTGAAACCGGGACAGTCGGGAAATACGAAGCCACCAGCCAAATATTCTCGCTCTGAGACCAATGGTTTTGATGCGGCCCCAAATCAAGGAAACTTCCCAACTGCATTACCCACGGCACCAACACAGTTGTGGTAAATCATCGCCGTCTGGAAGTAAGGAATGTTGCGGTTGTTGGTCGGGTTTTGGCTCAAACTTGGGGGCCTGCTGAACCCAACGATTTCCCCCGATCCAGCAGGTGGGTCTATACAACCTTTGCAAACAATACATATATATATATATATATATCAAACCACATAGAGCCATATATATATATATAACCATCTATAACAATATATATATATATATATACCCAGTTATTAATATTTGTAAAGAATTGTATAAATATATGCATACATATTTAATAAATATCAGTGCGTATGAAAACATATTAAATATTTAAAGCGCAAGAGGTCCGAAACACTTTGGAGGAGAACATCTACGGACAAAAATCCGGACAAGAACCTTTACGAGAACTTGGTCAAGACCTTCAAACAAAGAGAACCTTGCCAGATTGTCATAGGAGGACCTTCTAGAGGACCTACAAGATCTTTTGATAAGAAAATTCTAAAAGCTTCCCACAAGAGCTTTCATATAAGCATCTCTGATAGGCATCTTCAATTCATGCAAGGACCTCTGAAACGATTTCAATAAAGTTTCCACAAGATCTTGGCACATCACCCTCTACAAGAACTTGGTCAAGATATGTCAAGACCTTTCAAACAGGACCTGCGTAAGAATCCCGCAACATCGTCATAGAACGACCTTCTAAAGGAGTTTAGAAGAATATCTTTGGCAAGAACTTCCGAGGAGCATCCCGCAAGGGTCACATGAGCTTTCATTCAAGCACCTCCAATTAATACAGGCCAGTTTCAAGATCTCCATGCAAGGACCTTTGGAGGAGTCCGCAGGACCTGGATCTCCACAAGACCTTCTCATCTGCTATGATACTCTCGCAAGATCGTCATAGAAGGACTTTCTATGGAGAACTCATAAGAAATCTCTTCGCCAGGATTTCCGCGAATCAACGAGCACCGCGCCACAACGAGAGCGATCCACGGCGCACAAAGTGACTCGAGGGTCGCGAGCAATATCAAGCTGAGCGTCGCGCGGCAACGAAAGCAAAACAAACACGGAAAAAGTGCAAACCAGTTGTGCGGGCGAGATCAAAAAGAGCATTGCACCAGAACGAGAGGGATCTAAGGCGCGCAAAGTGACCAGGGTTGTGCGGGCAATCAAGATGGAATGAATATATACTATTTTTTTCGTGGCTCTCGGCTTATAGGCGTATGTACTACATGGGGGTCTACGCCCACACTTGAGCCAAGCCTACAGGATGTAAATGCCTCCGCGGATAGCTTTACGTACCGTAAACATCACACGCTTCCAAATGCTTGCATTGGTATTTCAGAACTGCTCACGCGAACAGCCTGCGCCTATGCGCAAATTCAAAACCAGGGCTTGGAGGATTTGATTTTGGTGGTGCATCTTGCTGTTTTACAGGTCAAAAAAAAATCATGCCATGGAAAACGAGGAATCGAAATATCCACGCATGTTCTTTAAAAACCCGGATCCTAAACTGATAACACCAAATGACAAGTACAGTGGAGAAACATTTCTTTGAAAACAAATCTGAACTTGCCAGCCAAACCCCGTCATTTTCCTCTGCCGCACGTCAAGTTGACAGAGATGTCCGCAACAATGTGACAAAACTTGGTCGAAGCAGCCAAGGCGGACGTCTTGCTAAAGCCGCAGCCTATACAGCCGAAACAGCTGCTATACAGCCGAAACAGCAGCTATACAGCCGAAACAGCTGCTTTACAGCCAAAACAGTTTGAACTGGAAATGGCTGCGGACAATCAACGTAATATGCTTCACCCTAAATCTGCAAAGCTTGTGAACGTATTCACTTAGCAAATTTACTAATTGGGATGACTTTGCGTACATTTGCATGTTTTCAGGGGATATTAATACATTTTGAGAAAATAGAAAATTGCAGAAAATAGAGCAAAAGTGCATACACCATGATATCTAGTGCATCAAGACATCACTACATTTCTCAACAGTAGTAATTTTAGTAACTTTAGTAAATTTTATCAAGATAAGAAAAGATGCGTAAATTCACACTAGTATATCCAAAAAATAACGCATTTTTTGGGGAACTAAATGTACTAACTTCGCAGACTTACGCGTGCAGTACCGGTGAAGACGACTGAGTGTCTGGGACCCTGTGTAAGGAGAGGTCAGTTCGCCCTCTTCTTACACAGTTCGGGGACGACCCCAACCTCCCTACCTATAGGTCCCATCTATTTGCGTCACTTGTTTTAACTTAAAGTAACTTAGTCAACTTATGTTTACTTATTTCTTATTTATGTACAATTGAGTTTCTTTATTAAACAAGTTACTTATAAATAGAATTAAGTAGAAATACGTAGAAATAAGTAAAATATATCAATGTTAAAAAGCATGATTTCTTCAAAAATGACATTGGCGTTGTATCATGCTATTTTCCATGTCTAAAACCATATATTTGACAAACAAAATGCACCATTTTTGTTGAAGAGAAAAAACTATCTTAATTAGTTACTTTCTCGCGTATACTTATCATTTTTTGTAAATGCCTGCAGAGCCCATATGTGAAAAACTTGAATGGCTTGCGGCAGCGGGCACACCGCTATATCCAACATGCTTGAATCACAAATGACCTTCTATATACAAATTTGAAGATGTGTCAGAATTTGGAATAGGAGCGGTCACACCGCTGAGTTGTGGCTTCCTAGCTTCAGCAAGTGCCCCATGAGCGGTCACACCGCTGAATCGTGGCTCCCCATGCCCTTGCCCCCCTCGCCCAAACGCCTTTTTCAAAAAAGCCATCGGACAAGGCAGCAAGTTGGCCCTGAGTGTTGGCCAAAGCTTCCGCCATGTCAAGACACAGAAGAGTTGTGGAGCGACGCAGGTGTCTCAGCCAAAAGTCTACACCACTAGTAAGGGATTCCAGAACGGCGCCACACAAGTCGAAAATTGTCAGTCAACATGTCACGGCGACGCCAGATATCACATAGATAACATAGAGATAACATAGAGATATCACAGAGATAGCACAGAGATATCACAGAGATAGCACAAGATAGCATAGATAGCACAGAGATATCACAGAGATATCACGAAGGAAAAACAGTCTCTGGAGAACAAATACCATAGATAGCACAGAGATATCACAGAGATATCACGAAGGAAAAACAGTCTCTGGAGAACAAATACCATAGATAGCACAGAGATAGCACAGAGATAGCACGGAGAAAGCGAGGCAGGCACAGAGCCACAGCAAGAGAGAGGAGGATAGCGTAAAGATAGCCAAAGCATGCCATGGCGAGGTAGCTGCCTCCACTGGGTTGGCACGAGCACCCGGTGAAGGGGGAGCTTCCACGACAACAAAGCGATCCATGGCTCGCGTGAGTGCAGGGATTGACGTGGTTTGTGTTGATTCCTCATTTAGATCTATGTATATTGCACGCGGGTGTGTTTATATATGACATGTGTCTCCAGTTTACGATGTCCAAGTGCGCACCTTGTCTCCTGTGTGCATTTGAACTTGTGCTGTGTTTTTGTGACTTTCTTCGCGCCTGTTCCTCTTGGGCGACACCCGCGCCGGATCCTATGAAATAAAAAACAGCAATGCTAAACATCAAAAGCAATGACGTCATGAACATATATACACATGTATATATATATATATTCAGCGGGCACACCGCTCACAACCCTCGCAACCTACTCAGCGGACACACCGCTTAGCGCAAGTGCCAATGAACGTGGGAAGCAAAAGGGAGATTTCAAAATGTTGTTTTTTGTAAAACGCGAAGCCACCACGCAAACCTGAAAAAATAAGCATGAAGCTGGTCATCGAAAAAAACAACAGAAAACAAAGAAAACGCATAAGTAGGTTAAGTAGCTACAAGTAGAAGACAAGTAGACCTAACTAAGAACAAGTAACTTAATCAAGTTAAGCAAAGCTGGCCCACAAAAATGCTCAGCTACTTAATTTCTACTTGATAAATAGTCTAAATAGTTTCAAGTTACTTGAACTAGCTTTTAACTAAACCTTCAAAATAAGTTACTTATAACTTAGTTGCCACCCTCTTAACATAGTTAAAACCATGTTAAAACATAGTTATAACACAGCGCAAGTAGAACAAGTACACAGGACCACCAGGTATAGAGCGACAAAAAGAGGGCAGGTGGTCCAAAAGTTACCCATCCGAACCGGATTTCTGTTTCGCCCTCTTTTCGGCACCTTCTTACAAAGTTTGGGGACGACCCCAAGCCGCGTAAGGAGAGGTCAGTGCCCCGTGCCCCAACATGTGCCAAGTTAAGTTGGCAAATTTTGTTGCCGGAAATGGAAAATTTCGTAAGTGAACGTACTTTAATTCTTAATTACGTTAAGTAAACATACTAACGTTGGTTAATGTTAGTACATGTATTTTTGATGCACTTATGATGCACTAGATATTTATATAATGGATGCAACTTTTGATGCTCTTGTATTCATTCACTTTCGATGCGCTTGTTGCAAGTTTCATTTTTCAAAAAAACATACATAAGTTCACAGAATAGCTCAAATATCACGTATGTTTTTCCCATGTGTTAAATATACCAAAGACTTGTAAAGTTAATTTGCTACAGTAAAATGACATCTGGTTAATTTATGTAATGTTAATTTACTGAACCTCAAAAGATGCGAAGCTAGACTTGCAACGGCATCCGTGGCATGCTTCGCACCCTACGCCCCATGGAGATTTGCGAGCTTGCAGCCAAGAACCTGCAGAAGGACCCTGTGGGTTCAATGGGAAGCGGCTTTGCCACGCCCATTTAAATTTAGCAGTTGCCGATTTCAGCAACATATAAAATACTTGTAAAAAAGGCCGCAGCAGCCTTTCTCTGATGATGGCCGAAGCAGCCAAGTATCAGTAACAAGCTCTGCAGCAGCAAACTTACCCCAAAGATATGCGGAAGCAGAAGCAGGAGAAAAACAAATTTCCCCACTCATGGCAAAACAACTATTTTTTATTTGTTTGATAAAAAGTGCCAAACATGGCTGTCAAAAAAGAAAATCCTTTAAACCCTGGCAAGAATTTTAATCCTAGCTGTCCACGGACAACAGGACACCATTCAGTGATGTACAAATTCCATTATTACAAAGCTAAAACTCCCAAAACACAAGGGAATAGCTACAACCATCTGCATGGTATCCATGAAAAACTCACGATAAACCATCAATTGGAGAAAACAGAAACATGATAAACACCAACTGGACGCAACATCGCACCGACTTCCAGAAATTTCTCCCCCACCTAGGACGCACATTTCATTGAAACGCTTTGACTTCCACAACTTAGAGTACGTCTTACACGTATGCGGCGCACGCTGTGTTTGAGCGATTTCCCTGCTGTTGATATCACCTTTATTCAAAAAAGCGCCGCTCAAATGAGAACCGCGCCGCGACGAGAATAAACAATTCGACGTCCGAAGCAGCATTGAACGTGCAGTTCCAGTACGAGGGGCGATGTTCTGTGTCTTTTGCCTACCGCGAACAAGTGACGCCGAGGCAGACAAAGTACTGCACCCACCACACAACATGATCTCAACATAGCCTTTTGAAAAAGACACCGTTTTGCTACTCGGGTGTATTGAGCTTTTCAAGCTCACCAAATACTGCGCCTGCCACGAAAAATTACCTCTGGCAGCGCATCTCAACTTGACCCACGTCTCTCCCAACATGTGAGCAACGTGCATGAAATATACTGCGATTTTGCCGTGCGACTGAGAAAGTGCCCATGTCCAGCACCTGCCACACAAAGTAGCTTCTGACCCGCCACGAAGAAAGCACTTAGCTCCAAAAATGGACACGGCACGCAGGCGAGAACGTACCTCCGCGACGAATCCTCGTAGTCCCTTTTTCGTGCCCCTTTAACTCTTAAAAGGGTTGCAAATTAGCTGGACAGGCCTGCGACCTTCGATCCACCAAGCCTGTACCGTATAACATGGCCGTTACCGTAAGAACCCCAAGTGCGAACACACTGTCTGGGGAATGTCAACATACATACAGTATACCTCGCACTGCGTCAACAAGAATGACGAGAAAACCATGTGCTCTTCTGATGTTGCCGTGACCGTGACACTTTTCTGCGGGTCAACCGATCAAATCGCAGCGATTCGCAGCGTGCCTGTGGGCGCCTCCTTTGGTTTTTCGCTACCTGTGACAGGGCAGAATCAGGCTGTGGTCACCTCAACCCAAAAGCTGTAAAATGTGTTTTGGCACTGATTTAGATGCGAAAGCACAACACTTTTTCCAGCGAGAAAGCATGCCAAGATCAGGCCAAGTGAACCGAACCATCCGAACCACACCTCCAGGAGCAGGAGCCGCAGGAGCCGCTTTGGCTGAACTCTTGGCTGGACTGGTGCCTGGTGAGAAACTGGCCATGGGCTGCTGAATGCTTGTCGCACAGGCTGCTCCTACAGTTGGGGAACCCCAAGATTTCAAATCGGTGTTGGCTCGTTTGTTTGGAATACCCAGAAATCGCATGGTTGCAGGACTAGAACGCCATATTCTCATATATTCTCTATAATATAAAGGTCAAACCATGTTTTTTGGACAACCTGGGGAATCCTTTTTGGGAACTTCTGCCGAAATTACATTTCAGCACAGGAATCGCCGAATTCTAAAATTTCTACCGAAACAGATAAAATTGCCAACAATTTTCAATTCTGCCGAAATAGGGTTTTCATGGGCTGTGCTTATTTGTAACCAATGCTGAGTCCGGGTAATTCTGCCGAAATTGCGGGCAATTCCGCCGAAATCTGCCGACATTTTTTTTGACTTTAACTGGGGCAAGCATTCAACAATCAATTCTGCCGAAATTGGTCTCCAATGATGGAATTCTGCCGAAAGCCGTCTTTAAGAGCGAAATCTGAATTCTGCCGAAATCCTAAATCGGCAAAAACTTCCATATACATTTGGAGCCCTCCATATTTCCACTATTCTTTGCTGAAATCCTTGATGATCAAATCGCAAATCTGATAAGCATGCAACGCAGGGTGGCATTTGCCATTGTTATCAATGAATCTTTGCGGGGTCTCTATTAGTGATCACCAGCATGTTTGCGAGTTGGCTAGGTCTATGTTAGTGGTTATGTTATACATGCTGTCTTTTGTATGCCAATACAGTCCTATGTTCATGATCAAAATGGGTTGGCTTCTTGCAGCTCAACCGTGAGGGTCCATGTTACTGTTGTTTCACCGTGGTTTGTATTTTTGCAACTCCAGATTGAGGTCGTAGTTAGTGGCTATAAATTGACATGCGTCAGAAAGAGTTTGGTGAAACTAACCAAGACCTGGAGGGGCAAATTTGGGAACCTGGGCATCTAATATAATCATCTGATATTCATACGGGGGTCAAACACAGGACAGCAAACTGTAACCTCAGAAAAATTAACTACCAAAACCCAGAGAGGATCTATGTTTTGAAGTTGTTGAGTTAAGATTTGCCACCACGTGCCATGGTGGTTTGACCAAATCCCATCTAAAAAGCGATGGACAACTATAGATATTGGAAACATGTGGGGAACCGTCGAAAAACTCATAAACATAGATATTGGATGATATTGGCTAAAATCTGATATTACACCCCAAAAAAGTGTTTCCATGACCTAGCTGGAAATCAACGCAAACATGACCTCCATCTGGAGTTGCCACAATAGAACTCGCCCAGCAACACGCTGGTGATCCACCAATTCATGAGCTAAAAGCAGACAGTAACATAGTGTAATATAGATATTGGAAACACATTGGTTTGAGTTCCACTCTTGAAGCTATAGAAAACAAACAATGGTGTTGGAATAGCTGACTAAGATAGACCTTAGATTGGATTCTCCAGCTTGCATGTGTCAGGAATCTCTGTTTGCAGGGTATGTTAGGGCCTGTTTTAAAGGTGCACAGTTTGGTCACTTGGCATTTTACACCTATACCTTGAACACGTTGAAGATCAAACATGCTGTGATGAGCTTCGTTAGAGACCCAGAATTTGGTTCTCTACATCTTGGGTAGTTTTACATAGTGTATTTCCTAGAAGAGCCATATTTAAATAGGACAATTTGGTTTTAAAGCCATCACACTTTGGGTTACCCAATTTTCAGGCAAACTCATATTGGGGCAACCAAGGGGCTTTGTTGAGCCAAATACAAAAAAACACTTTTTGTGCGCGCAGATATCTACGAACGTGTGGCTTGCAAGAAGAAACAAATGGGATCTTAAATTTGAATCAGGCCGAACGAGTGGTTCTGAGTGGAAATAACAATTTTCAAACAATCACATCTGCGTTTTTTGGAGCTCAAATGGAGGTTCAACTGCATGTATTTATGACCTAACCAACCAACAATACAAGTGATCCTCAACAAAGACATATCAGCATGATGATAATAGCAAGGACATATTTTTCTATCTTGTTGGGACGCATTTCAGGGGGAACATCTTTGCCAGCCAGCAAACATGATATTCACCAGCAAAGACGAGATCCATGATGATTACAGTACGTATATGATGATTATGGCCAAGTAAAACGCAACATTTTTTCAGCAGCACCTCCAGGAGCAGGAGCCGCAGGAGCCGCTTTGGCTGGACTTTTGGCTGGACTGGTACCTGGTGAGAAACTGGCCATGGGCTGCTGAATGCTTGTCGCACAGGCTGCTCGTACAGGATTCCCCAACTGTATAGTCCCAAGATTTCAAATCGGTGTTGGCTCGTTTGTTTGGAATACCCAGAAATCGCATGGTTGCAGGACTAGAACGCCATATTCTCTATATAAAGGTCAAACCATGTTTTTTGGACAACCACATTTCTATCTATTTCCAAATTTCCACTATTCTTTGCTGAAATCCTTGATGATCAAATCACTTCAAAACTCCCTATTTTAGCTGGTGATTTCCACCACGATCAATTGCGTAAATCATGTTCACTCCCAAGTGTGGTTGGTTAAAACCATCATTTCGGCTGGTGATACCCGCTTGTTACTGCTTGAAGCCGCCATTTCAATATGGGGAGCTCCTATCATACCCCCTACCGTCCATACCCCCTTGGAATATTTTTTAAAATATTCCGCTATAGTTGAACGTTGTTTTGGAAAAGTATTCTGATACGTTGCCCACGTATGGAATAATTTCCAGCCATTTTGCTTCCAAAAATATTCTGGCAATATGTCAACCTTTTGCTGGAAAATATTCCAGGTATATGCTGAGGGTATCTAAGCTGAACATAGCTGAACATGATGGTGTTTGGCACCATTCGTTCTGCACATGTTTGTGTCGCGCTGGGACAGATACATCATTTTTCCCCAAGGGATGAAGCTTCAAAGGCGCCATCCCACACTGCATCCTACCCTACATATCCCTAAACTACATTAAACAACTTTGGAAATCTTTCTTGGGGAAACCCCTGTTCTCTCCTGATTTTTTTCCCAACCATTCATTTTTCACCCTATTTCGTCCATGTTCTTTTCATGACTTCCAAAGAACTCCCGATAGCATCCGATGGCCTTGCGTGGTAAGGGCTAAAAAGGGTAAGAAGCGCTTGGTTGTCACATGTTTTGTCGTGTTTTTTTTTGAGGGGTTCCGGACATCTCCGCTACCCTTAGAATGCTTTCTCCTCTCAGGAAATCCCATAGAGTGGCATTCAACTTGGCTCTCTCTTGGAAGTGTTCCCAACCTTTCATGTTTCCCTCTATTTCTTCCATCTTCTTTTCAGCAAGAAGCATTTGGTTGTGATTGTTTTTTTCATGTTTTGTCCTGTTTCTGGGCTGGTTGGGTGGTTGTGGCGGCTACTTTTTTATTCGAAGGGTTCCGGATATCTCACATACCACCAGAATAATTTCTTCCCCAGTGGAAACCTCACAGGATGGCATTCAACATGGCTTTCAACATGGCTCTTTCCGGGAAGTGGCCCGAGCATGTCCCAACCTTTCATGTTTCCCTCTATTTCTTCCATCTTCTTTTCAGCAAGAAGCATTTGGTTGAGATTGTCTTTTTCATGTTTTGTCCTGTTTCTGTGCTGGTTGGGTGGTTGTGGCAGCTACTTTTTTATTCGAAGGGTTCCGGACATCTCACATACCCCTAGAATAATTTCTTCCCTGGTGGAAATCCCACAGAATGGCATTCAACATGGCTCTTTCCTGGAAGTGCCCCCAAAATGTCCCAACCTTTCATGTTTCCCTCTATTTCTTCCATCTTCTTTTCAGCAAGAAGCATTTAGTTGTGATTGTTTTTTTCATGTTGTCCTGTTTCTGTTTCTGTGCTGGTTGGGTGGTTGTGGCAGCTACTTTTTTATTCGAAGGGTTCCGGACATCTCACATACCCCTAGAATAATTTCTTCCCTGGTGGAAATCCCACAGAATGGCATTCAACATGGCTCTTTCCTGGAAGTGCCCCCAAAATGTGCCAACCTTTCATGTTTCCCTCTATTTCTTCCATCTTCTTTTCAGCAAGAAGCATTTGGTTGTGATTGCTTTTTTTCATGTTTTGTCCTGTTTCTGTGCTGGTTGGGTGGTTGTGGCAGCTACTTTTTTATTCGAGGGGTTCCGGACATCTCACATACCCCTAGAATAATTTCTTCCCTGGTGGAAATCCCACAGAATGGCATTCAACATGGCTCTTTCCTGGAAGTGCCCCCCAAAATGTCCCAACCTTTCATGTTTCCCTCTATTTCTTCCGTCTTCTTTTCAGCAAGAAGCATTTGGTTGTGATTGTTTTTTTCATTTTTTGTCCTGTTTCTGTGCTGGTTGGGTGGTTGTGGCAGCTACTTGTTTATTCGAAGGGTTCCGGACATCTCACATACCCCTAGAATAATTTCTTCCCTGGTGGAAATCCCACAGAATGGCATTCAACATGGCTCTTTCCTGGAAGTGCCCACAAAATGTCCCAACCTTTCATGTTTCCCTCTATTTCTTCCATCTTCTTTTCAGCAAGAAGCATTTGGTTGTGATTGTTTTTTTCATGTTTTGTCCTGTTTCTGTGCTGGTTGGGTGGTTGTGGCAGCTACTTGTTTATTCGAAGGGTTCCGGACATCTCACATACCCCTAGAATAATTTCTTCCCTGGTGGAAATCCCACAGAATGGCATTCAACATGGCTCTTTCCTGGAAGTGCCCCCAAAATGTCCCAACCTTTCATGTTTCCCTCTATTTCTTCCATCTTCTTTTCAGCAAGAAGCATGTGGTTGTGATTGTTTTTTTCATGTTTTGTCCTGTTTCTGTGCTGGTTGGGTGGTTGTGGCAGCTACTTGTTTATTCGAAGGGTTCCGGACATCTCACATACCCCTAGAATAATTTCTTCCCTGGTGGAAATCCCACAGAATGGCATTCAACATGGCTCTTTCCTGGAAGTGCCCCCAAAATGTCCCAACCTTTCATGTTTCCCTCTATTTCTTCCATCTTCTTTTCAGCAAGAAGCATTTGGTTGTGATTGTTTTTTTCATGTTTTGTCCTGTTTCTGTGCTGGTTGGGTGGTTGTGGCAGCTACTTTTTTATTCGAAGGGTTCCGGACATCTCACATACCCCTAGAATAATTTCTTCCCTGGTGGAAATCCCACAGAATGGCATTCAACATGGCTCTTTCCTGGAAGTGCCCCCAAAATGTGCCAACCTTTCATGTTTCCCTCTATTTCTTCCATCTTCTTTTCAGCAAGAAGCATTTGGTTGTGATTGCTTTTTTCATGTTTTGTCCTGTTTCTGTGCTGGTTGGGTGGTTGTGGCAGCTACTTGTTTATTCGAAGGGTTCCGGACATCTCACATACCCCTAGAATAATTTCTTCCCTGGTGGAAATCCCACAGAATGGCATTCAACATGGCTCTTTCCTGGAAGTGCCCCAAAAATGTCCCAACCTTTCATGTTTCCCTCTATTTCTTCCATCTTCTCTTCAGCAAGAAGCATTTGATTGTGATTGCTTTTTTCATGTTTTGTCCTGTTTCTGTGCTGGTTGGGTGGTTGTGGCAGCTACTTTTTTATTCGAGGGGTTCCGGACATCTCACATACCCCTAGAATTTTTTCTTACGTAGAGATATCCCACACATTGTCTCCTCATGTCTCCTCTGGAACTGGCTCCTCATGTCTCCTCTGGAACTGGCTCCTCATGTCTCCTCTGGCTGCTTTAAGTCCGATGATTTGGCGAGAACATTGGGGCCTCTATTGCTGCGAAAAGCTGACAGATTGCAGAGAGGCCACCGAAGGACTGGCGGAGATGTGGATCCTACGTGTGCGAGCGGATTGGCTGAGCTAGGATTTCTTCCATTTTCACTTCCATTTTCTTTTCATGTGCTTGCAAAGAACCTGCGTGGGAGGGGGTAAGAAAGGGCAAGAAGCATTTGGTTGTCATATGTTTTGGCATGTTTTGTCCAGTTTCTGGGCTTGTGGCAGCTACCTGCCCTGGCATCCTCGCCAACTTTGAATTTTGAGAGACTCTGGCTGCGGGCGGAAAAAATTGGGTGGCGCAGTCTTTCTGCTGGCATGGAAGGGTTTCAGCTAGCATCACGGTGGGGTTGTACAAACCAAATTTCAAGCCCTCAGTTAGCAAAACCACGCTGTCATATCAGGCTGCCTTGACCTTGAAGGATTCCGGTGCAAGTATTGCAGCTTTCTGCATACTACATGATATTTCATGCCCAAATATGTCAGACAATCAGAAAAAATATATTCAAAAATATTCCAGGTATATGGGGAGCTCAAGGCCAAAAATATTCCAGGTATAGTCCGAGGGGGGGGTATCAGATACCCCTTGCCAAAAATATTCCAAAACATTCCAAAAAAAATATTCCAAAAAAAATATTCCAGCACCTCAGGGGTATAGCTGGAATATTTAAGATAGGAGCTGATCATATTTCAATCCATTTCGGCTGGGTGAAATTCCTTCCAAAGGGCATCAAAAGAACCCAGCCATCGTCTGAAGGCCTCCAGGTGCTTCCTCCGGCTCCTGCCAACATCGCTGAAGGCCAAGGGCTCAGCATGATGAAGACTGGAATTAACTAAACAATTCTCATTTTTGGAATATGTTTAGCTAGTTCCAATAGGCGATAAAACATGGTTAAAATAACAGGAAATATGAGTTACATGATGATTTTAGCCGGAAATTGCATAGATGAAAAAAGTGGAACTTCAACTCACTTCAAGGATCACTACGGGGACCCTTTTTGTTGAGCTGACTCTCCAAAAAATGCGGGCGGGCCACAATGGGAAATATTTTGTATAATGGTATCAATGGATATTTACTGGAATATACCCCTCGGTACATGAACAATTTGCTATGTACCGAATTATTGAGTTCGATGATTTACTTATCATAATGAACATTTTTCATGGCAAATCATTTGATTCCCGGAGGGTAACAAAACAGATGACCAACTTGTTGGGACAAAATCAACAAAAACAACAGGGACAGGACCGCCTTCATGGCGGGTACAATGCTTTGGCAAACAAAAAGTAGACACATTTCCGCATGAAAAATTGGCACGGAACTTAAATTGGTCTTGAAGTAAGGATAAATTGTGTGTGTGTCTTGATAACTTGACAGGTTCACATTTCATCTCATATTTCCGGGCTGTATTAGTCAATGTTCGAGACCCCAAACTTGGGTCTCAAGGGTTAGACTGGCTGGTCATTTGTAGCATTCATTCACCATACAAGTTGGATGGCTTTCATCTTCAATTTCCAAACATCCCCAAACCTGCCAGCCATCTACTCATGTCATGTTTGTCGGTGACGTCCCATATCGTTCCTCGTGAACAAATGTTTGCCTCACTTGTGCTTTCCAATCCTGAAAGGGCAACGAAACGGAAACATATCACTCCCCCGCCCTCAGTCCTGTGATTGGCTTGCACCCATGATGTCCCCCGCAGCGACCACACGCGCGCCCCGCCTGTGCGGGTGAGCCCCGCAACTTGGGGAGTTCGACCTCCAAGTTCAAGCGAAGGTCCCCTAACACAATTTTGTCAGTTCTGCCGGTGAGGTTGAGCACTGAGGCTGCGAAGTGTGATAAGTATGTGCAATTGTGGGAAGAACCCATGGGTGCTTCTCGGCGATTGTTTTATGCGTGGATGCGCGTGTTCCCTCCGCATGGGTAAGCAAGTTGCCGACCCGACAAACCGGTTGGTATATACACATATTGACAATATCTCGTAGATGTTGTACTGTAAAATACAAATATCCATCTATAAACGCATTATCTGTGGCAAAATATGCCAAGAATGTGTGCATTTTTTGTATGTGTGCATGTTTTCCCGATGTGCAAGAATTTCCGATGTCTAAACTTCAAACTACCAAAAAACACTCTAGGTATAGGTGTTTGAACATTTACATTGAAAATAAATCACGGCCATTGAACATTAAAAAACAACTAATTAGATAAGTAGATGTTATAAAAACATATAAATATGTATATATATATATATATTTAAATATATTTAAATATATTTAAATATATTTAAATATATTTAAATAAATAAATAAATAAATATATTTATATGTTATTATATATAACAGTGCAAAAATCGACAATATTGAACCCCAAAAAAATTACTGCACTGGACTCTAGACGACTATGTGGCCCGAAAGGACAGGAGACAAACACCACAATAAATATGAGTCACACACGGGAAAGGTTCCTCCCCGAAACTTTCGGCCCGAAACGCATATTCTCGTATTTAGGATAAAACGTGAAAAACTGATGATGGTGACCACGACGATGTTGCTGATGACGATGACGAAAACGGTGGCGATGATAATGATGGCAATGGTGATGCTGATCATTATGACGATGACGACGACGATGGCGATGATGCCGATAATGATGATGCTGCTGATGATGATGATGATGGTGATGCTGATGATGGTGACAATGACGATGACGATGTTGATGGCGATGAGCATGACGATGATGATGACAACGTCCTTCGTGCAAAGAAACATGATGGTGCACATTGAAACAAATTTGGTCATGTACGGCAGCTTCCATGTCTTGTCACATTCGACACAGGCCGATGCAAGTTGACTTCACAAAAATCGCGTTCGCATGTCGCCCGCAGTTTTGTGTGAACACTACCCATGGATTGAAAGTGGATATGGCCAGGTGGACCACGCAGCTGTTAAGCAACGTCCGGTTTCAAAGCAATCGCAATCACACAGGAGCGCCCTACTCTTTGTAACGCGAAGAAAGTAGCAACGTCAACAAGCAAGCAACAAGGTAATAGGAACAGTCATGCTTACCTAGTTCTGCCAACTCTCACCTATGTGTCCAGCAACGCAAAACTACAGGACCACGGGGAAGATCGCAGCCAGAAGGTTCAAGCACATTCCTTATGCCAGCAAATGCGGTCAGCAACTTTACACATCAGCTGGGATTCTGGGAAGGGCGGTCACCATTGTATGTATATATGCATGCATGTATGTATATGTATCTGTATATGTGTATGTGAATGTAAATGTATATGTACATGTGTATATGTATATGAATATGTGTAAATGTACACGTATGTTCGTA
>CAMXCT020001239.1:10000-17500 GCA_947184155.2 Cladocopium goreaui | reverse complement strand
ATGTAGAATAGAACGCACATTTCCGTCACCCTTTGAACATGTCTCCCAAAATCAATGTACACCTGGATTCCTCATCTGGACCCCAAAATGCAACCTATGTCGACATCTTGTCTCTCACATGCATTTAAAGAGTACAAACGCACCATGAGTAATACGTCTGCGTGTGCGCGCGAAAACTATATGTGATTGTGAGTGACTATGACCAATTGCAAAACTGCACCTACGACATTGATTAATGTGGGATTTGTTGTGAAAGAATCAATACCTTGAGACCTCTCATAAAAGTAGGCAAATACCATCAAACAAATGCTCCGATCTCTATACATCATAGGACAAGCATGGAGGACTAGCTCAGCAAAAAAAACGTGCGCAGATGGTACGAAAGAATTTCACTTTTGCTAAAAAAAAAGGTACAGTTCTCTCAAAAAATGACCCCCAACAAATCCAATTGTTTATCATATTTTTCCATATGTTCGATCGAAATATCAATGTGGCCATAGATCTTGTAGGTATCCTTCATCCTTTTTTGACCAACCCATGTTGAGTCCTCCAAGAGCCAACACCGCGGAAAAAGCGGGAAATCGGCAGTTCCGCGTCACCGGGAGGTCCACATGTCTTTGCATTTTTTGGCGTTTCAGACTACATGCACATTGTATACAGCACATGTAATGACATGAGAACACATATCTATCATGATTCATGACTATCTATAGATACTCACCATGGTTGCCTCATGTCATCCATGTTGTTTCCAAAAGCTGCAGCCTAGTCTTCAGCATCTGCAATCTTTGTCACCTGGTGGCACTATCATCCATAGCTGGTCGCTGGGGGATTTTCCAACAAACCCTGTGACTGATTACTGAGGGTGTATCAATATAGTATATACATTCACATACATATCATATCTTCCTATTCAATTTCAGTGATTCACTTATCTATCTGCCATGCAAATGGGCCCTGAAATGAACAAATCCAATCCTAAACCATGATTGCTGGGACTCTAGGAGGGCATTTAATAGGGGCAAGGGATTATGGGGCACCAATCTAATGACTGGACAAATTTGAAACAATTTTAAGGCACCAACTCTTGATCTACGTTGAAGTCATACCCAAATCTCACTCTCCGAAATTTCCGTGTGGCTACGCAATTCAGGTGTTCAACTACATATAAATTATATATTTATCATAATATGTATATATGATGTACTCATGATTTCCTGGGGGAAAAAAACAATAATCTATATAATCTATATATATATATATTTAACGAGCATTTTCTCAGTATTTCCAGGAATCAAAACCATCCCATGAACCTTCCGGGCAGCCTTGGAAGCACGTGGATGGCCCTTCTCGCGGTGAAAGTCACCTGCAATGGAAAATCGTCCAGCTAGAACTGGAGAAAAGAAATCCCACCATTAAATGCAACATATACTGTATGTATAATATGTGTGTATGTATATATATTATGTATATATATATATGTATGTATGTATGTATGTATATTATTATATATGCATATATACATGTATATTATATATGTATATTTATATATGTATATTATACTATGTATTATAAGATATTATATATGTAATATTATGTGTATCTTTATATATGTATATTATAATAGATATTATTATATATGTATATTATATATGTATATTATATATATTGTATATTAAATGTATATTATATTATTGTAATTATATATGTAATTATATAGTATATTGATATATGGAATTATATATGTATGTATGTATGTATATTATATATGTATATTCTATATGTATATTTACTGGCTCTTCAATGATATAAAAACTGCCAGTGTACTGTTTCTATGATTAAACTATATCCCACATATTTTCCAGCCTTGCTTATTGTTATAGACATGAAATGTAAATCAACAAAACAGGAACCTGGTTCACACTCCAACCGAGGGAGATGAGTAATTAAATACTGGACTGGTGCTTTCAACCAATCCCGAAAGTATGCCCATCATTGCGTATTCATCCAAAACTTTCAACGGGACACGAGAACACATATTTGACGCCACCAACCTTAGCTGGATATGAAACCAAACAAATACATACAAATACAGTACCGGTTGGTGGTTTCGACCCCTTTGAAAAAAAATTAGTCAATTGAGGTTACTATTCCCACTATATGGAAAAATGTTCCAAACCAACCAGAGTAAGAGTAAGAGTACATGTAATGAAGGAGATTATAAAGTGAATAGTAGAACGGAAGAACATACTGTATGTGGAGAGCCAAGCTAGCCCCGTTTCAGTCCGTTTCTTCCAAAAGGATCCACAGGGTTGTGAACACCGCTTCAATGGCAAACATGTCGTGAGAATGTAAGCCCACAAACCTTGTCTAGGCTTGCCGCAGTAGAAATCAAATGAATGAAACACATATCCCAACACCAACACCATCTGCGAATCTGTAGTTACAAATTTGACAAAAGGGGCATGGTGAAGCCTACAACACCGTTTGTCGCACATAATCATCCAATCTCGTGGTCCGTGTCAATTCATTGGGTCGCAACTCCAGTCACAATGGGTGGCTAGCCACAAAAATTGACCAATCTATAAACATATTGAAAAATTGGGTACCCTCTGGTAATTTAACATAGCTATTGAAAATGACCATTTATAGTGGATTTTCCCATTGAAAATGGTGATTTTCCATAGTTATGTTAGTTTACCAGAGGGTACAAGGGGCAGCATAAAATTGACCCAGAGCCAGATCTTGTCGCAGTCCTCACAAGTGGCTTATTAGATTCCACCGAAGAAGTTGAGAATATCAACCCATCTCATGACTGGCAACAAGGTCAATTCTAGCCCCATCTCACAAACACGAACAATGCCCAAACCGTGTCCATTGACAAATGGGACTCCGTCAAAACTCTGGCACCCGGTAAATTACTCTTCATCAATGCCATGCTCACTGTATGGTCCTCATGTTGATGTGTTCACCTTCAACCACTTTCCGGGTTGTTTGTGGCATGGGCCCATATCATCTTATATCGATCTCTGACCTTTTATTTTGCTGGGCCTGTAACTACAAGGTGAGGCCCTCGAGTTCTGCTGATAAAACCATTGAAAACCATTGAATAATGTATCCACCATAAACATCCATAGACCCATAGTAAAATAAATTATTGTATAAGTTATAAGTCAACTTAACTTAACTATCTCAAAAGGGGGCCTCACCTTGTACCTCATCCCAGTTCACAGGCGTTTTTCAGTTGATCTCAAGCAAAGCTGTTTTTATGGATCAGAACCCCCATCCCCTCAAATAGTATTGACAAGTTGGAACAACGAAACAACCAAGGCCCCCAAAGGACGGATAGATTCACCGAGGCCAAAATACCATCGTGTTTTGAAAAAACGTCCTCCAAGCAAATCCCACTCAAACAGTCATATTCATATTCTATATCCCACTCTGACTCAGTCATCATATTCTCATAAATGATCGAATTTCTCCACCTTTTCCCCAACTTTTTCCGCCTGTTTCATGTTTGTGTTTCCCATTTCCATCATTTCCCCACCTCTCCGGGTTCAACAAAAACCGTCCTTTTTCGCGACCGGTCGCGGTTTTTTGACGCCTTGGATTTCACCTCGATGTCCGGTAGCAAGGCTGCGTCCACAAAGACGTCGCGGCCATAGGCGGCCTTCGTCTCACTGCCTCGACGACGGACGGCTACCGCTGAAGATTTTGGATGTGGGTAAAACAATGCCATTTTTACCAGCCATGACTGGGAATGGGAATCATACCACCTATGGTTGAAATCAGGATTCACCCTCTGGCAATTTAACATAGCTATTGACAATGACCATTTAGTTCGTTGATTTACCCATTAAAAATTGTGATTTTCCATAGTTATGTTAGTTTACCAGAGGGTACAGTATATCTAATCATGCCCAATTATACAATATGCAGATACATGGTGAAATACATGGTGAAATGTACTTCAATTTCTAAATATTTCTAAAAATGTCAACATATTTCTACAAATGTTTACATATTTCTACATATTTCTACCATCAACAGAAATCCAAAGGAATCATTCAAAACCACGAGCTCGTCTGCAAGTTGAATGATTGCGAATGAACTTACATTTGACCCAGTATGACGCAGCTATAGCTGGTAGGAGGGCCATTCGGTTCCATGTATGGGAGCAATACCTCGATGTGTATGTAAATTTTGTGAATAGATTGATATTAATATTAGATATATTATAATAACATATAATAACAATATATAATACATAATCAGACTTGATTTGTGGCACTGGTGTATGTCGAACATGTTACTCGATTTGCTGAAATGTTTCCACGGATGAAAGCACCAATTCAAAAAAAATCTGAATACATAGTCTGATAATGCCGGATCAAATCTTGGTTAAATATGATGATGCCAAAACCAAAAAACACCAAAAAAAGCAGAGTCGGTGTCCAAGAACTGGAAAGGCTTGAATGGAGGTATTGTTTGGTTGGATCTGTGCTCCCCCTACCAAAAAAATATCATCACATGGGTGGATGATCTCTCCCAGCCCTGACCATCTGTTCGCTTCATGGGTGATATCGCACTGATATCCTCAAGTGTTGGTGATTTCCACAAGTTCATCCAACTTCTACATACCTTTGCTGGATATTCCCCCTGTTCTGTTGCTCTTTTCATTTGGCCGAGTACAACAAAAGCAAACATTACATGAACCATATGACACACAAACAATTTCATCCAAAAAAATGTAAACAAAAACCCTACTGCTCCCTTGGTCAGCAAAGTTGGCTATATCAACAAAAACCTGCAGGTTTTGGCGCCTGAACTTTGGATGTTTTGGATCTTTCCTGCCTTAAAAAGTCGTGACACAAACACACTCTCCGTCGATGTCCAAGGTGCAAGTGATGAAGCCGTAGCCGTTTTTGTTGCTGATCGACTTCCTTAGTCCCAGGGGATTTTTCTTCAACGGTGTGGGGATCATGTTCCAGGCTTAACGATTTAGCGACAAATACGTCTGTTTTTCATTGGGAAATTATGTGTCGCTTTACAAAACATGGTAAAACTGTTGGTAAATCTGAGAAATGATGTGTCATCCTATTTTTCATATTTTTCTCAGATTTACCAACAAGCGGGATTTCACCGACGAAGAATGGATGTGACTTTGAACAAATGTGAAACCAATGGATCCAAACCTCAAACGGCACCTTGTTTTGAATGGCAATAAATTGGTGTACGCCCATTCTTGGGGCAAACCCTACAACAGGGAACATAAGAACTATGTTTGAATCTGCCAGGCAGCAAGTTCGTGGGATCGTAAAGATATGGTTTTGTTGGGGGAATCTATCCACAAAGAATGGGATATGACGGTTTGTCAAAATGTCTGTTCCCGGTTTTGTTGAGAAAACGCAATTCCATGCGTGCCGCCTCATGTTTGCCTTTAAAAAACATGACCTACCTTGATGACGTGAAAACGTGGAAATTCTTCGTTACCTTTGGAAATCTTTCTAAAACCACAGGAATCGGCTAACGCACGTCGGTTTTCATTCGCTGTCGCTGGTACTATCTCCTGAACTGTGTGTCTCTGTGTGTGCGCCTCTCTGAATGCAATATGCTTCTTGACATGCCTCCTGATCAACGCTGTTTCCTTACTGTAAGCTACCAAAGCGTGAACATGGCTGTGCCTCTGAATGGGCTGCGGGTGGACCGGGGCATGTATTTGCAATTTTCGCTAGCGCGTTGCTAGCGGCGATCTAGCGCGTAAAATACGTAAAAAAAATCGAAAATTTGGGAATATGTGACAGACTTGTAAGAAAAGCTGGCAAGACATTCACGACATGGAGGCCATGGCTGTCAATCAAACCTAGCGCAAACCTAGCGGGTTTGCTAGCGCTGCCTTGCAGAATTGCTGAATTTAGTTGCGTGCCGCCTCATAACGAAGAGGGAAAAAACAGTAGACCCAGATGAATTATTAACAACCAATATTAAGCTTCTAAACAACTATTTTTGACAAATGCTCATATGAACAATCCGCCATCTGGATGACAAGTAAGAGTGAACCCTGTGATGTGGCCCTCTAGAACTTGTTTCAGATCATGATCATGGCAGCGTTTTAAATTTACATACCTACATGTTTGTTTTGCGTGCATCCTTGATCTCAACCAGTGTTGATATCTATATCTATATATGGTAAACCCCGAACAAATTACTTAGTATGATTAGTACGTAGCATTTTTCAGTAGGATTCATTAGTACTATTTTCGTTTTTACACCACTATGTTCTTACTGGGATCTTATGGCCCATTTCATCTTGCAATGGGTTGCTTTAAACAAAACACACCAACCCCGAAAAACGTTTCACCGCAACTCGCCACGGGAGTTCCCGTAAGCTGAGTTTCACTTGACCTGTGTACTCCTTGTCAGATGCGGGTGCTACAGCTGCAGCTGCCGCGCTTTCCCTGGGCTTCTTTTGTTAGACGTGCCAGTCAGGCATAGAAAGATGCTATTAAGTAGTAAGTGGGGTTGTAACTTAGTTATAACCCATTTATTTGGCATCTAATATGGTAACCCGTAATATATGGTAACCCGTAATAGATGGTAATTTGATCACCCACCATCTGGCAATCTGGCATATGTTTTAAGATTATGACCCATAACATATCATGTAATATGATCTAAAAAGATCTAATATTGACCCAGGACATCCCAGGACTGTTTTTATTTCTTTAACCTATGACTAGTATGATCTAACATGGAGGCTTCGATTTTGATGGAACAAAACGTCCTGGGGAAGGCAAGGAGTGAATCCTGGGAGGATCATCCGACTGAGTAACTCGTTGAAAAATCACCCCGAAGTTCTTGGTTTATTTCCCCAAAGTGGGGACTATACCATTTACCATCTGGTTATTTAACATAGCCATGGAAAATCCCTTATAAATGGAGGTTTTAATGGGATATTCATCTATAAATGGGCCATTTTCCATGGCTATGTTAAATAACCAGAGAATATCCATTTATAAGATAGGCTATAGATAACCCAGTTACTAACCGGTGACTAATTTTCTGGGATGATCCTCCAACTTGCGATCGCCACATTGGGTGAAATCCCCATGTCCTGTTGGTACATCCGAGGGTTTCTGTGGCCAATTTAAGCCTGATCTGTAACTGAGGTGTATTCCAGAAAAACAAAAAAAACTAGGTGAAGTAACATGGAACATGGTTGTTACTACCCACATACAGGGAATCACATCCAAGTATGGAGTATGGACTCTCGGAATTTGGGTATCACAGCACCACATGGGATACAAATTGACCCACACAATTTGCTGAAAATTGAAATTATTGCACAGTCATCGGGCCACTGGGTCAGTAATTGAGCAGGACTAGCAGCAGCGGTTTAGCAGCAGTCGACCAGCAGCCGAGCATCAATGTAGCAGCCATCTAGAAGTAGTCAAGCAGCAGTCAGCAAGATGCTAGCAGCTGTTGAGAAGCAGTCGAGCA
>CAMXCT020001239.1:0-5000 GCA_947184155.2 Cladocopium goreaui | reverse complement strand
ATCGAATGAGTCATTTAATGACTTATATAATGACTAATATAATGATTACTATAGTGATTAATGTGATGATTAATAAAATGATAAATTTCATGATTAAAATAGTTGTGATTTTGATGATTGATGTAATGATTAAATTAATGGTTTATATAATGATTTATATAATGATTAATTTAATGAATATATAAATGAAAACAACGCGTAATGTAATGATTAATTTTATGATAAATATAATGTTGAATATATAGTGATTAATGAAATGATTAAAATAATGACTATTATAATGATGAAAATAATAATTTTTATTATGATTAATTTAATGACTTAAATAATGGCTAATATCATGATAATATTTAAATAATAATTAATTGAATGATTAATGAAATGATTAATATGATGATTAATATAATATAATGATGATTTCAATGATTGATATAATGATTAATTTCATGGTTATTATCAGGATTAATTTAATGATTAATGTAACAATAAATAAAATGGCTAATATAATGGCTAATAAATTGATTATATATGTATTTTTCATGATTAATAACATGATTAATATAATGATTAATTTAATGACAAATACAATGACTAGTATAATGAATATTAAAATGATTAGTACAATGACTAATATAATGACTAATATGATTCATATCATGATGAATAAAATGATGAATACCATGACTAGTAAAAAGATTAATTCAATGACTAGTAAAATGAATAATATAATGATTAATCTGAATGACTAATACAATGGTTAATCAAATGACTAATATAATGATTTTTAATATGACTAAAATAATGATTATACATATGATGATTCATTTAATGGTTAATTTAATGGGTAGTATAATTTTCTGTACAATGACTTAAATAATGATTCATTTCATGATAAATATAATGATTCATTTCATGATTCATTTAATGACTAATAAAATGATTAATATAATGATTTATGTAATGGCTGATCTTATTTTTTCATTTATTGACTTATATAACGATTAATATCATGATTAATGAATGATAAATAGAATGATATAATTGGTTCATAGAATGATAACTATAGTGATTAAGTTGAATGATTCTTTAAATGGTTTATAAAGCGACTATTATAATGTTTTTACATACATTTAATGCTTAATATATCGATTAATATCATGAGTCCTATCATGATATATATCATGATTAATCTAATGATTCATTTCATGACTTATATAATGAATATTACAATGATTAATATTATGGTTAATGTAATGACTGATATAATTCTGATTTTAGTGACTAATATAACAAAATCAGGACTTTCACAACCTCGCCCCCCATGACTACCCGCTCTCCAGATTTAACCACGGTCTTGTTTTTTTTTGCAGGAAACTATGTGTCCTGGGCTCTGGGATTGGTTGCTTTGGGTCGAAGTACTTTGCAGGATCAGTCAAAGCTTTGGGATCAAAAAACGACCACAGGAAAACATAGGGTTTGTTTTGTGCCAGCTCAGGCGGAGGGCCGGATAAACCTAGTTTTTCACGGGTAAACTCAGCATTTCACGGGTAAACACTGTATTTCACGGGTACTTCACGCAACTTCACGGGTACTTCACGCGAACATGTTTCGGGGGCACCACCTAGGATCCATTTATGTTCTCGATTTTTTTAAAATCTATGTCAGCTCTTCCACCCAATATACTGCTGCGCATGAGTCATCCACCACTATATTCCGGCTCAACAGGTAATGCCAGGGGAAGGCAAGGGGGGCCCACCATGGTTAAACTTAGTATTTCCGTATGTCGAAGTTAAACTTGCCCTTTGAAGGCCTGGGAAATAGTATTTATTATGGACTATAGATTATTTGAATATACGTAATACTAATATTTATTCAAATATAGAAATTATTCGATATGGATTATAGTGTTTTATAGTGTATACATCATTCAAACATACTATTTGATATGGATTAACTCATAGTGTATATACATGCCTCTAAATCCTCTAAATCAATCTATACCCAGTAGGTGTGAAACCCGAAACTTTGGAAATTTCTCCAAGGTCATCCCCTCTGGTGTCATCAAACCTGGACAATTCCCCATGTTCAAACCGTCATTTGGTCCGATCTCCTAGCTGGAGATGTTCAGCTTTTAGTATTCATGTCCCCGTGGATATCCACCCTGTCTTGAATCCGGCTGATCTTTTTTCAGATGAAACAAAACACACACTACCCTCCGATAATTTGAGATGGCTATGGAGAAGCAACATGTTTAACGTAGATAAAGAGCTAGTTATGTTAAATTAGCAGAGGGTATGAGCACTGTTGGGGATGCCTGAGTGGCCCCTTGTCCAAGATTGTCCAAGCTCTCAGTGAAGCCCCCCTCTTGACCAACCAGGCGGAAGGGGTTTGGCCGACTTCCTTAGATTTTGGCTAGTGTATCATATATTCTTACATGGGTGTGTCTTGAAATAGGGTATACTCACAAGTAACTATTTTAATGGGGAAAATGAGGATATATAATATAATCCATTGGAATATGGAGTACCCTATTTTCAGACACACCCATATCTTGTCTCAAGGAACATCATCAATTTGGGGCATGTGCCAATGACATCCCCCACAACATCCAACAACTTCTGACCAGATTGAGAACAGAAATCACTGACAACAAATCTGAGGCTTTTGTTTGTGGGGGAAGGAGTGCCTACATGTTTCTACATGTTCGACTGATTCCCTATACTTTCAATCAATGGATTGGTTCACAGGAATATCTAACCAGAAACCATGGCAACGTTGCCATCACCTACAGAGGATTCCTGCTGTTTTTTTCTCCAACAAACTTGTGGACTCAAAATAGTTTAAGTACAAAAATCCCAACAAAGGATAAAGCAAAACATCTAAAAACATATATAAATTAGCGACTTTACTATATGTTATATTCATCCTTTCTATCTTTGGCCCCTTTCCAGCAGACAAAATCCCCAAGGCTCCCGCTGTGAGCCTCGCTTGGGATGACACCACCGGTAAAGCCGCTGTAGTAGGCCTGCGCCTCATATGGGAACCCAAGGCTATCACCATAACCGGTGAAGCTCCTAATTGGGGATGGTTGGTAAACCACCCATAAAAATATTGAAAATAGCTTTACCACTTTAATACGTCATAATACTTTTTGGTGTTGAATCATGTGCCATATGATATATATAATAATTATATATATATATATATGTGATTATATATGCACCATAAACATGGTGAGTCCGTGGGGATTATCGATGGCAGTGGCTTTACCACAACAATATAATGTTTTGTGTTGAATCATGATGATAATTAATCATATCATTATTTCTGTTATTCTCATTCATGTTGAATGTCAATTTGAATGATCATACACATCAGAACATCACCAAACTGATGCTGAAACGCAGCTGCAACGGTCATCAGATCCTTGAATAAACTCCGAAATAGATCAGAGTACGACTGGCAAACTCAGTCTATGTACCGTACCTAGGAAAAGTAACACGCATAATTCACTAAACTGAAATAAGGATAAAAATAAATAAGGAAAGTAACACCATTTGGGGAGGATTCCCGCCTTTCCAACCCGTTGTGACATTCCGGTGAGGTCGATATGACCCTTGTCACCATTCCCCTGAAATATCCCGATACCAAAATAACAACCACCATGTTTGATGGTTAAATCATGATTAAATCGCAGTTATTTTTGGTTATATGCCACTATCTCCCATGATATTCCCTTGCAATTCCCCAATTGTTGCTGGTGCTTTAACAAACGATATGAAATCACCAGGTCTCACCTGAGCAGTCTTAGAGAGTCTTCAGTTCACCAATGTCGTCCCTTGCTGGTGGAGAACGGATTTCGCTCATGGATTGTGATAATTCCCAAGTAATATGGGATATATATTGAGATAGAACGAACCGGCCATATAGTCATCAACCAAGCATGATTTATCAATGATTGCCCCATACTTTTGATGATTTTTGATGGAACCCACCTGGCACTGGCGCGCTCTGCGGCACCTGTAGAGCCTGTTGATAGTACTGGAGATGCATCGCCCAGGCGTTCTGGCGTCCGATGGCGTCCGGTGCGGCCACACCGATGTTCAAGACGACGGAGACGGATGCTATCCGTGGTGGAACACAGGCAGCATGTGACACCATGTATACTGTACAATAATATATGTATATATATATTTATATATAGATAAATGTAATATCGTGTAATATTGTATAATCATGAATCTACTAAGTGGCACTATGCTCTCAAGTAGACAATGGAGATGCAACATATTTCAATCATGTCCAATATATTTCAAGTCGGTGAAATAGCTCAGAATGGATGAAAATTATGGACTCAAACAAAGTCAACTGAACCTGAACCTGTTCCTGCGAGTAGGGATAGTAGCCATAAGGATACCTTGCTGTTGCGGCTGCCATGCACGTGGGAGAAGAACTGGAAAAGAACTGGATTTTTCAACAAAACGTGTCCAAATTAGATGAAACCACAAACTGTAGCATATTCCTTAGGGCTCAGTGTTGAGTTTTTCAAACAATCTACTCACGAGCTGAGGCGCCTTTTGTCCAACTTTTGGCACGACCAACAAAAGGGGGAAGACACCACACCATTTCATGGTCTCGAAGAGAAAAAACAATCGCCAATCAAGCCTTTGTGGGAATCAACAATAGGTCGTCAGGTCATCATGATTTACCCTGTTTGATGTATTCTTTTATTTTGGACACCCGATGATCATGTACTCCTGATTCCGAGTACCCATTTTTGGGCGATTTCTCACTTGGGATTTACCAGTGTCAAGTTGCTGGTACGCCGCCGCATTTTGCTGTCCCTTTGCTTTCCCTTTGCCTTTGCCGCCTTGAACAAAGGGAATCAAGACAGGACTCTTGGAATCCACCGCATCAGGGCACTGGGGTGAAAATTCTGCGACTTTTGGGCGATGTCTTTTTTGAGACTTTGGCTTTGACCATCAACAATTTTGGGATTT
>CAMXCT020001238.1:87500-167681 GCA_947184155.2 Cladocopium goreaui | reverse complement strand
TATATTATGACATCTATCTGACATTCTTTCCGGCGTATACTTTGACATTCTATCTGACATTTTTTCTGGCATATATACTTTGACATTCTATCTGACATTCTTTCTGGTATATGCCCTGGCATTCTATCTGACATTCTTTCTGGCATCTATTCTGGCATTCTTGCTGGAAGTGATTCTGGCATCTTTTCAGGCACTCTATCTGACATCCTACCTGGCCATTGTATATGCCCATCTTTCCTGCATTCATTCTATCGGACATTCTTTCTGACATTCTTTCTGGCATTCTATCCGGCATATGTTCTGACATTCTATCTGACGGTCTTTCTGGCATTCGTTCTGACATTCTCTCTAGCATTCTATCTGGCATATGTTCTGACATTCGATCTGGCAGTCTTTCTGGCATCTATTCTGACATGCTTTCTGACATTCTTTCCGGCATTCTATCTGGCATATGTTCTGACATTCGATCTGGCAGTCTTTCTGGCATCTATTCTGACATGCTTTCCGGCATTCTATCTGGCATATGTTCTGGCATTCTATCTGACGGTCTTTCTGGCATTCGTTCTGACATTCTCTCTAGCATTCTATCTGGCATATGTTCTGACATTCGATCTGGCAGTCTTTCTGGCATCTATTCTGACATGCTTTCTGACATTCTTTCCGGCATTCTATCTGGCATATGTTCTGACATTCGATCTGGCAGTCTTTCTGGCATCTATTCTGACATGCTTTCCGGCATTCTATCTGGCATATGTTCTGGCATTCTATCTGACGGTCTTTCTGGCATTCGTTCTGACATTCTCTCTAGCATTCTATCTGGCATATGTTCTGACATTCGATCTGGCAGTCTTTCTGGCATCTATTCTGACATGCTTTCCAGCATTCTATGTGGCACATGTTCTGACATTCTATTTGGTAGTCTTTCTGGCATCTATTCTAACAGTCTTTTCTGCATTCCATGTGGCACATGTTCTGGCATTCTCTCCGGCAGTCTTTCTGGCATCTATTCTGATATTTTTTTCTGACATTCTTTCATGCATTCTATCTGGTACATGTTCTGAGATTCTCTCGGGCAGTCTTTCTGGCATCGATTCTGACATTCTATGTTCGGGTCCAGGCGTGGCCCACTGCATCCGGAGCTCACGATATCGCGTTCGGATCCAGGTGTGCACCACTGCATCGGGAGCTCGCGATCTAGTGTTCGGGTCCAGGCGTGGCCCACTGCATGTGGCACTTGCGATAGGGTTCGGCACCGAGCTGGCAAAGAAGAGAAGCTGTTACAATCTGTGTTTGGGAAACTCTAAGTAGCTCCATGGTTCCCCATTCATTGTTATACGGAATATGGATCCCATAGCTGCCATAGCTCCGAGGTCCCTGGCAAGGTGGAAGCACCACAGCCCCCAGGACGGCTTCTCAACTGCGCGGTCAAGGCAGATCCTAGCCCTCCAAGCCACAACGGTGCAGAAAGGTACAATCCAATCGTAATATCGAAAAGCAATGGGAGATAGATGGAGATACTATAAACTGTTATAAACTATTATAAACTAAGGTAACTAAGGCATCTTACTTATTCTGGAACTTTTGGAAAGTCGACAAGGCTCATCAGGCACGGTAGCATCTTTGCCTGGCGAGCTTGCCTCCAATCCATCATCCTGGCACAGCAACGCAACGACCCCAGAATACTTACCAATCAATGAATTACTATAAGTAATTATAAGCAATTCAATAAGTAACCCCATTGTAAATCATCTGTTCGTTTACCTAATTACACACCCCATTGTAAATCATCTGTTCGTTTAACTAATTACACACAATAAGCGATTCATAGTAATTCTAATGCGTTTGAAGTTTGCCTACTTATTTTCATACCGCGACATCTTTGTGTGCGGTGAACCTAAGCTAGAAACTGTGCACATCATTTTTCCCTAGCAAGGCTGGAAAATACATGATGATAGTGATGATTCTGATTAGGACAATGAATAGCAATAATTAGTAGTAAGTAGTAATTAATGATGATAAATGAAAACAATGATAGGTGAAAATACCAATTGGACATCTCACCCCTAATCTGCAGCATGCAAAATGACAAGTTCCGAGTTAGAACATCATCTGCCAGACCGCAAAATACCGCATCTTTTTGGGGTTTCCCCGGGTGTCTAAGCGGATGACGCCCCTTGCCCGGGTTCCGCCTCTGACAGAGAGTGTCGGGACAGGCTGGCGTCGGTGCTCACATCGCTGATGCTTTCTTTGATCTCCTGATGCAACGCAGCAATGTGGCACAGGCGTCCTCCAATGCCAATCCTTTGCGCATGAAAACATCTAAGTTTGGGTGATTTCTGATGATTGCTAGAGCAGAAGTTCCAGGCCTGAGTGTCCAACAGTTCCTCTTCTTGCTCCATGTCTGTCATGGGACCTGCAGCACCAGAGAATTCAGCGGCTTGATGGGGAATGGTGTAAATAACATGTCAGTGGCTAGATACACAGGCATATGTGCATATACATATGTATGTATATGTATATATAAGATTATATAAGTATATGCATGTATGTATGTCTGTCTGTAAGTATGGTAATGCAATGTAATGTGTAATGTAATGTGTAATGTAATGTGTAATGTAATGTGTAATGTAATGTGCAATGTGTAATGTTTAATGTGTAGTGCAATGTGCAATGTAATGTGCAATGTGTAATGTTTAATGTTTAATGTGTAATGTAATGTGTAATGTGAAATGTGAAATGTGTAATGTGTAATGTGTAATGTGTAACGTGTAATGTGTAATGTGCATTGTGCAATGTGCGATGTGTAATGTGTAATGTGTAATATGTAATGTAATGTAATGTAGTGTAGTGTAATGTAATGTATAATGTATGTGTAACAATTACACCAAAATGAGAGGAAACATAACCACGCCGGCCAGTTGTGAGGCTATGATGATTGCAGAAATGACCATACTTTTTGTTTGCCTGCTCTAAGATTTTGACATTCTTCGACTTACACCTTACATCCATGTTGCAACCATCATCCCCGCGTTTTTCCCCGTTTCCTAGCCCGATTATACATGCAAAACCCTTTGGGGTTTTTCAATCCTCTAGATATCTCTAGATCATCTAGAAAAATATTAGCAAATCTGTCAAACCAAATCCTCCAAAACAGTATGTGCATATCTGTCAAACCACCAACCAGAAAACGCCTAGCCTTCAAGAGTTTCCTGGCAAATCAGGACCCCACTGGAACCGGATGGCCAATGTGCTGCAAATGGCCGCGGCATAAATCATCGACCCATGCAACTTGTCTGGCCCTTTCTGTTAGTTGCGGTTAGATTTGGGCGTGAAATAGTTTTAGTTTTTTTTAAAGCAGGTTTGGGATTTTTTTTTGGATTTCTTGGCTGGTACAATTTGCCTAGTGTTTGCAACGGTTTGGACCTTGAATTTGTCATTTTGCATGGTATTTGCCACATTTGGGCATGTTCACCTTCCATTTTGCATGAGTCTTGCATGTGGGCGTGTTCACCTTCCATTTTGTATGGTATTTGCCACATTTGGGCATGTTCACCTTTTTTTTTGCGCGGGATTTGCTACATGTGGGCGTGTTCCCCTTCCATTTTGCATGGGATTGGCCACATTTGGGCATGTTCACCTTCCATTTTGCATGGGATTTGCTACATGTGGGGGTGTTCACCTTCCATTTTGCATGGCATGGGATTGGCTGCATTTTGGCATGTTCACCTTCCATTTTGCATGGGATTTGCTACATGTGGGCGTGTTCACCTTCCATTTTGTTTGGGATTTGCTACATGTTGGCATGTTCACCTTCCATTTTGCATGGGTTTTTCTACATGTGAGCATGTTCACCACATCATCATGCCAAACCCAAGGGATTTGATACATTTTGGCATGGCCGCCTTCACTACATCATCATGTCACCCCCAAGTTGTCAAGAGAAGGTTAGTTCGCAAAAATGCAAGTTGCGGACGATGGTCATGGTTGGAATTCACACCATCATGTTCACCACATCATCATGCCAACCCCAACTAATGTATTTACGAGCTTGGGTTTTAATAATTAAAAGCGGGGGGGGGGAATTGGGGGGAGGGCGCAGCGCCTCCCCCGAAAGCAGAATGCAAGCATCTCTTCTCACATGTAATGCTGTCAGCTTTCAAGAGAAGGTTGGTTTGCAAAAATGCAAGCTGCGGACGATGGTCATGGTTAGCATTCACACCATCATGTTCACCACATCATCATACCAACCCCAACTAATGTATTTACGAGCTTGGGTTTTAATAATTAAAAGCGGGAGGGGATTGGGGGGAGGGCGCAGCGCCTCCCCCCAAAGCAGAATGCAAGCACCTCTTCTCACATGTTACGCTGTCAGTTTTCAAGAGAAGATAAGTAATGTGATACTCAGGGATGTAAATACTGTGCAAAATGCATCAGAGAAGAGCAGAGAAGCAGAAAAGAGAAAAGCAAGAAAAGCAGAGAAGCAGAAAAGCGGAGAAGCGGGCAAAGCAAAAAAGAAGAAAAGCAAAAAAGCAGAGAAGCAAAGAAACAGGAAAGCAGGAAAGCAAAACAGCAGAAAAGCAGAGAAGCAGAAAAGCAAAGAAGCAGGAAAAGCAAAAAAGCAGAGAAGCATGAAAAGCAGGAAAAGCAGAGAAGCAAAGAAACAGGAAAAGCAGAAAAGCAGAGAAGCAGGGAAAGCAGAGAAGCAAAGAAACAGGAAAAGCAGAAAAGCAGAGAAGCAGGGAAAGTAGAGAAGCAAAGAAACAGGAAAAGCAGAGAAGCAAAGAAACAGGAAAAGCAGAAAAGCAGAGAAGCAGGAAAAGCAGAGAAGCAAAGAAACAGGAAACGCAGAAAAGCAGAGAAGCAGGGAAAGCAGAGAAGCAAAGAAACAGGAAAAGCAGAAAAGCAGAGAAGCAGGGAAAGTAGAGAAGCAAAGAGACAGGAAAAGCAGAGAAGCAAAGAAACAGGAAACGCAGAAAAGCAGAGAAGCAGGGAAAGCAGAGAAGCAAAGAAACAGGAAAAGCAGAAAAGCAGAGAAGCAGGGAAAGTAGAGAAGCAAAGAAACAGGAAAAGCAGAGAAGCAAAGAAACAGGAAAAGCAGAAAAGCAGAGAAGCAGGGAAAGTAGAGAAGCAAAGAAACAGGAAAAGCAGAAAAGCAGAGAAGCAGGGAAAGTAGAGAAGCAAAGAAACAGGAAAAGCAGAGAAGCAAAGAAACAGGAAACGCAGGAAAGCAGAGAAGCAGGGAAAGCAGAGAAGCAAAGAAACAGGAAAAGCAGAAAAGCAGAGAAGCAGGGAAAGCAGAGAAGCAAAGAAACAGGAAAAGCAGAGAAGCAAAGAAACAGGAAAAGCAGAAAAGCAGAGAAGCAGGGAAAGCAGAGAAGCAAAGAAACAGGAAAAGCAGAAAAGCAGAGAAGCAGGGAAAGTAGAGAAGCAAAGAAACAGGAAAAGCAGAGAAGCAAAGAAACAGGAAAAGCAGAAAAGCAGAGAAGCAGGGATAGCAGAGAAGCAAAGAAACAGGAAAAGCAGAAAAGCAGAGAAGCAGGGAAAGTAGAGAAGCAAAGAAACAGGAAAAGCAGAGAAGCAAAGAAACAGGAAAAGCAGAAAAGCAGAGAAGCAGGGAAAGTAGAGAAGCAAATAAACAGGAAAAGCAGAGAAGCAAAGAAACAGGAAAAGCAGAAAAGCAGAGAAGCAGGGAAAGCAGAGAAGCAAAGAAACAGGAAAAGCAGAAAAGCAGAGAAGCAGGGAAAGTAGAGAAGCAAAGAAACAGGAAAAAGCAGAGAAGCAAAGAAACAGGAAAAGCAGAAAAGCAGAGAAGCAGGAAAAGCAGGAAAAGCAAAGAAGCAAAGAAACAGGAAAAACAGAAAAGCAAAAAAGCAGAAAAGCAGAGAAGCAGGAGAAGCAAAGAAACAGGAACAGTACAAGCAGAGAAAGCAAAGAAAACAGGAAGCAGAAAAGCAGAGAAGCAGGGAAGTAGAGAAAAGCGGCAAAGAAACAGGCAAAGCAGAGGGACAAAAAGCCCCCCAAAAAAGAATCAGGAAAAAGCAGAAAGCAAGAAGGCAGGGAAGCAGAGAAGCACAGAAACGAGGAAAGCAGCAAAATCATAGAAGCAGGGAAAGTATGCTCAAAGAAACAGGAAATAAGCAGAGAAGCCAAGAAACAGGAAAAGCAGAAAAGCAGAGAAGCAGGGAAAGTAGAGAAGCAAAGAAACAGGAAAAGCAGAGAAGCAAAGAAACAGGAAAAGCAGGAAAAGCAGAGAAGCAGGGAAAGTAGAGAAGCAAAGAAACAGGAAAAGCAGAAAAGCAGAGAAGCCAGGAAAAGCAGGAAAAGCAGAGAAGCAGGGAAAGTAGAGAAGCAAAGAAACAGGAAAAGCAGAAAAGCAGAGAAGCAGGAAAAGCAGGAAAAGCAGAGAAGCAGGCATCCAAAAAAAAAAACTAAACCTGATCAAAAAAAAACCCTAAAATAATTAGCCCCGTTCTGCAACTTTCCCTATCTGATATGCAAGATGCAGGCCTTTCCATCCTTTTCTTAGGCATATAATCACCGTAAAACGGATCTGATGTGGCTTCAAGGAACTTCCTCAGTATACAATGGCAACTTTTCACATACTCCTCGCGCTGTGCTGCTCCAACGGCAATTCTGCACCATTCTGCACCAGCGCTTCAGCTACCTTCAGAAATCTAACCTGGCCATAGACAAAAATGGACGTTTATGGCAGTTATGGATCGTCCTCTTTGAAATGGGAGTTCCATGTGTAGGGGTTCTGACATATGCAAACACGACCTGTGGTCTGACTAGCGACAGGAAGATGTGAATACCCACAACAATATCATATCTTTATATATGTGTGATTTCAATACATCTCTTATGTATACCTATAGCTATCGTGATGTCAACACCTACAATATCCTACAATGAACTGATGTGAATTCCCGAGAGTTTATTTGATTTCATACACATCGGCCTTCAGGTTGGAAGCCCACCGGACCATCCAACTTCTTGGCCCGACGTTCCGCATAGTCCACCTAGGAGCGCTAGTGAAGCTGGGCCCACAGATCAGGCTACAAACCAAGCAAAACACATAGGAACAAATAATTCATCAGACATCATGGCTAACAACCCAATTTTGTTGTGGTTTATTGTGGTTTTTCAGAGAAATTGACGCGTGCGGCAAAATTGGGTATAGAATGCTATAAGAGTCCATGCTGGGCCTATCAGATGATCAATAAAGGTTCGCATTTGTTTATGGGTGTGTCAGATTTTGTTCACTTTTTTGCATGGGATGTGATGATTTGATGTCTTTTCAGCTGATGGCAACTCATCCTGATCCTAATTCCGCAGGAAGCCGGTGGTTTCTGGAGCTGTCAGAATCCCAAAAGAAAAACATCCATGGGATAACGTGGGATCATCATTCCATATTTGGCAAAGAACCAGCCTGAACCAGCAGCCAAAGCATTTCTGGGGATGTCGAAAAAAGCGGCCTTGTTTGGGTTGAGCCTTTCGCTAATCTTCCCAGCAGCCTTTGAGGCCAGAATCCGGAACCGGCATGGGGGCTTTGCAGGGAACAAGATGTGGGAATGGGTCAAAACCTACAGCATTTTCTAAGATTTTACCACACATGCGGATGAATCGGGATGAATATCCATCTACCACTACCACCTGTTTTAATTTTGGTGTTCACCAGAATGCTGGGGTTCGACCCGCAGCCACATTTCTCAAGCCAAGCACAAATCAATGAAAAGATGTAGTCACCTCATCTTACTCTTGGATTAGATTCAGCAAGTTATACCCGAGTCAGAAATCAACCCAACTTTGGTCTCTGACGAGGCCCTTGTGAAACAAATTAAAGCGGCACTATCGCGCATGGCTGTTCAATTGATCGGCCAGCTCTCCGCAGGCCGAATGATCCAGTCAGAAGAGAAACAACCTATAGTTGGCTGGGTCTTATATGCCCACACTTCAGGAAACATATGAATTTTATGACAGTGGGTTTCCCAGTTAATATCCTCATTTGCTCACGATCTCCCAATGTTTGTTGCTTATTCATGCTTCATTTTGCCCACAGTTCACCTTGTAGACTCCACTACCCATCCAGCCTCCACCTGGCCAGCCTTACTGAGCATCGATTGTTGGGTCTTCAGCATGGCCTGGGGCCCAGGCCAAAATCCACCAGAACCCCCCTGGGGTTTTGTAGCCTTCTGACATGGAATTCTTTCGCAGTGAAACGATGGATTTTTGCGTGGTTTGCATGTGTGAACCATAAATGCACAGGGTTTCCTGTCAATTCCCCAAGACCATTATGGAAGTCGGTAGTGCTCTCAACTCACCTCCCGCCGCCCGCCCAAGAAATAAACGGTGCTCAAAGAAGGGGTCTCCATGATGATCCAAAATCCGCGTCTTTTATCCCATCCAATGTGGCAAACCCAAGAATGAGCCACATCCCACTTACCCAACCCTACTATTTGAAAGGCAATTAGTATGGATACATTATAATATTTCACAAACTTAAATTAAGGCCGCTGATCTTCTCATTGGCCAGCCCTCTCCCCGCAAGAAAGGACCGATTACCTGAATTAAGGCTATTTGGGGATGATTCCTCTTATCACCCATGATTCCAGTTCGGTCACGACGTGATGTCGTTATAATTTGCCCAAACTGATGTTTTGATGACCTCATGGCTACTTTATTGACTATAGGGGATACTAGGGGCATTCTGAGAACTACCCCAATGACCTTGTTGACCTTGGTATAACCCCCCGAGAAGCATCAAGCAACCATCATCTATCAGTTTTATATCCTTTTACTGCTTAAAAGTAGGCTATCATTGGTATTTCAACACCAATTCAAAGTGCTTCAAACTTAACTTGAATCCCATGAACTGGTTGAATCCCGTGGAATTTCATCCGAATCAGCTGCCTGGTGCTTCATGTCCTCCGCCTTCTCTTTGTTCATTCGCAGGCGCTGCACCTGGAAAACCCTGGGGTTTCAGTTGTGAATCTCATCAACAGGACCTGAACAGATTAGTGGAGAAGAGGTTTATATAAAGTTTATATGTCTAAAAGTCTATAGGTCAAAAGGTGAAACCCCTAGTACCCTTCTGTTTAGTTCAGAGCTGGATGGCCATCCCCCATGGTTCCACAGGTATTGTTCAATATGTCCATATTGGTTTTATATACCCCCGATGGCCCCAACCCATAGATCCAATACATTCCACAAAGGTCTCTGCAAAGGTTGGGTTATTGTGACCGAATTTCCCCAGCCACGCGTGTCCAATTGTCCAATATATCAAGAAGTAACAAAAACTATATGTATCTGGACATACAATTCCCACTATTTATGTATGTATGTAGGTATGTATGTCTGTATGTATGTATGTATGTCTGTAATGTAATGTAATGTCATGTCATGATGTAATGTATGTATGTATGTATGTAAGTAGGTATGTAAGTATGTAAGTATGTAAGTATGTAAGTATGTATGTAAGTATGTATGTAAGTATGTAAGTATGTAAGTATGTAAGTATGTAAGAATGTAAGTAAGTATGTAAGTATGTAAGTATGTAAGTATGTAAGTATGTATGTATGTATGTATGTATGTATGCATGCACTTGAAAGCCCCCCATTTAGTTACACTCATTTACCCAAGAGACCTTCATTTAGTTCAGGGACTCTTTATTGCTACGTTTTTTGCCAGAGGGTATATGCTCATTTTTGGGAACATACTTCACTTTGAAAAAAATCATGCCATAATTGCCATCATTAATACTTCCAGATGTATACTGTAGCCCAAATTTTAACCTTCCCCAAGCCATCACTGTATACCTAGGTCTCTCGACCAAATCAGGGACCACCGGCCGCGGCCTCCGAGGAAATCTGATTCTCCTGTTTCTTGGCACGTAAGGCAAGGACTTCGTCTCGTCGGGCCTGGGATGGGAGGCTGGCTGTGGCCATGGCTATAGTGTACTGGTGTATAAATGTAAGATGATGTATTAGACATGTATATATATATGTGTATATATATATATATAAATAGAGATGCATACTAAATATGATGTGTTACACATGGACATACATAGTATACATCTTGGATATGTATTATTGTGATTTATTATAGAGACATATGTATAGTGTGTTGGAGAACATGTGTTCACTATTCATTCTTCATTCGTGCCCTTTCTATCCAAACATATCTCTGCCGCCTTCTGTGTTTATTTGTTGCTTTTTCTTGTTTTGGTTTGTGGCATAAACAAATAAACATGTATAAAATGCTTAAGAAGCCAAGAATGGGATAAATGTGGGATTTTCCCCTTTGGCATCTGCTGGCCTTTTCGTCATCGAAGGACGCCAAAGAGCTTTGAAGTGCCTGGGTTTGCAATGCAAGGAATGCCCTGACCGTCACAAGGTGTATACATGATACATCATTGTAAATCATCCATGTATGGAGTTTTGGTATCATTTTCGGATCATTCTATGGAGTTTTCCTAAAATGGGGAGTACCCCTAAATTATCCAGTTTTCCATGATAACTTGGTGAAGCCTTTATTGTTTCTTGGGGATCCCCAATTGGAAGAACCCCCCCCCAAAGAAACCAAACAAGTATATGAATCCTGGCCACACATCTATACATCTGGGTAACCTGGTTCATGAGCCCAGCAGCCCACCACTTTTCGTATACATATTTTAGTCAGGCGGCAGTATCAATGACCGTTTCTGCTTTCTTCTTCCGCCTGATTTGAAGGCGTTTCGCCCTGTTGGATGGGAGCTATGCATCTAACACCGGGACTTTAAATCATGTCAGTTTTCAATTATGGGGAGGTACATATATATATATTATATATATATAACACCAGTGACCTTTCATCAGCAAAATGCTGGCCTTTCACCAGCAAAATGCTGGCTTGAAGCGATTTTCATCAACAAAGCGATAGACGATAGATTTAACCAATGACAATTGAAATTTAACACGGTTCAACCAGTTGTCAGCAGAAAATCGACACAAAGAGAAGTTGATCTCACCAAGTTGCCGCTTGTTGGACATTTGCTGCTCGAATACCTGGATATTGTAGTACCTGCCAACATATGCACGGGATGCAATAAATCACGCTCCAAAACTGGCCTCCTGGCGAGTTAAAACCCTGGCACCCTAGGTACCCTACAATAGCTGATTATATAATGGATGTTTATTCTCCCCAATATGGCATTAATAGGTTTTGACCCATCCCCATATCTAGAAAGTGGCATCTTTTTGTTGAAGGCCAGGTTTTTCGGACAAGGCACTTTTTCGAAGGCATGGTGGCCGTGTTGTAGTCCTCCACGTATTCCTTGAACAAATCTTTCAGCTGCATCCTCAGTGCACCCGAACGCCGGGGCAATTACATCTGATCTAATCTAATTACCCTCTGGTAAACTAACATAGCTATTGAAAATGGCCATCTATAGTGGATTTACCCATTAAAAATAGTGATTTTCCACAGCTATGTTAAATTACCAGAGGGTAATTATTATTGAGTGAAGATCTATAACGGTAAATGGTGCTGTTAAGATCTCAACTCCGGACCCAACTCATCCGGAAAAAACAGGATGATACATGATGAAATTGGACATAACTAACATAAGCCACTTCCACAGGGTCGTTGAAATGTCTAAAGTCTTGACGCATTTTCGTTGCCGTTGCGGGGCTGTCCGAGGATGTCGGTATTGACCTTTCGGACCTCCTGTGCCCAGAGCATAAATTCGGGCTTCTTGGAGAAGAAGTCTTCAGCCTTGATGATGCCTGGCTCCGCTGTGTCGTTTTTTGAGCGGGGGAGGCACTAAATCTTGGATATAAATTACTATAAATCATGTCGAGAAGAAGTTTGAAGTATCCTTAATACAATATCCTCAATACGTTGTATCCCTATGATGTACAAGTCGATGTGGATCAGAAATCCAAGTTGGAAATGAACCAAAAACAATGACACAACGGCGAATAAGCACACACACACATATATATAATATTCTATAATTATATATATATATTTATAATTATTTATATACATATGAACCATCATGATTCCGTTTTGATGTGGGTATAACCATCTCCATCCATCTTCCAAGATGGGCATGAATATGAATAAAACCCATATTTGGATAATTGATTATCATTGCACATGTTCTAAGGGGTGCTCTTGAGTTGGTGCCCAGTTCACTGAACAAAGAACTTGCGTCAGCTCTCCCCGTGCAGTGCCAAAATCAGCGCCGGCAGCGCCATACTTGCCAAACTGATTGGAGACAGATCCGCGCATGGCTTCTGTGAGATCGTCTCCCTTTTTCTTTTTCTTTTTCTTCTCCTTTCAGCCGCTGCTTCATCCCGGTTGTCAATTGGAAGGAACACCAAAGATATCGTCACCCTAGGATCACTGCTGATGCGCGCCTTCTTTTTCTTTCCCTTCTTCTCTGCCTTTTTGTTCTTTTTGGACTTCTTGTCCTTTTTGTCCTTCTTTTTCCTGGCCGAAATCGGCCGAAAACTCCCGCTTGTAGCCTGTACGTCACCAAATGACTCGCTTGTCTAAAGCTTCTCATGCTAGAAGAGGAGCTATGGAAATGGATCATAATCGATCAAAATATATCAAAATTATCTTTCTAGAAATTCTTGCAGTGTGGTGCCATTTCGAAAGTAGATTTTTATATAATAGAGCAACTATCCGCCAAGGCTCTTCTTCTTTTCTTTTTTCGCTTTCTTTTTCTTTTTCTTCTCAGAGCCTTGGTTCTCCCCAGCGCACTGGTGCTGAAGTGCGGAGATGGTGCCACAGTTGATCCCTGTCCATCCGTTTTTTTTTGATCTCCCCATTTGAAGAGCCACCGGAAGGCAGTCTCCAAGCCACTGGACTCAGAAGATCCGGACTCCGAGTCGGAATCTGAGCCGTTCTCCTGGGGTGAAAACTGGGGTTCCAACAGCTTCCGCGTGGCTCCGAAGGCTATGTTGTTCATCTTGTTTGGACATGAACCTAGTAATTTTGTATGAACATAACACAGGGATATTATGTGTGAGGCACCATTTGCACCATGCCGCAAGCCAGAACTTGCATTTTAAGGGTACCACCGGATCATTGACATCTCAAATTAATGTGATAAACCCACTGGTTAATTCCTTTTTGGGGTATGCTCTTCGATATCCCTTCAGCGGCAAAATTTGCTAAATGGGGTCTAGTTTCTATTGTTGGGGTTGCCATATTGTCGTGCAAAGCATGTCAAAGTAGATAGATTTAGATAGAGCACACACGCACATATATAATATAGACATGTCTGTGTGAGCAATCAATGCGCTTGTATCGTGCGTGCGTGGGTGTGTGTGTATGGATGCCCCCGAACCTGGTACACGAAATTCTGCAAAAAATGAAACCGAGAGTTCCTGCCCACGCTGATGATACGTTCCCCAGTCCTCTGCTTTCTTCTTGTCTTCCTGGCTGAGCGCAAAGGCTCAAACATCCAAAACCTCTGTTTTTGTCCCTTGCCGAACGGGGTGAACAATTTCAAGCAACCTTGAGAAACTGTGCTCCCAAACTGGGGGTGTTAACATGAAATAAACATGAAATAAACATAAATAAGTATATATAAGCGCCAAACATGCATGGAATTTCATGGATATATCCTCTCACGGATGTTCCACCGTTGGTTTGAGCCGCGAATCGTCAGGCCTCCTCTGAACTATCTGAGCTTGAGGACGTCATGGTGATAAATGCTGAACTTTAGCGGCTTGGAATGCCATGCTTCGGTTTGGGTCTGTGGGTCACGGGCCAAATATGGCCAGCTATCATACAAAAGACATCAAAAGAACATCAAAGAACCAAGGTTTTGGCGTGCTGCGTGGTTGGGAGATGTTGGGAGCATGAACTGCTTGCAGGACAGCTAGGTCAGGTGAGGGTTTTGAAGTGGATGTTGTGTTTGATTCAGCTTGCCTTCTGTTCCATCTCATCCACAAGGAATTATCTGGATCCATCGGCATCATGGCAAGCAAATCTGCATCCAGCTCACTACTGCACCAACTTGAAACTCCCTCAAGCCCCGCAAATAGCACGAACAAATCAACGACTTTGGTGATTTGTGGTGATAAACCATGCCAAGTTGGAAGTGCCCACTTTGACCCACACCCATGCACCAACAAGATTTTCACAACTCCCATTTTGGGCCCCTTCTCAAAGTTGTTCCTTTCAACATCTTTCAACCCATTTTCTCGCACCTGAGTGCCATCCATTCTTTTTGGAAGCAAACCAGCGGAATGGTCTGAGCCCTGTGTGCTTCACAGTGCGGCAGTCCTCCTTTAGAGGTGCTGGTGCTATGCTTGGCCCCGGTCCGGATTGGACCCTGGCGCCGTCTTGGGCCGGGCTGGGGGCTGCAACTTCGCAGAAATTCGAACTACATGGGCGTGTCTCAAACTTTTGGATCCTCCACTTGATTCACTTGATATTTCCAGACCTACTTGCTACCCACTGAAGAAACCACCAAAGAACCTGATTTTTGGACTTTGGATCCTGAAGTCTGAGCCCCACCTTAAAATACAGGACGTCTTTGCATCCCAAGTTTCTGGGGTTGTCATATGGCCTGTCTGGTTCAGGTACCTCAGGGTCTGGGGCTTGGCCAGGAGCCTTTTGCACACGGCAACGGCCATAAAATGTGGAGCGAGATCTATCATTGTGGATGTTCAGGTCAAGTACTGAAAACTCCAAAAGCTGGCGACAGAGATTGGCCTTAACCTGAGCTCCTGACCCTCCAAGCGTCTCAGGATTTCTTCCGGATCCCCCGTATGAGAGGCCTTCAAGATCTCTTCCACTTCGCGAAAGGCGTCCTTCACGGGGGGCAAACTGTGATCTAACGAGTTTCCCGGAAACATTTTCTTGGTGGATTTCTTGAAGGGTCCTGCGGAAATGGCACCTCCAACTTCACCCAATTTTGGGGGAACTGCTAATTTCGCGATGAGTTGAGAGACTAACTTGTGTAATAATTACTTGGAAGCCCTTGGGGCAGCGCTTCGATCTCCTGGCATAGCCGGCATCAAACGGCCAGCCGTCGGTTCAGACCCCAGCTGTTGAAACTGTTGTCCCTTCTTACACTTGGATTTGCCGATTCGGGGTCCCCAAAAAATACTTACATGTTCCCTATACTGTAATTTAGATTCCTCACAGGATTGTCCATTGGGAACGCAAACCATCACCTTCAACAAAGCTAAGCGCATGCGCAGATTTTGAACTTCAACATCTTCAACCAGACTTTCTCTGGGGTTCAGCACTGGCTTCAACTCATCCCAAGAGTATCATTTGAAACGGCCAGCCAGTTCTAAGTCTTGTTGCAAACCATCCCTTATTTTCAGCCTAAAACATCCTAAAACCATCCCCTACCCTGCAAAGCTGGCCCCGAAACGTCACATCCTGCAGGAAGTCTTCCAGTTCATCTGCATCTACCTGCCGTTGGGCCAAGCAGGACCCAAACATCATGACAGTCAATTGGGATACTTCTCTCCGGTGGGATGGACATGTTTTTTTGGGGGCATCTATGGGTATCTTACATAGACACCACCAGCACGACTTTGGATCTTCCTCTTGCTTCTTGGGTAATTTTGTTTGCTTTATATAAATTACTTCTTTTAGGGGTCTTGTTTTTTTGAAAACACTTGAGGACATTTACATTGGGATCCAACTCAAAGCATGTCTACACCCAAGTGGAGAAGGTTCCAGCCAGGCTTTTTAGATGCTTTAAATAGCTTTTCACCGCCTTTCAATACGAAAGAATCAAACAAGAAGTGCGGGGACTAAGAACACCGGCATGTAGTGAATCTAGTGGAGCCTTTTTATTTGAAAAAACATAGACATCACCCATTCTCCAGCTCACGGGTGCAGCTTTCGTTTGAAGTGTTTGATCACCACTGGGTAAGTCCCATCTTTGCTACAAACTCCTAGCAGCTATAGCAATTCCCAAATGTTTGTTGGTGAAATCCCGCTTTTGCCCTTACATGCCCTTACAATCAACCAGCAAAACATGCAAAAAACACGAAGAATTCACCCGCTGATCAGCCTTGAACGCCAGGCCGGGACTGCTGATTTTCATGAGGTGCTCCACCTACGCCGTCATGAGTCAATGGATGGATCGATCGATCTACGCGGCATTGAAATAATATGAAACTATGATTATTATTGATATAACTCATCTTCCCCCACCAAATCTGGTACATCATGTTCATTTTCCTCTTCATCTTCCAAGTCCATTCTTTCCGTGTCGTTTTTGAGGCGGGTACGACCTTGAAATCTGAAATGCCCAGGAAAATGATCTGCAAATGATCCAAATTATGCACCCCAAAGCGCTGGAAGGGCAATTTTGTGGAACCATTGGTAGCCCTTTTTGGGTCGCCCTGCACATGGCTTTTCCATTGTAAAAAATGGGGGGAAAGGCCGGGTAGCCCTGCACAACATGCTGCTATTCACCACGGGTTTTCCATCTGCGACTTGCCGTAACTTTTGCTCCGCGCTTCACCTTTTGGCTGGTCGACTGGTTTGCCCAGCTGTCGCTGCATTTGTGGCTGATCAGGAAGTTCGGTAGCGTTCCTCCTCGCTGTAATATTTGTTAAAACCAACGATGTCCTTCAGCTTGTCGAAGTTGAGCTCCATTCCTCACATGGCGTTGCATGAAGAATTGGTACCACACAAACTGGGTGGCTAATGCTACTGAACAATGACCACATTTGCGGTGTTGAGCGTGTTACAGTTTGATCCATACCAACATGCCGATTGTTCGATTTTGTTTATGCTTTGTGCCGTGGCTCAAGAGTAAAGCAACCGTGGAAATATGATGAAATATGTGCAAAATAAAACACGCGTGCCGTAAAATGTGAAAACAACATTGCAGTTTACACAGCTCACCAGGCCATAACACAAACCGTTTTTTGACACATCACTTAGCAGCCAAAATGTCCATAGAATCAGGTCACCTTCTCAAAATTTCTCGGAAGCAGTGATCTTTTTGCTGGGGCTTAAGCTCAGGCCGAACCCCAACAAAAATCTTCCAGGCGACTATCAACAACCAGGGCCATCATGGCATCTGAACCATCTGTCTGGACACCGAAATGGGGGAGGCTACAAGATTTCACCATAGCCGGGGCACCAGCCTCAACCTGGCCCTTTTGCTTCAAGCTCTGCAGAGCTGCTTCTTGCGCTTTGAGGCCAGCAGACAGCAGGGTCAAGGGATACGCAGCGATGGCAAAACCCAAGTCATGCAGCAGTTGGTGGCTCCTTGGATTTGCCAAAAACGACAGCCCAACGGACCCAACTGGTGGCTGAGTCAGTTGAGACGATTTTGTCCGGATAGGGCTGAAAAAATCAACCAGATTTGAAGCCATCAACCAATTGTTGTATAGATTCCCTTGGGCCTCCCCATTTTTGGGTGGACGCCACCTTGGCTTCTCATATCCTAGGCGCAGAAATGGGGTCTTACCACTGGGGAGCATGTTCACCATCTTGTACCCTGGCACCTGCGCGGAGCATATGTTGAATCTCCCTTTGGGAAAATAACAACTGTAGTCTACAAACGGCAGGTTTTCTATCTGGTAGTTCATCTGCAGATTCATGGGGATATATAGATTATTTTCCACAGATCAATTACAGTCGTTAAGAAGATAAACCCGATATTTATATATATATATATATTCAAATATGTCCTATATCATTTCCATATGTACATATTATATATATATATCATATGTCCCATATATCTGGAGAGGACGGTCTATCTTACCTCCTGGCCTCCTGGCAGTACCTCTTCATCTCCTCCTCACTGCGTGGTGCTTCCAAGAAGGTAATGTCAGCACCGGCTTCCACGAAAGCCAAGCACCTTTCGATTTCTGTGAGCAACTATAGGAAAACCATGGGAACACCATGGGAAACACCTCTCTACATTCCCTACCTACTGATACAGTATCATCTGGTAAACTAACAGTTTGCGAACTGGAAAATCAAGATTTTGAATAAGTAAATTCATCTATAAATGGGGATTTTCAATAGCTATGTTGGTTTAGTGAAGATTAAAGCATCATTGTCAAGTCTTTCCCCAAAATGTGGCTATTTGTGAGAGGAATTTCACCATTTTCAGTCACGCCCAACAAATCCAACCGTCACAATCGATTGTTAATTAGTACAGTAGATCCCGATACATATATTTATAATATTATATATACACATTCATATGCATATATATAATAGTTATATATACATATACATGCATATATATATATATATTAGACATACACATGTACTCCCATTAAACCTATTCCATTTGTATTTACCCATGATATCCCCCATACGTCAGATCCCACCTGTCAATAGCTTCGTCCAAGCCCAAGGTCGCACGCGCATCAGTGCGGGCCATGATACAAATTTCCTGTGACAGATCTGACAGAGGCATTGGGAGAGGTGTCAGCTGCTTGTAACCACCTTACAGTAGCATAGCGTCATAGCTGAGGAAAATCACCGATTACAATGGGATGTTTAATGATATTTATGGTGATTAATGGGGATTTAACCAGCAAACATTGGGATATTCATGGAATTGCCCCCTGGTAATTCGACATAGCTATGGAACCCGGCCCATTTCGTTCGATGACTTACCTATCAAAAATCCGGGTAATGGTGATTTCCCATGTTTGAAGGAACATGATAAATCACCAGAGGGTAAATCTACTGTGCTTGGACGGTCCATGAGTTAGCTAAGTGAGTTAAGTGAGTTAACTGGTTACTAAATGTTACTAAGTGAGATATAACTCACCGTAAAACAGTTGCAAGGGGATCCCACTTATCCAGTTGATTGAGCCCATTGCCCATCGATATCATGGACATATCATAGGACTACAATTGGGATATGGAAAGATAGCTGAGCAAATGAAAATATGATAGTCAGGTAGGTCCTGAGACTGGAGTAAATCCCCAACTCACGGCAATCTTATCGAGAAGATACTGCTAAATCATCAGATGTTGGGGCTGGTGGGGTCTTCAAATTTCAGATTAACCAATTTGCGGGTCTAAATTTGCAATTACCTCAGCTAAGCTATGAAATGTAGCATAAGGACCTTGTGAATCTGATGCTCACCTATCTGCTTACATCATCTTACATCTCATCAAAAATTCTATGTTCAGTCCCATTATATACATGGTGATTCATAATGGTTCAATCCCATTAAATCATATTCTGGTTGGTGGTTTCAACCCCTTTGAAACATATTAGTCAGTTGGGATTATTATTCCCAATAATTATATGGAAAAATAAAACACGTTCCAAACCACCAACCAGTATTGAATCCCAATAAAATCATGACCCAACGTCGCCATGACAGATCCTGGTCCTGGCCCTCATCCCGTGCATCGCAGGCAGCTTTCACCCGCGCGACAGCTTCGGCGCGACTGACCACACTGGTGCCTTTGGTGTGGCCGCAACGTTTGGGCGCCACCTGGTCTTCAATCATGATGCCTTAGTGGGCTTAGTGGGGCCGCACCAGAGATTTTCTGCGAACGAAAAGGAATGGAAAAGACATGGTAGAAACGTAGAACCTGGAGGAAAACACGACTTAAACCCAACAAAAAAAAACTGGAAGCTCCGGGCGGCACCATGAAGGATCTGTTCAAAACAACAATGGGCTGAATATAGTTGAATCCTCGCATTGCAAAGGACCAAATTGGACAAGTAGAGTGATTTTGGTCATCGCTGGGGAAAAAACATCTTGCATCACATCAGTAATTAGTAGAAGCGATGTGCACACCTTGCCCAAGACGGCCCTGGGCGAAACTGGCTGGATGCTGGCACCAAAAAGCTATGTAATCAAAAGCTGCCGATTCGCCGTAAACCATGGCAAAACGTGGTTGAACACATCCAAAATGGATCAAAATGGTAAATGGGGCAAACCCGTGTATATATATATATTTATAACATTTATATTTATATTTATATACAGTAATAAACAATGTGCGGCAAAGCGATGGGAAAACATGGTTTAACACGTCCAAAATCTGGCCTGGTAATGTGGCAAACCTAACAATGGATCAACCATCCCAATACCCATAGATCATACCAAACACCCCAAATGGGGCTATAAATGGGCTATAATGATGCCCAAGTAAACATCAATGAAGACATGGTTTTTCTATTGAGTTTCCATGAGTTTCCGACATTACCATCATCATATCATCCACAAATTTCCAAAACGTCAACACGAACGCGGCAAGGTACCCGCCATACCGGCCTGGGCATAGCCCCGAACCGTGCGTTTCACATTCACCGCGTTGCCGTAGCCCGTGTCGCCATCACCAATGCAGCAGATCTCCTGCAAAGAGCCTCGAACCAGGGGACTCAACTAACAGCCACAGATAAGGCTGATAAGGGTGACCCTTAACCAGCCCTTAACCTTTCTTGACCATCTATCATTGGGCAAGGTCGCATTTGGTGGGGTGGATGGTGGTGGGATCCCCATGACAATGGGTCAAACACTTTGACTTGGACAACTGGATTCTGGAATATGATCATCTGGTCATCGGATGGCCTGTACCTAAGGAAATTTATAACGCAAAAATGTATAACACGTTTTTCCCGTAACAACTCACCATTGAACTAGTACATACCCTAGAGAGGGGTCCAGCAAATGCCATTGAGTTGTAGCCCATCACCCCAGCTACCCCGAAATCCCCCCAGGAAAAATCACCAAACCAGCGTTTTTCACTGGCTAGAATCCACAGATTCGAAACGCGCTTTCCAACATCTCCTGGTAAGAAACCAGCTGGCAATCAGCAAATCCATGCACCGCGCTGACGCCAAATCCTGTCATAAAGGTCAGCTGAAATCCCTCGCGCTCGATCAACTTGGCAGTGAGTCCATCGTAGCAGCAGGGCATCACAATGATTTTCCTGGGGATTTGCAAAAATATGCAAAAATACATCACTTGGGGGTCATCATCCCAAAATATGGATGGAAAATGACCAGTAAGTGACCACACTTTGACCACCACTGGAAAGATGTGTCGATTGCTGATCATCAGCCCTGAAAGGCTGAAAAGGATGCAACATGACGGGAATCAGACATCATTTTCATCAAACCACCTGCCAAACAAGAACGCATGTTTCTCAATATTCAAAGGACATCACCATCCAAAAAGTCAGGACCATCAGCCAAAGTGATACATGTTTTCCATATGTTTTCCCATATTCCCACCAGATTCTCTCTCTGCGCCAGCAGCTTCCGCAATTTCTCTGCCGGACTTCGGGGATCACCAGCCGTTCTTTTTGGGCCGAGCCCCGCTCCCGCGGCACGCGGCGCCGCGCCCGGGCGGGGGCGGGTCCGCCTCCCAGTGGCCCAGCCAATCAACGCAACAGCCAAACAGAGAGGCAGCACGGCAGCAGCTGAGAGCTGCTGCTTGGAGAGGCTTCCAAGGCTAAGCATGGCGCTTGTGTTTGATCCGTCTTAAGGAAGTCCAAGGGTGGGTAAAACTCAACACTTAAGAATATATTTGAATAAGACCATGGTCAAGTTAGAATGGATCTATGTCATTCTATTTCTTGATTAGTTATAACACCCAGGACCTGGCAATCTATCTGCCGAGAAAGCTGCGCGCCGGCCCCTGTCCATTGAGATTTTGATCCCCAGCTACGTAGCTCGCATGTTCTCAGCCCAAAAAGATCTATCATTAAGTCAAGTCAAGTCAGGAACAGTCAAATTAGTCAAGTCAATGAAGTTAAGTCCAAAATTATGGTCTTAAAAAGGTAGTTGCCTTGAAAGATTAACCAACAAAACAAGACTCAAGAACCATGGTAGGTTGTCTGAGTTGTCCTTGCGGCCACTTGTTTCAGTCTCACAAGAGCCGGCCTTCACGCTACCAATGCCCAAGCCCAGGACCGAGACTTGCAGGGCATCCAGCACTTTCAAGGCCTTCTGTGAATCCTCCAGAGGTCCGGAGGGGTGTCTAATCTGGGTCAAAATCCAAAGGTGGTTTTGGGTCCCAAACTATGGGAATTCCATGGAATTCATGCGACTCAAAAGTGACTATCCATTTGTGTTTACCTTTTTCGGATCTCATGATTTGGGTAAACAATGCTGGAAACCCATGCCGAAACGCTGCATTTCAGTGCACTTTCACAAGGGTTTCTGCAATAAATCAATCACCATAATTATGCTGGTTGATAGGAAACTTACAATATGGCCATTCCGAGAATAGACCCCCGCATCTTGCATCCCCAGCCATCTGTTTTTAAGATTCATTTCAACAATCCCCCATCTTTTTCCGTTTGCTCTCTGGTAATCTCTGGTAACATGACAATGAAAAACCTGATCGAGCTCCATCAATTCATAGGTGATAGAAAAAATAAACAGTGGTATTCCGTGCCAACCACCTTTGATTGCCACATTAAAATATTAAAGGGGTCCCAAACAGCCCAACTTTTTGGACCTTTCTTGACTCTTGACAGCCCCAGCCTTGGTGTTCTCAGGTGCTGCTGTGAGATGTAGAATCACTTGCTGACGGTCTGGCGCCTCAAACAAGTCGGGATTGATTCAGCTTGACCCGTTTTGATGAGAAAAAACACAGCATTCCCTGGCAACAATTGACTTGGATGTGCATTCCAGGGATCTTAAGCGGTTGATGAGTCGATGAGCCTAATGATTGTAATCATAGGTCTAAGTAGTAGGTTCCGGGTCATTTCCGTTTAACCATGTTTAACCGCATCACAATCATGGAATATCATGGAGGTCCAGTGATGGGTCGAGTCAAGTTATTTTGTTGGGCCTGCGGCTCGCTTTTCTCCAGCTTCAGAAGCCTCAGAAATGGAAGAAAATCATCGACACCCGATGTATTTCAAGGGTATCTATGGTATTCAAAAATATTCAATGGTTATTAATGGTTAATGGTTATTAATGGTTATCCAATTGATATACTGGTTGGTGGTATACCTACCCCTCTGAAAAATATTAATTAGTCAGTTGGGATGATTATATATTCCCAATATTTGGGGGAAATAAAGGCCATGTTCCAAACCACCAATCAGAAATCTATCGTTTAATCCAATCCATTCCCATCCATCGAATCTACAGTAACTGGTCCTGATCTGCGCAACATGGACCACATCTCGGACTTTTTTCGAAACCTAAAAATGCATTTTGACCATCCCCAATATGACTGGTTGGTGGTTTGAAGCATCTTGAAAAATATGAGCCAATGGGAAGAGTTATTCCATAGATGAAATGGAAAATAAAAGCCATGTTTGAAACACCACCAACCAGATGACATTGCCTTTCCCACATTAAGCAATTTACATCTTCATCTCGAGGTGTCCCAGCGCCAGTTCATGGCAAGGTGTTTGCCCATGGTTCCCATGATTCACCAGCAACATTTGGGTCCTCCATTCTTGGACACAGCCCAGAAAATCATATTCTTGGTTGTATATCCCAGAAAAAAATCCGCATTGTATCAAAATCATACTATATACTGTTGCGATTAATTAGTTTGGAAATACCACCCCCGAAAAACATAGAAGAACACAAGAACACGGAAATCTGTTTCCAAATAAGGAAAAACTGAAACTTGTTTGCATCTTATATATTCTTGTTTTTTTCTATCTCCTCAAAAATTGGCGGTCTAAAAATCCGGCTAAATCCTCTATCATATCCCATTATAACACAATTGTGTTGGTGAAATTCCCTTTTTTTGTTGGTTAAGCAACAAGTGAACCAGCATAAATCTACCAAAAAAAACAGTCTCTCCCTCTCTCTCGCTCCCTGTCTCAAAAACAAATCAATTACTTTAAATAGACCTGCACATGTTGGGTAAACTCCACATCGAACTGTTAGTTTACCCCAAGGTAAATAGTAAACATATTGATAAACTATTTCCAAAATCTACCATTTTTATGGTAAATATCATCCCCGGCAACCTTTATGGCATTGGCTTTGCCACTGAGGTACTGCTTGGCTTCCCGCAGCGCCTTAGCACTTTGCGGCTTGCCAGCGCGACAGCGCAGCCCTGCCAGCAGCGTGCGCAGCTGCGTGAAGTCGCTGCTGAGGTCGGAGAGGACTTCTACAGGGCTGTAGGTGACCACCTGCCATAGGCGGGGATGGCTGGGGTGAAACCTATCGTTATGAGTGGACTTAGAAGGCTAATGGCTAACCCTTTGGAAATACTGTATAAAATTACATACAGCAATACAAGCACAAAGTAGTTCACTAATTCTATGGATTGTATGGCCATTATGTCTAGACTTAGACATGGAGAAGATAGGGATACATGTGGTGAATGGCCATAAATGTTTTATAAGTCATTGTCATAAATGCACGTGCCTGTGTGTTTTCCCAAGTTTTTGGCTGGGAAAAGTATCGCGCACACTTTACTGTGGGAAAAAACCCTAAACATGATTGCCAAAGCACATGGCTTTTCAGTCCAACATCTTATGCATTCGCCCATGTGCAGGATGATGCGCCACTATGGCGGCAAGGAACCCTCGAGGTGTTTGAAAGTGATACATGAATCTAATCCGCAATAACTTCACACTAAGAAATCATTAAATATCATCGGGCATAGGGTTTTCTGTATTTTTATTGTTTCCAGTCATGCAAATTTGGTGTCCTGAGCCCTCCTAAGGTCCTAAAGATCCACCAGTTTCATCAGATTTTTCGCAGTTTTTGGGGTCAACTCCAGCGTGGTTTGTGTGTGTGTGTGTCTTTGCTAGGGCCCGGGCTGCACAAGCAGAACCTGGCGGCAGTCATGATCAGTAAAGTCACTGGCTTTGGATGGCATCCGTCTAAAACATTCTAACATGGATGTGCGAATATGCTAGGAAACACCAACTTTATCCAATTTTCAGTGCTACAAACCAGGCTTTCCTGACCTTCAAACCCAATTTTCACGACACTCTGCAATCAAATGCAATATCAAGGTGGGACATTGAGGTCAATTGGGGTAATTGGGGTGGTAATTTGCGTTTGATTTCTATGATCGGATCCCCAGGCCATTCCTCCCTCCAATTTTCAGCATGCTCATGATTTCCATGCTTGAATGGGAAGCCCCCGAACCCATTTTCAATAATTTCAATGGCCAATCTTAGTTCTGAAAAAAACAACAGCTAGCTGGCATTTTTACATAGTCATCATCATCATCATCATCATCATCCTCATCCTCATCATCACCACATACATTCATGTTTATATACATTCGTACATTTACATAAATGTATATGCACACACACACATATGTATATATATATACATATGCCCCGCATACAAACATATAAACATAAAGAGAAATAAATAAATAAATGTATATATATATATATAAACATATATCCCGGATTATATCCCCATTGACCCACACAAAACTCTTCTCCAATGCTCTTCACTTTCGTCCGGCCCTTCGCACCTGAGGTGTTTCGACGGATGCCCTCCGCCAGGCGGAGGGCGGCCGCTCGCAGCTCCTCCTCGAACATGTCTTTCCTTGTTGCTGTGCGCTGTATCCGCCATTGGATGCGACAAAAAATATGAAACGAATGGGGGGTACATTCAACAATCCCAAAAACATTGGTACAACAATCCCGAAAAAAATGGAAAAGAATGAACAGAATGGATAGACAATTGGGTAAAACATGGTAATTAAAACACTAGCATGGATCAAAACTAACAAAATAGGCAAGTAATGGCAAGTATTCAGAGGATACGAGTTGAATGGGGGGGTCAAATATGGCACTGGAAAGCGGATTGGGGGCCCATCATTGAAGGGAATGCTGTCGTTGGCATCGTCACGGATGTGTTTTAGGACATGTTTTCTCCATCCCTTATTCCCGGTTTGGACCACTAGGTGTTATGATATACTGTACGCAACACACCGTATGGCATCCCCATTCTGATTGTCCTATGCTGCGTGAGTCTGGGTCAAAATTGGGAAGTCCAAAGTGGGATGCCATGACTAGAAGGGACCAACACCTACGGATCCCCAGTGGACGATTCACCGTTTCCCCGCTTGGACGCGCAGGTGTTCTCGTGCAACCTGCCAGCATCAAGTCACACTCCGGAGGTGTCCAAGACTAAAACCACTTGGGGAGAACCTGCAGGGCGTCAAATGGGAACCCTCATGGAATCATAGATGCCAATGGCACATGTTTGATTCCCAGAAGCCATTCACCAATATTATCAATATTCAATTCATAGTATCTCAGTGCATTAAATCCCCCAAAAATGGGAAAATCCATGGCAAAAGTAATGGATTCGTAATTTGTCTCCTATAGGAGTGTGATTTTACCCATCGCCAGGGTGGATTGGGTCTGACTCAGGTACTCAGGTACGAGAAAGCTGCAACTGCATCGAATTTGGTTTAGGCCAAACAAACGAATGGATGACATACATCTACTTGGTGGTTCATCCTACTTAGGTCTTAACGGCTACAAGCCCAGTTCCAAGTGGGCTAAGCCTGCTTACTTTGTCACCGGGTTCGGTTCACAACCTACTTAAACAATTACTAGGTGAAATAATAAAATTTGCAAAATGAACCACCAGGTATGCCACACGCACACCTACAGTCACCTACACATCATTGTTGTTCTGGTTGCCGAACCCCTGAACCCTTCAGACAGTCATGTCCCACCACACAGCTGCCAGCCTTCCAGCATCTGCAACAAAGCCGCGTTGAAGCGTGCAAGGCTGACCTCAAAAAGGCTCCACCGTCAAAGCTCCAAAGAATTGTTGCTGACAGGCAGGTCCCCAAGTATCCGTGATGACTGATTCCGTTGAAAAAGATGAATCTTGCCCATGGAGGGGATTTCCCACAAACATGCATCCAAATGATTGAAATACCTAAAAGTGTCGCATCTCTCTATATATATATATATCCCCTATACTACATACATACACATATACAGAGAATATAGATATACATATCCCTCTGCCACAAATGTACTGCATGTTATATAATTATCCATGATAGAAGACCATGTAGTTCATGTAATTTGTTGTGTTGTTGGTTGACTTGTCCATAACAAACACATGATGGCACTATCACCAGCTGAGTGACCTCTCGGCCTCCTTCAGCTTTGACCTTTCCTAAGGCTAGAAGAAGGCGAGCATTTCGCGCCTCAGCAAACATCATTTGGAGGTTTCCTAAAATGGGGGTACCCCCAAATCATCCATGTCAAAAGGATTTTTCATTACAAACCATCCATTTTGGGGTACCATCATTCATTTTAAACCACCATTTCGATTTTCCATAGAACTTAAGTGCCACTCTCTCAGTTCAAACATGTTCAAGCTCTGTTTTTTGTGCTTTCAGCAGTGAACAATAAAATGCCACCAATTTTGCCATCCATGATAGAAACATGTAGAAACCATCCAAACCATTTCAGCCATGCTGCAGGAGTCATTTCCCAGCCCAATCTCAGCATCTCCTGGGTGATTTTTTCGTGCGCCAAAATGTGGGATGACATGATCTATTTTGGATGCACTGCACTGCAAGGTTTTGTCAATTGTGAGAGGAGTGTATATGATCATTACATTCCCAATCATTCCAAATCTATAGACAGCGGGAAATAATCCATTGCAGCCCACCCAGCCAAGGTTTCGCAAAATCTATTCCCAAAGACTCGTTGATGGGATGGGCAAAAAGGCAACGCCCCGATTTTGGAAACTCATGGAAAATCCCTATTGCTGACAGCGACATTTTGGACCAGCCTGGCACCTGAAATGTGTTAGGCCTCCCCCATCTTTGGAAACACCATGAAACACCTGCATAGATCTATGCCTATGCCAATCTTCTCTTGAGTCGAAAGCCCTAAAACCGATAGGTTCATCATTCTCAAGCCGCATTGAATAATTCACTACTCAATTATAAGGTTCAAGATACTTAGAAAACCTGCTACCCATTGTATTCCCCTTTCAACAACTGCAATCATCATCAACCAACGCCTGTTTTTTTTCCCCGCCGAGCGTCGCGCACCAACTTGGCGCAGCGCTGCAATTCCGCTTTCGCTTCCGTGGCAGACAGTGAGGACATGGGATCCTTCAGACCTGGGCCACGGAGAGGTCGCAGGGCACCAGGGACACCATGATGGGGTCCAGAAAATTTGGAAAATTTGTTAGACAAAAGGACCTTTGTCAAACAATCATCAGACATCTAGAAAAAATGCTAGACAAAAGACTCTTTATCAAAAAGTCGAATCAGAAATCATGTTTTTTTTAAGGGGCCTATCTGCCTATCTCCAGACAAATCCTAGTATGGGTATGTCGCACATGGGCACCACATGGTTATGCCCCAAAATATTTCCAAAAATTATCCAGGTAGTCCAACGCGATCCATTGCGGATATGGTGGGTCTCCAAATCGACCAAACATGAACTAAGATGTCCTACGGGAGAGTTAAGCTCTGGAAAGAGTAACAAAAAATCTGAGCATGACCTACCATTCACAAAAGGTTTAATTACTGATGTTTACTGTACATACACAGTTTTGAGTGCACCAAGTCGGCATGTCTCAAAATATTCCAAGATAGGGACATGTCCTCCAAACCATGACTTGGGGACAGCTCCTGGCAGCCATGATATGCCATGATTGGTGGTTTCAACCCGACCCCTCGGAAAAATAAGACTTCGTGAGTAACAGTTGGGATGATTATATATTCCAAATATGATGGGAAAAATATAAAAAAGTTCCAAACCACCAAGCAGTATGCCATGATTAAGCATGAATAACCATTATTAACCATGATTAACCCACCACTCCCAGACTCCCAGTGCCCCATCGCCCCCCCAGCAGCAGCTTCGCCATCGCGTATCTTTTTCACTCTCAGAGTTCGTTGAGATCATCCAGCGAGATGCTGGGATCCAGCTCCAAACGCTTGGAGCCATGCTCTTCGGCGAACCTCGGAGACTCGGAGATGTGAGATCTGGATGTGGAAAAGCCGTGGCCTTTCTGGGCCCATTCGATGTCTGCAAAATGGCCTTCCGAACAAAAGAGGGGTAGCCGAAATCCTTCATATTGTGAAAGGGGAATTGTCCATAAACATATAAACATATAAACATATAAACCATCAATTTTGGGGCCACCTCCATTTATGGAACCCCCCATGTTGATTCACTTGAAAATAGACGAAAATACATAGCTTGATGTAATGTAACTTGAACTTCAACATATCATCTTTACACCGAAAAATCATGAAACATCCTTAAAATATCTTAAATCCATACTTCACCCATAGTCGCCCATCAGTCAGTCACCTTACTATGCTGGGTTGAGGCTTCGGTGCCGGATGTTTTGGGCCCCCGGGCTGGACGAAGTGTGACACGGTCCGGTTGCCATGGAAGACGATGGGTTTCTTTGTTCCGGCCTAGCCATGGGGATCGCCATGGAGATCTTTGGGGATAGCTATTTATAGCGTGTGCGACAACAAGGTATGACAAAATCCTCGGTAAAGATGGAGGTTTTAACGGGAACATTAAAATTTGTACCACAATCTTTAAATATTTTTATGGAGAGGTTTTAATGAGAAAAATACTTGCGATCGATTGCAGGTAGGGGGTGGATTGAAGAAAGCGGTGAGATTCGTTTGGGATCATCATCCTCGAAGAAGAGTTGAAACCTCAGCAAATGGTTCATTTTTCTCCAAAATCAAAAGCGAGGCCCTAAAGAAGAGCAAATCTTTGGTCCAATGATAAGTATGTTAACATCCCTGGGCGAAACTGAATGATATTCAATTTTCATCTATTTTAAATCTTAACATCCCATGATGTACTGTAGGCAGATTGAACCTCTGGATGTTAACATCTCTTTGAACCAAGAGGTTGGGTGATCTCAGCAAAGGTCCAGCCCCATTTTACTGCTTTGACTCACGGGAAGTTAAACAATAAGTTTACACACATGAGGACACACATGAGTTTTTACTAGTTTATACCGTATTTATACCATCCAAATTTGACATTTGAGGATTTCCTGAAAAACACGCATATATATATACATATGATATATATATGCTATATTTTTGGTATGTACTGTACTGTACTGTACTGCACTGCACTGCACTGCACTGTACTGTACTGTATGTATGTAATGTATGTAATGTATGTAATGTATGTAATGTATGTAATGTATGTAATGTATGTATGTATGTAATGTATGTATGTAATGTATGTATTGAATGTATGTATGTAATGTATGTATGTATGTAATGTAGTGTAATGTAATGCAATGCAATGCAATGTAATGTAAGTAAGTATGTATGTATGTATGTACGTATGTATGTATGTATGTATGTATCTATGTATGTATGTATGTATATATATATATGTATGTATATATGTTGTATATTTCTAATGTATGTAATATATATATATATGTTATATATATATATGTTAGATAGATATATATATATGTTAGATATATATATATATATGTATGTTTATGTATGCATTAATAATTAATCATTAATACATACATATATAATCATATATATATACACATACACATGCACACACACACATATATGTCCTTCAAAATGATTCCAACGAACACCGCCTTCACAAAGAAAATGTGTGGATAGGAAGTCCAGGAGAACTCCTCCTGCAATGGCGAACTATTTTGATCGCCATCCATCTTCGCCACCACCAGATGCTTCACCTGGCCCCGAAAATGGGATAATTTCTGATGATTTCACCATGTTCCACCATGCGATCAACAAAGCGAAAGGGAAACCATGGAAGATCGCAGCCAAGAAATTGGATGACATGGGATGATTCAGCTCTACAGCAAGAACCTCAAGGAATGAAAGCCAATCCCACCTGTGACACGGCTTGCGCGAAGGATTTCCAAACAGGCAAAACTTTTCGGGAGAAGCCACACCAAGGTGCATAGACGAGCCTCGATATGTGAGACACCCATGGGAGCTGCCTAAAATGTGGGGAAGCATCTGGTAGACGCATCCACTCATGGCGAATCTTAGATACTGTGCACAGACATGATCCTTGGCTGCCAGTCTTTTCCCATTTTGGCCAAACAGTAGCCAACATGTAGCAAATTCACACTGCCCAAGAAGGGTCTGGCAGGACAGATTTGAAACGACAACTGTTGTTGCACTGTTTGTGCCAGGAAAAATCGGTTGGCCCTGCTATCATCTGCTATCCATAAACTATTTCAGAAGCCCATGGTCATCTCATATCATTCCCAATAGCTCAAAAAGAGGTACTGACCAAAAGGACCTCTGGGTCTTCGGGTTCGACCCAGACAATACGTCCACTGAAGCCACCAACAAGGCAGTTGATATGTGGATACACATACTCACGCACACACATGTAATATATATATATATATCTTTATCTGAACATACAGTATATATACTATACTATACATATATGTATAATAATTGTAAAATAGTATATATATATTATAAAATAATCGAAGGAAGTTTAGAAGTGAAACTTCCGACAATATGGACAGTTGAAAAGCAGAGGTGAGAAGAGTCAGAAGAGAAAGAGTCAGAAGAAAGAAGATGCAGATGCGCGAAAAGGTAGGAAAGTCGCGAAACACTGTGTATTTCCAATGATTTGGGGCTCCGGAGGGTGGAAAAGTAGGCTCGCTAAAGCGGCGGGTGCGGAGCCAGCTGGCCACAGGAGCGATGAAAAATTGCACGCCGTTATGGCGCGAAGCACATTTCCAAGTCAAAATGTACAAAACACCAGGGGTTCGGACCACTTTTGGAAGTTGCGATGTCGAAAAAGTGCACGCCGTTGTGGCGCGAAGCACATTTCCAAGTCAAAATGTACAAAACAGATGTCGAAAAAGTGCACGCCGTTGTGGCGCGAAGCACATTTCCAAGTCAAAATGTACAAAACACACCAGGTTCGGACCACTTTTTGAAGTTGAGATGTCGAAAAAGTGCACGCCGTTGTGGCGCGAAGCACATTTCCAAGTCAAAAGTGTTAAAAACTGACGGTCTCGGACCACTTTTGGAGGTTCAGATGTCGAAAAAGTGCACGCCGTTGTGGCGCGAAGCACATTTCGAAGTCAAAAGTGTAAAAAAACTGGGGGTTTTGAGCCTTTTTTGACGTGAAGATGTCGAAAAAGTAGACACTGATTAATTTAACTAACTTGACTAACTTAACTAACTTCACTAACTTAACTACCCTAACTTCGACGACAACAGCAACAGCAACAACAAGAACAAGAACAAGAACAAGAACAACAACAACAACTACAACTACAACAGCTACTACTACAACTACACTACACTACAACTACAACCACACAACAACTACAGCTACAACTACAACAACAACAACAACTACTACTACTACAGCTACAACAACTACAACTACAACTACAAAACAACTACAGCTACAACTATATGACTGCAACTACACTACACTAATTACATTACACCGCAACTACAACTCCACTACGCTACAACTACAACTACAGTTGCAGTACATCACACTACATCCAGCAGGTGAGGAAGAGGTGACCACTGCAACCATTGCAACCACTCCGGCAAACACAACTCCAACCACCTTTCGGTCAATCAGTGGCTTCGCTCTGCCATCCCTGATTCACAACAACCAACGTCTCCTATAGGTTTCCTATTTTTGAAACTTCCGCCACCGCCTTGTGCGGTACTACTGGTATGTATATATAAATATATATATGTTATTGGGATAGTCCCCTTGTCTCTTGCACCTTTGGATAAATATGGATAAATTGCAATACTGGATAAGTGAGTTGGTTTTGCTGCCATGAAATCAATGAGTATCCCCTTGGAATTTCCAAACAGCCCAGCAGCATAAAAACATCCTGGTCCTTATTCGAGACGACTTCTTCAAAGGTCTTGCCCACCACTACGAGGGAACCATCGATGTACACCGGATGCCCCTCTGGAATAGGTTCCTAGGTCGAACCAGCCATCTGAAAGCCTTCACATGCCTTCACTTGCAGCATCTTGGCTTCATTTTTAGATTCATCTTCCTACAGACACGTCAGAGAACAACTTGAACGTCGACTCTCCAGTAATTTTGCCCTTAACTGGGCTCTTGGGTTCCCCATTCCCAACGGCCAGGCTCCGATTTCGTTAGGAGCTCCTTGAGCCACTGATCCAGAGATCCGGCATCCAACTGGCCATTGTACGCCACGGGTTCGCCCTTGCCTTCGTCCAGGTAGAGCACCTGATTCTCGGCGCTTTCTCGGAAGGTCACGGCCACGGTGTCCATGTGCTTGGCCGCCACCACCTGGCGACGACATCGGAAATGGCCCATGTTGCACTGCGAGTCAAGATGCTACGTCACCATTTATACACCTCCAAATTTCCTCAGTTATATAACTATAATACAACTAATTATATATATATAATACCACATATAGATTATGTACTATGTTGTCGCCGGTCACTGCCCAGAAAATGCCTTCAAACATCTGTCATCAATCCCATTTTTGCTAGGTGATGTGCCCTTTGTGCCCTTTGTGCTGCTTGAATCCACATCATTCCACGTCTCTTGGTTGAACATTTCCATGTACTGACCATATATCACCATTCTTATGTTGGATTGCTGCCTTCATCTTTGTAGTTCTTTGTTCAAAGCAGCATTTTCTACCACCGAGAACCGCCCCGTGAGTTTCGCCAAAAACGGGCACCTCCAAGGCCTTGTAGCCGGGCGAGCCCCGCTTCACGGTACCATAGACAGCGCGGTTGAAGGAAGATGCGGCCTCCTCTTGGCTCTTGACCTCAAGGAATCAAATGTTTATCGTTGGTAGAACAGGCTTGTAGGATAATTATATACTGATATATATATATAAATTATAATAAATTATCTATAAATTAATCTGTAATTTGTACTTGGGAATCAAGGAGATTCATGGAGATTCATCCTTTCCGGCCCCGCCTCTAACATGGGATCTCGGTCCAGCGCTAGAACAAAGTCGGTCATCGCCTTGGCCGTGCGCAGCGAGCGATGGTACTGCGTGGGCTCACCATGGGTGAACCTTGGACCGCGGAGGACAGAAGGCAGGCAGGGATTTTGGAGAAACTTTGAGAGTTGATGGAAGTTCTGAAAAGGGCAAAAACTGAGACGTTTGATGATGTTTGTAGCTTGTTGATTGATATTTCTTGATTATCTTTGGTGGATGACAATAAAATTGATGTTCAGACCATGGGACTTCTACCAACCCATTGGAGAAACAATGAAAGACCAGCACATCACTTAGGACGTCCCCAAAACGGCCAAGTCAACAAAAACAAAAAAACGTGCGGAATGGAAGCAAAAGGGCTCCCTAGGCACCAGGCACCCATTATGAGATATTGGTCAAGCGGCCACATTAGCTGCGGATAGTTGCCACTTGGAACATATCTCTTGGCCAAATCCTTCTCAGCCACGGCATCCACTGTCGCAAAAGCCACTCTGCTCCCGTAATCCCTCACCTCGCAAGTCAGCAGTGGCGACCACTTTCGAGACTCCTTCCCTAGAATAGTTGGTGGCTTCAACTTCTCTCATCAAAATTATATCAAATTATACAACAATCAAATGGGATAATCATCTGACATGTGAGCAGAGTTTTCCTTTGTACTTCAAACATATACATCATCCTCAAAATTCATCAAAATTCCCTACGCAGCGCCCACGCGCACTGCACAGTAGCCTACGCGCAACACTGGACGATCGCCGATGCGGCGGATGATGCTCAAACAAATCAGTAGTCATGTGGGGAAATTACCCTCTGGTAATGGCTGACATAGCTATTGAAAATGACCATAGAAATAGTGGATTTTCCCATTGAAAATGGTGATTTTCCATAGTTATGTTAGTTTACCAAAGGGTATGTTCCCATTGCATTCCATTGCACCATATTGCAACCCTGACTTCTCGGCCAGAAAATTTTGGCCTCTCTGAGGGCCCGTTCCAGTTCGCCCTTCTGCTCTGCCCATCCATCAATGTTCCTGCGCGGATCCATGCTCTCCATGGGTAAGCGTCTATGCCCCACCAAAAAATATATAATCTTATAACAGTAAAATTTTGTATATCCCCCGCCCCATGTGTGGGCTAAAATCCTCCATTGAGCCCGACATATTGCCCTACCACCAAGGCCCACTCAGAATCGCAATCCGTTTTTGTTGGTCAAATTTCATTCCTTGCGGTTGTCTTCCCATGACGACAACGCACAACAACACCAATTTACCTCATTTCAACAGGTCGTTTCCTCCTCCGGTCCTGTCATAGAAATCCACCAGCGCCTTGTCCGCACCTCTGATGAAGCCGTCGAAGGTTCCAGTGGTCAATGCTGAGCTGGTCATCCCTACCCGCGCAGCAGCCAGCTGCAGCAGGGCCAGCCATGCCCAGATCTCAGCGAATCAACCATTGGTGAACCCTGGTCATTAGGAGTCCCCTCATGAAAGGGGACTAACTTGTAAGAATAAAGTAGATCACAGCCACAGTAATAAACTGGGTACATATCATCATATCATATATATCCTATCCCATGCCTGGATCATTTCCGATGGTGATTTCCCACTGAGTATCATTTTATATATGGGCCATTTCATGATTCCAAAGAACCAAACTACCAGCGAATCCTTGGTTCATAAAACTTGAATGGAAAATCAACAAAATAACATGGCCAATCGTAGGTAGCCTGCACACAAGAATAGATGCTCAGCTGATTAGTGGACATAGTCATTTATAATTAATATGTATAACTATTTTTTTTCAAGCAACAAACTATATATCCACTGTTTCCCCAATACTGAGGATTCCCAGCTCATGCGCGGAAGTGTAACCCTTTGGGGTCATCAATCAACTGAGGTTTTTGACACTGCAACCCTTTGGGGAATGATAGGGATCAACGAAGAAATGGACAACAAATCAAGAATGATTGGGGAATCAATGATTCAAAGCAATCAAACCAAAAACAGCCAAAAAAGTATAAAACCGAATAGATGTGATGTAAGTATCAGCCATTTTGCTAAGCTTAAGCCCCCATGGTTGTTGATGAATAAGTAGCCAGTTCATATGGATACACTCTTCTGGTGGAAACTAATATGGAATCTTACAAAATGGAGTTGTTTTTTTTGGTCTATTGTCTGCATCTTTTATTTCCCTCATTGGATCTGGAAACTGCACGTTGGCCGTTGGGTTCCGTGTTGGTAGTCAGGGGCCGTAAAACCAACCAAGAACGTAGTCAGGGAACATAAGACTGTTCACATAATTAAATGATGATTGATAGTTTTTAGGCGCCCAAACATTTAAACAAACGAAGCAAACCATACGTATATCCAGTGGTGGAAAATGTGATATCTATGTCATCCCCTGGATGGTTGTTCCAACCCCTAAAGAATCCTGATGTCACAGATGACACAAGCCCCTTCACGGCCCCAAAAACGGTGCCCCATGGCGTGTTAAGGCGAGGTGCCCTGTAGCCTGCCATCAGCGGTTTCTGTGCGGCTCCTTGCAATGAATTGACCTTGGAGCTACTCACGTTGGGATCAGATTCTTACAGGGTTCACATGGTTTGGCTTGGCCGGTGTATTTTGCAAAAAAAATGGCTTCTAGATCGGTTTTAGTGGAATGGTTCATAATGATTTTTTGCCGGCGACTTCCCCCCTGTGTATGGCTAATGCACATTTGCCCAAGCCTAACCGCCCACCTTTGTGTCGTGAAGCCAACTTTAAGGGTTATTGGAGACCGAAAGAGGGAATCACTCCCTGGACCCCCGCAGTTTCCCAGATACTTCAAGCAAATCCCAGCTGCAGCCACGGAGCGACGGTTGTGAACCAAAAAAACCTAACTCTACGGGGACCTTGCCCTGTTTCTGAGCCAAAATGGCAGCAGCAGGTCAGCTGGTAAGCCCATCAAAAAAAAAACAAGGCAGTGGGGATCATCATCCCAAAGACCATATGATTCGATATGCTTGAAAATAATTGAAAACAAATGTTTGAAACACCAACCAGCAATGATGGAAGTAGCAGAATCCAAACTCTATCTTCGTATCGATTTTGGCACTGGGCACAGCTCGACCACTCGCTGCATCCCGGCGGCTGTTGAGAATGTCGTTGACATCCTGAGGCCGTGAGGCCAGGAAGGTCGTTAAAATCTTCCCGGTGACCCGTTCAAATACCAGAGGTAGTCCCATAATAATGGATATTAACTGCCCATAACTGCCCAATATTTACCTGGGATATATGGGGCTTCTCACTGGATCCATGTTCAACCGCAAGGATTGAACGGTAGCCTCTAATCGTTCGAGGCATTCACTCATCAGATATTTCAGGTTTTCCCAGTTGCATGAATTCACTTGAAGTTGTAGTTCCAGCTAAGGGAGAACCTCAACTGGATCAGGGTTTTTTTATACCAACTGAAAACCAACCATAGATACGGGACAATACGGGAACCTTGGAAATATATAAGTGTTTTCCCAGGGATTTCGGAAGTATCTGTCCCTGTCCACGTCCGTGCTAACCCCTTACCCCTATACAAAACACCCTCTAAACGAAATCCTGGTTTACTATTGGCCATCCATTTTGGGGTCCCTTATTCAGGGTATCAACTATTGGCAGGTATAGGATCGTCATGACAATTATTATTGTCTGATATTGTCTGTCAGCTTTGCTTACAATTGCACCCCTGATGGATCCCATACTTATGGCAAAAAAAATGGTGCGAACAAAATGAATCTTCGAGACCCATTTTTCTGGGAAAAAAGGGAACAAATCCCACAGGCGACTGCAAAAACGCGATGCTTCGAACTCATCAACGACCCATCCAGATCATACTTCACTATATTCCGAACAATTATCCCTACATCCCAGTTGTATCCCTATTCTATCCCGAATATTTCAACGGTGACCTTTAAAACAATACCCGTTGCCGGATGCCTGCCGTAGCTCCCGCAGCCGCAGCTCATCTTGCCGCTTCTGCGCCGCGCGGAAGAGCTGCGTGGCACTCTCCGGCGCCTTGAAGGCCTGCATCACGACACGGTCGGTTGGGGGTTTGGGGAATGGATAGCCTCCGGTGTCAAACGTGGCAATTTTTATTAAAAGAACACAACTATAAATTGGAGGTTTTAATGGGAATATAATCTGTATTTGCAGGTTGGTGGTTGAAAACCATCTGAAAACTATTTGTCACTTCAACCAATCATCCCAAGTCTGGTTGAGACATGATATTTGAACCCCACAATCAACTGCAAAAATGGGCTGTGGTCATCTCACATGCGTTGAAAAACCTGCAGGGCCCCCTTCGTCGTCCTCTTGGCCAAGAGAAAATCCAGCTTTTGACCATGACACATATAGCAAATGTAAAGCGGATATATGGGTTGGTCCTGAAATGGGACATACCCAGAAATTCAGAACCGGTCATAGGCATCTTAAAGCCAACAGCCACCAGATATAATGTTGGATACTGATTAGTGTAGACCACCCCCCTCCAACAATTTTAGGCTACTCAGTAACTTGGCATTTTCTCGGCCCCCCCGAACAATTTTTTAGGATAGTTAAGGATTTCAATTAACATCAATCTAATTTCAATTGATTTTCCTTTTAAACCTCAAACCATCTATTGATAAGAAAGGATTTCAATTGAAATCAACTTACTTTCAATTCATTTGAAACTACTTTCAATTGATTTTCCGTTTAAACCTCAAACACATCTATTGATAAGAAAGGATTTCAATTGAAATCAATTTACTTTCAATTCATTTGAATCTACTTTCAATTGATTTTCCTTTTAAACCTCAAAGAAATCTATCAAAGGATTTCAATTGAAACCAATTTACTTTCAATTCCTTTGAATCTACTTTCAATTGATTTCATGTTTTTAATCCAAAAGAAATCGCTCCAAAAAGTTTTTGTGCACAATACGGTGCCATCGAAACAATTACATTTTTGAGGATCTGGGCCACTCATGGGGTACACCCTTGAAAATTTGTTTGGGTGTTGTCTTTTAATAAGGGTTTAATAAGGCATCTAATTATGTGAGAAACCTTGCATTTTCAAGGCTTTAACATGGATATGGCTTTCTAAAGTAAATGGACCAGCTTTACCAAAAGAAAGGTGGATAAAAGGTTTAAGGTTTTGTGTTTTTTTTTTCGCCCCAAAAGTTTTTGTGCACAATAGGGTGCCATCGAAACAATTACATTTTTGAGGATCTGGGCCACTCATGGGGTACACCCTTGAAAATTTGTTTGGGTGCTGTCTTTTAATAAGAGCTTAATAAGGCATCTAATTATGTGAGAAACCTTGCATTTTCAAGGCTTTAACATGGATATGGCTTTCAAGAGTAAATGGACCAGCTATGCCAAAAGAAAGGTGGATAAAGGTGGATAAAGCTCCTCCTGGAAAAATTGGATCTCAGAAAAAACTTCTCACAATTAGGTTCTTTTCAAAGTGTTCGAAAATACGCAATAATTTTCGGGAATTGTCTCACAATAGAGTCCCATGACACTAATCGGGTTCCAACACTAAATGGATAGAAGGGAGATATTAGAATCGGACGACGAAATATTATTATCCCATTCCCCTGGTTCCCCTAAAAAATGATCACGTGTATTTATACACCCCATCACCCATATATATATATATATACATACTAATATACTATGCATCTAGAAGATCATGCAAAAATATGCAAAAGTCGATGTTTGCGGAGGATAAAATGAACGATTGCTGCGCATGATGTTTCCGTCCTTGGTCGGCCATGATGATCCGGCCTCATGCTCAATCCCAGGGCGCTCCTCTGTCCTTAGAGCTGCGAGGATATTTTTTTGGGCGTAACATCTGGTATTTGGCGTGGCTTTGGACACTATAAAACCCATCATTTTCACGAAGCAAACTGCATACATACACTTGTAGACAGACAGTTTGGTATGGATAGCTGGATGAATAGATGGATCGATGGATACATATATGACATAGAAACTGATGCTGGCCAGGCTCCATCCAGCGACGGCATCGCGCATGGCCTGCCAGTCTTTGGAAGCTTCTGCGTCCTGAATGGCATCCACCAAGTCCTGCGCAACAAAAAAAGGTGGCCCAACCCACCCTGCACTAACCGTAGTGGTTGGGTTGGGGTCCTCTCCTAACGAATACAGCCACTGAGCCATTTCAGAGAGAGTTTCACAGCTCTTTGCAGAGAACTGAAACCACATCCCTTCGTGGTGGTTAATTAACCAAGTCCAGCTGAGAAAGAAAACGCATCAATTGTGTTCACTATGAGTTTCCTCACTTAAAGGGGCTGAAAATTAAGCCCCATCTAATCAAAACATTTCGGAGTTGATTGACCTGCCCGTTGGTCAATTTTTGGCTTTTCAATTGATCGCGTCAAAGCTTGAAATCAACCAGCTGCTTGCCAGGGTGGAAATGCCTTCATATATATATATATAAAAAAACATAAATATAATATAATATATATATATATAATTGGAATGAACATCAAGAAAAACATTGGCAATGGTAAGCCAAGGCAAGTACATGTGCCATACAGCCCGAGAACACTTTCAATCACCTGCAGCACCCGGTCCCACAACAGCCCTTGTCTGTTGACCAGCTCATCAACACCTCAGCGGAGATTGGTAGCACCAAAAAGGGTCCAATACCTAAGGGTACCCTCTGGTAAACTAACATAGCTATGGAAAATCACCATTTTTAATGGGAAAATCCACTATAAATGGTCATTTTCAATAGCTATGTTAGTTTACCGGAGGGTAAGACCTACCATCTCCTATGGCTGAGGCACATGAATGGAGAGGATTTCCCATTGCAGTGTTCTTTGGTGAAAAAACGGCTAAACAAAACACTCCTCCAACCATCAACAACGTCTGGTCGATGCCCTCTGCTGTCCAAGGGACACACTCGGCCTTTCTTCAACTTCCAAACCATGACATCTGCTCTGTCCACAAGCTTCTTGTCCATGGCTTCCTGCATTGGAAAAGAGACATTGCCATTCTATGTACATGGCCACAATTTGGCTTCCATGTCCGTGTGGAAGGATGTATCTGCCAACACCTACCAGGGCTAACAACTGCTCGAACCCTTTCGTTTCTGAGGGTGGAAAAGGGACGACACTGGACACCAACATTGCACACATTTTCCATGGGATGATTTTCTCAGCTTCCAGCAGTCTACTGCAAATCTCGATATCTCCATGAGCGTTGCTCAAACTCCCAGTATGGCTACGAGTGCCATGTGAGTTCACAACGGCATGGTTTACTCAACATGTCCATGAAATCTGCAGTTCCCACGGCCTTATAATCGCATTCCGGGCGGTAAGCCGCCCCATTTTTAGAGCTGTTCCCATCATATTTTGTTGGTTCCATATTCACAAGACATTCCCATTACATTCCTACATTGCATCCTCACTGTTGTTGCTTAAAACCAGCAGTATATCCTATCATCACCATTTATATCCACTTATTGGGTATATAAAAGTATATAACGCGCATGATACTCCGATAATATTGATGGCTTGTTTTAGCCATCCATCACCATCCCACAAGATTCCCATTCCGATGAAATGATTGCATTTGAGCCATGTTTTCCAATGATCACTACTACTACTTGGGAATGTAACTCACCATCTTTATATTACCCATTCTATTCTAATAATATGTTCAAAGCGTTCCTATTCTCATCATGGTTTGAAAGGACAAGACATAAAGGGTACGGGTACATCAATATATCCTCTCATTGCAAGTCCATTTTAGTGCCATTATGCTTTATACCCTTTTGTTATTCAACGTGGCTATGGAAAATCACCATTTCTAATTAGTAAATCATAATAAATCATCTACAAATGGGCCACTGAGGGCCATTGTCCATAGCAATGTTAAATAGCCGGAGGTTATATTAATAGATCTTCCATAACAGGTCTCTCTCCCCTTTCGAACTCGGGTCCTTGGCATCCTTCCATCTCTGACGCGCTGTACTGGCCTCCGCTCGTGCCTTGGCCACTAAGTCCTTGTCCACCTGCGACATGCAGCGATTCAGAAAAGATCGAAATCATCAGATTTAAAGGGTTTTGACTGGATTTACTGGGTTCAGTTGCTTCATCATGTTAGGCATGACGGTGTAGATATATAATATAAATATGTTACAGTAATCATCACCCAATAAAGTCATCATCTAACCTTGCAATGGGAAATTGACGGAAACCCAAAGCACAAACCATCCCTTTGGAATCCCTGTAGAATGGGTCCCCTACTGTAACTCACCCTGCTGGTTGGTGGTTCTATGACAGTGAAATGGGATCTTCATCCTACTTCTGCCAGTCATATATGTGTATATTATCGATTTTACCCCATCTATCTACATCTGATGATGCTTAAAATGCACATATGATTATGATCTGTTTGGATTTGAACATTTTTTCCAAATCTTGGCAGTTGCATCATCAACACCCCCCATGGCATGCCAGACTCCACCTGACCAGCTTCGGCTGCGTCTGCGGCCTCGTCTAGCCTGAGATGGCGCGGTTTTGGCGCGTTTTGGGGGTCCATTCCTGAAACTTTAGGGGTAATCCGTGGTAGTCCCATCATGATTTAAACAACGATTCATCCAGAAAGCCCATCAAAGCTCCATTTTTGCAGACTCAATGACTCAATTCCCATGTTTGGTCCAAGAAAACCTCCCTAACCCGGGTAAGTTAAGTCCTGCCATGTAGCTGGGTCAGTGAGACCTTTTCGGCTTGCAATACAGCCTCCTGTAGGGCGACTGGCTCCAGCCCCGCTTTTCAATTGGTTCTTTGGAGAACACATCCCGTTGAAATCATGCTGAAACCCAATGAGCTCAGGATCTGGTGGAACAAGTGCAGGTACACCTAGACCCAAGCGTCCAAAACGTGCCTGCTTGAATAGAACATATAAGAGACCAGAAATGACCAGTGTAGTATCTTGCAGCATCCTGGCTGGTGGTTTCAACCATTCCAAAATAATATTTATAGTCGATTTTTCCAGTGGGAAAATAAAACAATCCCGAGACTTGGGAGCCATTGGGAAAAGAAGCCAAATCATCTTCAGCAAACCAAGGTGCATGCTATATTCCAACTGTATCCCATGTATATATCCATCAAATCACAATGTTAGATGGTTAAACCCCATAAAATAGTAGATTTCCCTATTAAGACCTTCATTTATAATAAATGTTCCTGCTATTTTACCATTAAAACCCCATTGAACTCCCATAAATCCCATTAAATCTCATAAGCCCAAACAACAAAAAAAACCATCAAATCCGACCGCTCCAAACGTCGAGTGTGCAGCCGTCGTTTCAGCTGCAAAGCCGCTCCGCTCACAGCGTGCAAGATCTCAGGGACATATTACGAGATTGTCATCTAATACTATAGTATATATTCATGAATATGGGAATAGAATGCACATTATGAGATAGAATGTGTCCATACATGTTCATTAAACAGTTTAAACATCAAGAACGGTGAGTTTTGGACATATAAAATATTTATTGTTTTGTTTTAATGGAATATACTATGGGAATAAAATGGGAATATAATTTAATGGGATATTATGGGATAATAATGGGATGAGAATGGGATAATCTTGGGATAATAATGGGATATTAGTGGAATACTTTAATTGGATAAACGGGTTTCACAAACATATTTCTGAAGTTGGAATAATCCGGACCCCACCAATTTGATATACTTTCGCAGATTTTCGGGGTGATTTTCTTCTCTATCTGTTTTGGGGTACCTATCCATTGTGGATTAATTGAGGGGCTCATAACTTTCAACAATCAACAACAGGCGAAAATTGGAATACACAATCTTTATCTGTTTCTTTCATAGGATATTGACGTGCAAACTGGCGAGACATTGATGTCCTGTCCAAGTAATCTGAACTGTTTCATCCCCTGCGAACCCCTGGAAGCATGCTTCAATTATATTCAACTGGGCGTCATCATGCCGCCATGCTAAAAAATCGGAATGGGCACTAAACTTGCCAAGCATATGATCTATAGTCATATGACTGACTATAGTTATCTATAGTCATACATGTCCATCATTGTCCATCCATCTATCCTTCCTGGTGCTTTGATGGCTTCACCTTGACAGCCGAGAGGCACTCCAGTGCTTTTCGGTTCGGATCGCTGAAGCCCAGCGATCCCAGATGTCTTCCTGGATGTGGGCATCCTGCAGCCTCTCCATCGCAGACTTCAGGGCATCCCAACGTTTGGCCTGCGATGTTCTCGGCTGATGGGGACACTGTTTGCCTGATTAGATTTAAAGATCATTAAAGTAATAAGTTAAGAAGGAGAAAACAACTCAATGCACGGCGTTTGGTGTCCAACCGATAGGCTAAGCGAGCTTGCACAAGGCAACGACCCATCGGTGTCTGTCTTCATGCTTTGCATGGTGGGCGGTACTGGGCAGTTGTGGGCCCACACTGGAGTGGTGTCCCCTTTCAAACGAAGCCATCTCTAGTATGTCGGGGCCATGCAGCTGGTCCCACCCCTATAAATTCAACAAGAACCCCCAAAAACTGTCCATTCAGAGAATCCAAGTCTGAACCCAACTTTTACAACCTGTTCAGATTTTTTTTGAGGGTGGTTTTGGACATTCTGAAGGTCCACCTCTTCCAATCCTGATCCTATATTTCTTAAGAGATTTCCAAGGCTTGGACCTAACTTTTCATGACTTTTCCACGGACAAATCAGGGCCACCATGGGCCACTAGTTCCCCCTTTCCTACCTGCCCCGCCTCAAAACGTCGTTCAGCTTCCTCGACCTGCTTCGTCAGGCTGCCGCGCACCTTGGAAATAGTGGTGGCAATGGAAAATCCTCGGCGTCTCACAGCACAACGGTAATTAATCAATGACAAACATAGGAGAATTAAGGTAATTAAGTAATTTCTGGTTATTTTTTTCTACATTGTCGGGTATTTGTTAAAGAAATGCGACAGAATCAAGACAAAAGAATTGCATAACTTGTTTTAAACAAACAAGCTACATACCCAGTGACCTTTTGACCAGACTGAGACCCAAACCTTTTCCGCCTGCAGAACTGCCTGGTATTCTGGACCTCACCAGCTTTGGATGGACATGGAATGACGTGGGCATGGCTCTGGCCACTTTTGAGGTGATATCCTGCCACTTTCGGGATCTCCCATCTTGCAGTAGGTCTGAAGTCCCGCTCTTTGGTGGGTGAATTTGCTCAGTACTTTGGCGGCGTTCACTTTTTGAATCAAATTTGGTCTAAGTCTATATATGCAATTAAGGTTTGAACCAGAAATACGTTTTTGACATTTTGGTGGTGAAACAATCCACGCCAGCACTTCCTCACCCGAAACATCAACCCAGTTGTCTCCATAGAGTTTGGTTGGGAAATGTTGGGTAACACACTCATGTTTGTTGATGAACACATGGCGGGCCGTTCTTGGAAATCAACAGAAAGTACCGATTTTGGCTGTGGATCAAAAACTTCAAATGCAAAATTGCAAAAGAACTATATAACATATCGATCATTCATGGCCACCCAGACCTATGCCTCATTTTGCGAATTACCAATTTTGATCAATTTTTGCCTAGCCAAATTTGTTGAACACATCTTTTCTTGTGGTGGTTGACTCAACCCCCGCCCAAAACGTGCAACGGCTGTGCCTGATGCGGTGGCACTTCCTTCGCCAGTTCCCACATCATCGATCTTCCAGGCGCCTGAAAGGACGTGGGGTGGCCAGCTTTAAGCCTCTGGGTATAGATACCATCCTGTAAACTAACAGTTCGATGTGAAAAATCCACCATTTGTAGATCATTTTCGTAGGGAAACCATGGGTTTCCCACATCTATCTTAGTTTAACCTAGGGTATATGTAATATGAATCCCTATGGATCGAACCCAAGTCAGACTTCATAAACCACTTGGATCCATAAGAAATGCATGTCTATGTGTATGCGATTATATGTATGTGTATAGACTACACATGTTCGTTTTAATGAACTTGGTGGCGGTTGAGCCATTTCCTGAAAGCATTATGAGAATCATTCAAAAGGGATGGGAACAAACAAATTGTTGAAAACATCATGCGGCATAGAAAAACAAAATGCAAACACATAATACTTGGCTGTCTGTACATTGCTGGCATTGCGTCAGCGCCACATCTGCTGCAACATCTGAGATCTTTTCTTACCGTCTGATTGTCCTGTTAAATTTGCTATACAAATCCGCCAAATCCTCTCATTAAGGAAGAATATGCAGAGAAAAATATCACGTCCTTGCACGTCGCGAGGGGCCTCGCGCCAAGGAAGCGGACTGAAAACTGACTATATAAATAGTGACCAAATAGGTCAGAGAATTGCAGTCCAAATTTTGTGTCTCACTTCCTGGCTTCAATAGTCTCAGCAACATTCTCAGGCACAGGTTCGTACTTCTCAAACTCCATGCTGTAGTTGGCTCGACCTTTGGACAAGTTTCTGAGCTCTGCGATGTAGCTGAACATCTCTGCCAAGGGAACACTTGCATTCACCACGTGCAAATTGCTGCGGGTGCCCAACTCGTTGACAATGCCACGGCGGCTGTTAAGATCTCCGATGATGTTACCCATGTACTCTTCTGGTGTAATTACTTCCACCTCACGGGGGTGATCAGCAGCAGAACCCTGGGAACTGCCAGTAACAAACGTTGAAATATCTGAAAACAATCAAGAAGCAACTGGAACAATCAGGGGATAACTATCACCAACATCTCTTATCGTATCTCCAGGTGACCTCATTAACATTTTCTAAAACGAGATCCCCAGCCGCGCCTTCATGATGGGCTCCATGACAATCGGCTTCGCCTTGCCCGCACCCTCTTTAAAGGCCGCACGGGCTGCAATCTCGAAGGCAATGGCAGAAGAGTCCACCGGGTGAAAGCCACCATCCTGCGGCGAATTCAGCATGGCATGGGAAATCACCGAAAAAAATGTAGGGTTTAAACGTAACGGGTTTAATGGAGAAAACATATCTATATGTCATCTATAAATGGAGAATTGCCCGTTTCCATGTTTGATTAGCGGAGCTGGATGTCACCTGCGGATCCATAAACCAATGAATTACCTGATTACCTGGTCTTTGGGGGTTTGGATTTCTGGGGATTACTGCGGGTTACTCCACAGTGATGCTACATGATACTATCTTTCATGAAGGAATCCTAGGATTCGGAACCACCAACCCAAACCAACAGTTGTTGGTTGAAAACCCTGGTTGATTGATTATATATATATATGTTATGTAAATATATATAATCATGGACATGCATATGCAATTATACACACATATAATCCGATTTTAACCCATTCTAATCCGGGTTCACTGTTGGGAATGCATGGTTGATACCCACAATCACTACTGAGAAATACTGAAAATGATTTAGTGTTCAACGCTTTGGAAAATATGTATCCTGGATACTGTACCCACAGTGAATAATGTCAACCCCAAATAAATTATAGAACAGTGGTTGATTAACGTGGGTTCCCCCAAATTGATTCGAGTGATAATCTGCTACTCAAAAGCCACCGATCCAATTGCAAGGAGCTTATTATTGCAGCCCAAAAACAACAACATCAAACAACATCAAACAACATCCAAACAACTAAGCAACATTAACCAACTCATTCCCCCAAGCCAAGCTTAATCCATTTTCAACCCCATCCTTAAGCGAGCGTTTCACATCCACCACTGGGAAGCCCATGCGAATGCCGTTCAACAACTCCCCCTCTGTTCCCTTCACCACCGCGGGGACGTACTCTTTGGGCACTGCACCGCCCACCACGGAGTTCTCAAACTCAAAGCCTTCGCCGGGGTTGGGCTCGTAGACCATGCAGAGCTTGGCATATTGTCCAGAGCCACCTGTCTGCTTCTTGTGGGTGTACCACAACTCTACTGGCTCGGTAATCGTCTCGCGGTAGGCCACCTGGGCCAACAAAATGGGAGGCTACTTCTTTGGACCCAGAAAGGGCTGATTAGGGACAGGGCTGTTTTAGGATCTGAAACTGAAACTATCCCTACTTGTTTCAATTTTTTGTGGCTCGATCACTTTGACTCAGACCCAACCTGAGGCTTGCCAACCTCAGCCTCAACTTTGAATTCGCGCTTCAGGCGATCGATGATAATCTCCAAGTGCAGCTCCCCCATGCCCTCGATGACCGTCTGGTTAGACTCCTCATCTCGGCTGTAGCGGAACGACGGATCCTCAGCGGCCAACTTGTTCAGGGCCTCACCCAACTTATCCGCATCCTTCTGAGAAGTTGGCTCGCAACTGACCTCGCTGCTTCAGCCACCCATGCCACCAGAAAAACATAGCAATTGGGATCATCATCCCCGGGACCGAGATGGGATTATATAATCTTCAGTATGTGGAACACCCGTAAAAACCCTACCACCACAAGGTCCCACCATTGTTATCCGCTCCTTTACCCAAACAGTTGACCTTGATCACCGGCTCTGGGAAGTCCATCTTCTCCAAGACCACCGGGGCATCCACAGCGCACAAGGTATCACCAGTGGTGGTGTCCTTCAGCCCGACGATGGCGATGATGTCGCCACACTGGGCCTCTTTGATCTCCTCGCGCTTGTTGCTGTGCATCAGGACCATGCGACCCATGCGCTCCTTGCTCTTGCTCCTTGAAAATTGTGAGCTGAAGATGCCACAACTGTCAATGAACAGTCGGAAATCGGCACATAAACCCAGATTAATAGCCTGATTTTGCTAGGGATGGGTGGTGTGAACAATGCACAATTGGAAATTTACCATGGTGTTTGCCACAGTAAGGGTTTTAGAACCATATGAATGTCAAAGTTAGCATATGAAAGCATGTATCTTTTGGATGCTATGAACACTTGTCCAGCAAGCAGGTACTTAAGCACAGTCTTCCCGAATAAATGTCATATTGCGCGATGGCTCTGCAAAAAAATGAGCCTGTTGGTCATCGTTTAGATGCCATATCAGGGCATGGGCTCCTGGGGTTCCACACCATGTCGCCTGCTTTCACCTTTCCAGAGTAGATTCTGTAGAAGGTCAGGGTGCCGATGTAAGGATCCGCTGCCACTTTGAAGGCCAAACCTGAGAGCTTCTCATCTGGGGAGGTCTCACGCACCAACTCCTCCTCCTCGTTCTTGGGGTTTTTGCCCTTGGTGGGCGGCAAATCCAAAGGTGAAGGTAAATAGTCGCAAACAGCATCCAACAACGGCTGGACACCCTTGTTCTTGAAGGCGGTTCCACAGAGAACGGGGACAAAGCTGAAACTCAGGGTTCCCTTACCTTGAACTTGCTGATCAGACCATCCCGGTCAAAGAAAACATCTTCCCACTTGGTTCCCCATTCTTGCTGGATCAAGAAGACTGAGGAAATGTCAATGGAGACATTGAAATAATCAAATGAAAACAGCGAGTAAGTCAGCAAAGCCATGCCAGTTACGGATGCATTTCTTCAAAGTCTCCGTGTCTGGGGCCTCACCGGTCTCCAAATAGGCTTCCAGGACTTCTTCATCTTGCTCTGCAGCCTTCTCGATCAAATTCTCGCGGTATTTTTCCACCAACTCCTCCATGCCCTGGGCTAAAATTCATGAGAACTTCACTGACTTAACTCATCATATACTCATCATTTTGTGGTAGTCAATGGGGGCCTTACATATCTACATTATATGTATTTATAATTATCTGTATAGATATAAGCTAATTGTTAATTGATGTTAGTTGTAAAACCTGAAAACCCAGCCTCGGGAATCTCATCTTTGTACTCAAAGTTGGCACCCAGCTCCTCTCCTGTCCAAATGATGGACCTCATCTCGACCAAGTCATAAACACCCTTAAAGCCAGCCGCCTTGCCAATGGGCAGTTGAATTGGCACGGGATTGGTACCCAGTTGATCCACCATCATCTGAACATCTTTGAAGAAGTCAGCACCCTCACGGTCCATCTTATTCACGAAGCACATGCGGGGTACCTGAATGCATGTTCAATCCAAAACCCTTTTCAATTTCCAATGGATGTGAATCTTTAGCGCCAATCCCTTTCACGTCTTCCCTGAGGCCTTGAAGACTTGAGATTTCCCCCAGACATATATTCAGAAATCTTGGGATATCGGCATCATATCGCCAGTCTTATTGGTAAACGGCCTATCTAAAATCACCCAAGCTCGTCCCAGGTACTTTGAAAGTATAGCGACAGACAATCATTTAGAACGTCTTTTAGAACAAAAAAAAATGCAGCTAGAGACGTTCTATACTGTGCATATGTAAACATGTGTATATATATACACTGATTTTATACATATACATATACATATGTATATATATATATGTATATATGTACAATGTAGAAGAGTAGCTGGGGTACTGTAAATACATTTTTTTCGTTGCTACACCCACTACAATCCCATTCCATACCCGTTGTTTCCCTACAATATCACCCGAGAATGGTTGCTGCTATACCTCCATTTATCATCATTATCCCATATTGTTGCTTAACATTGTTTTCATAGCTTTATAATGTTTTGGAATATTTTGGACAGGTGTTATATTATATATATATATTAGATTGAATCCAGTGCGTTGTCGTTAAAACCCATCTAAACCATCATTTTGGCAGTTAAACCCCATCAAAGTCATCAATCACTGTTCCTGCTCAAAATCCACCTCAACCACTAGTTTTGCCCTATTAAAACCCATGAAAACCGCAATTTTTTCATGTAAAATCATGAAATCCATCGATTCTAGAAAGCACCCCACCCACCATTTTCGCTGCTTCAACGGTGACGCCGTTGAGGCACCTTGTACTTGTCCGCCTGGCGCCAGACGGTCTCGCTCTGCGGCTCCACCCCGGCCACGCCATCGAAGACAGCGACGGCCCCGTCGAGGACGCGCAGGGAGCGTTCCACCTCCAGGGTGAAGTCCACGTGGCCGGGGGTGTCCACGATGTTGATGCCTTCAAATCCGGGCCCCAAGGGAAACTATACGGAAAGCGGTGATGGAAAACCAAATTATATAGTATATATGTATATATGTACAAATGTATATATGTATAAATGTATATATGTATAAATGTATAAATGTATATATGTATATATGTATATATGTTTATATGTATATATGTATATATGTATGTTTATATGTATATATGTATATATGTTTATATGTATATATGTATATATGTATATATATGTGTGTATACATATATATATAAATGTATTTGTATATATATATATATGTGTATATAAATATATGTATATATGTATATATATATGTATATATATATATGTGTATACATATATATATATAAATGTATTTGTATATATATATATGTATATATGTGTATATAAATATATGTATATATGTATATATGTATATATGTATATATGTATATATGTATATTTGTATATTTGTATATATGTATTTATGTATAAATGTATATATGTATAAATGTATGTATGTATATATGTATATATGTAAATATGTATATGTAAATATATATATATATGTATATGTATATTTGTATATTTGTATATTTGTAAATATGTAAATATATATATATATATATGTATATATATGTATACATGTATATAGGTATACATAATATGTATATATGTATATAGGATTAAAACATATGTATGCACATGACGGTTTGTCAAAATGTTTTTTCTGGTTTGGTTGATAGATCGTACTTCCATGCGTGCTGCTTCATATTTGAACTTAAAAAATGTGACTTATCTAGATAATCTGAAACCCGCAAGGCATGTCGTTGCCTTTGGTGGCACTGTTGTTTTTGTCAAGCAGAAAGGATAAACTCAAGTTCTCTGACGGCGACTGGGTCACAGGTCAGCCAAAACCGCTTTTTGCAACTTTTGCTAGCGCATTGCTAGCGGGGATCTATTGGGTAAAATTACGTATACGTGCGCAAAATTGGACGATGACGACAAACTCAAAAACATAGGAAAATTGTTGGGTAGCAAAGAAATTCACTAAGATATCCTTTGGTTTAAGGCGCTAAGTGTTATATTTTGTTTCATGTTAAAATACCAAGCGGTCGGCAACGCATACAAAACTCTTCGAGCATGGGTGTAAAAAAAAAAAAACTAGCGCAAACCTAGCGGGTTTGCTATCGCTGCCTTGCAGAATTGGTGAATTTAGTTGCGTGTCGCCTCATAACAAAGAGGAAAAACCGCTAGATTAACACTAATTATCAACAACTAGTACAAAACTTCTGTTAACTATTTTTTGCAAAAGGTAATATTAATATATGACCAATTCATAAATAGTAATATATATATATATATATAAATATATATGTATAATTTTGGTTTCAACATTTTCAATGCGTTGGATAGCTGAGTTACGCTACCAGTAAGTTGGTGCCTGAAGATCCAGCCGAGGTGGACCAAAAAAAGGCAGATGGATCTACAGATATTGAACTAGTTCATTGGGGTCACAACAAAGTGTTGGTTTCATAGATATGGAAAATATTGAATAACAAAAAACAACCTCCGAATAAAAATGCTGAACCTGGAAAAGCATCATCGGACTAATACCGTTCTGTACATCCTTTTCGGCACTTTCTTTTTCGGGGGCATTTAAATGATCCATGGAAAAACCTTTCCTAGTGATCCACAGCATTATCAGCAAACTAAAGTACTAAAGTGCTCATCCCAGGTCCTTTACTCACATATTCAGGGCGTTCAGGATCCAAATTTTCCCCAGAACTGAACATCCTTAACGATTCCGAATTATAATTTTGGATGTGCCGAATCGATCTTCCCACGCCAAGTTGCGGTGGTTGTTCCAAAAGGCTGTGGTAGCTGCGTTGGTGATGGTAATGCCTCGCTCCTGCTCCTGCTCCATCCAATCCATAGTGGCTTGGCCCTCATGCACCTCACCAATTTTCTTCTCACGACCCGTGTAGTACAGGATGCGCTCAGTGGTGGTGGTTTTTCCGGCATCGATGTGGGCCATGATGCCGATGTTGCGGTACTTGTCCCTAAGTGCGATGGAAAAATGTCTCATGACTTTCTCATGGTGTCTCATTCTGTCTCAGTGACCCATGGAATGATACAAACCAAAGCAAGACATGTGTGAAACTAGCAAGTTGAAAAAACGTTGAAACATGTTCGCCGCAACCCGTGCGTTTGCCCACCACATCTCACCACCAATCCCGCACATCCTTCGACATGCTCAAATCCCTGCGTAATGCTAGCGTTGTTTTAACCTTTCACCTCCCCACCCAAAAAAAACTGAAACCCGAAACCCCTCAAACCCTAACACCTTAAATCCTGAAACCTAAAATCAAAATCGCATATACCGCCATACCCATACATATCTACCTCTCAATCCAACCCAACCTATAAAATCTCTCTCTCTCTGGGGTTTATTAATCCCATGGATCAACCAATCCCACCTACAGTGACCTGAAATCGAGTGCTATCTATCTATCGATCGATCTATCCATTCTCTATCTATCGAATCGAAGCCAATCGAATCGAGTCTAATCTGTCCATCTAATCTATCTCCCTATCTCAAAATTTATCTGAGCTGCAAAGGGATGCCACCATCTTTCCCCGTGACCTCCTTAAGCTGATCCAACGTCGACGCTTGTCGTGTCACCGACGGCCGCCCCTTAGGCAGGCGGCGACGCTGACGTCCCACGCTGCGGGCCACTAGGGCACCGGCGATGGAGGCAGTGGCAGCGGCAGTGGTGGGAAAGGAGGAGCTGGGACACGGACCTGCTGGGTTTCTGATGTGCGTCTTGCCTGGAACATACCAAGGACCCTTGTGTTGGATCATGTTTATCGGAAAAATTACTCATTGGACATGCTACCAGTAGTACCGCACAAGGCGGTGGCGGAAGTTTCAAGGGTAGGACACTATAGGAGAGGTGAATTGTTGTGATGCATGGATGGCAGAGCGAACCCACTGATGGACCGAAAGGTGGTTGGAGTTGTGTTTTTTGGAGTGGTTGCAGTGGTTGCAGCCACAACTGGTGGATGTAGTGTGGTGTATTGCAGCTGTAGTTGTAGTTGTAGTGTAGTGGAGTTGTAGTTGTGTGTAGTGTAGTCAGTGTAGTGAAGTTGCACTTGTAGTTGTGGTGTGGTGTAACGAGTGTAGTGCAATGTGATGTAGTGTAATGTGCTGTAGTGTTGTGGGCTGTACCGTAGTCTAGTGTAGTGTAGCCTGCTGTAGTGTAGTGCAGTTGTAGCTGTAGCTGTAGTTAGTGTAGCGTAGTGTAGCGTAGTGTAGCGTAGTGTAGTTAGTGTAGTGTAGTGTGGTGTACCGTAGTGTAGCGTAGCATAGTGTAGTGTAATTAGCGTAGTGTAGTGTAGTGTAGCGTAGCATGGTGTAAGTAGTGTAGTGTAGTGTAATGTAGTGCAAGTTGTTCAAGTACTTGTTGTATTTAAAGTTGTAGTGTACTTAGCGCAGTGTAGTGTAATTAGCGTAGTGTAGTGTAATTAGCGCAGTGTAGTGTAATTAGTGTAGTGTAATGTAATTAGTGTACTGTAGCACTGTATGTTTGTTTTTGTATTTGTACTAGTAGTGTAGTGTGGTTGTAGTTGTAGTTGCAGTTGTAGTTGTCTATCTATCTATCTGTCCTTCTGCAAGTTTGAAAACAAAGCTATTCTGCGAAACTTCCTCGATTTTTGAAGTTGGCAACATCAAAAACGAAGCACTTCCGCGAGACTTCCTCAATTTTTGACCTTGGCAACATCAAAAACGAAGCAATTCCGCGAGACTTCCTTCAATAATGGAAAGTTGAGTGCAGAGCTGACGGCCTCGTACCAATAAGTTTTGCGATTTTTCCAGTCCATGTCTCTGAAGTATTGCGCCTACCATCACTTTTACCTCCTAACATCTCTGATGAACATGTCTCTTGTACTGCATATGCCACGCAAAATGCATCTTTCCAGGTCCTCTTCAAATGTCCCACGCCTGCCATCATTTTTGGAAATACTACAAAACCCCCTCACGTTTTGCTCACTTTTGACAAGGTGCAGAACCCCTTGCGCCTGCTGCGCAAAACGACGTCTAAACATCCAAAAGTGGTCCGAACATATAATATGGTGCCTTTAACATTTTGATTTGGAAATGTGCTGCACGCCACAACGGCGTGCACTTTTTCGACATCTCAACTTCCAAAAAGTGCTCCGAGCATGTTGTGTTTTGTACATTTTGACTTGGACATGTGCTTCGCACCACAGCGGCGTGCACTTTTTCATACTTTTTCGGCATCACAACTTCCAAAAATGTCCGAGCATGGTGTGTTTTGCGCTTTTTCGACATCTCAACTTCCAAAAGTGCTCCGAGCATGGTGTGTTTTGTACATTTTGACTTGGACACGTGCTTCGCGCCACAACGGCGTGCAATTGTTCATCTCTCGTCTGGCCACATGGCTCTGCACCCGCCGCTTTAGCGAGCCTACTTTTCGACCCTCCGGAGCCACAAATCTTTGGAAAAACACAGTGCTTCGCGACTTTGCTACCTTTTCGCGCACCTGCATCTTCTTTCTTCTCACTCTTTCTCTTCTCTGATTTTCTCTCTTCTGCTCTTCTCTTCTCTGACTCTTCCCACCTCTGCTTTTCCATCTGTCCATATTGTCGGAAGTTTGACTTCTAAACTTCCTTTGATGATAATCGAAAAAGCATGTTCCATTTTCTGTTTCTACATAAAAACGAAATAATTGCGTGCTGCGTGCTTGCAAAAAGAACACATACCACCATTCTAAAACATCTTGATAGTTTTCATTTTCTTATGTATTTTTATGTAAAGAAAGGCCACGCACAAAAAACATTCTGACTGCATAAACGCCTGTTTGCTGAATATCAATGATCAAAAGAATTTAGATTTATAGTTATACAAACCAGCTCTTTCTCTCTCAAGCAAGAACTTGAGGGGTAGGACCCTCATAGCAGTCCTACTAATCTTGATACGGCCAGGTGACTCAAGTGAGAATGGTTTCGCTTCTGTCATTTGAAGGTCAGAACCCTAGACACCCGGCACTTAAAAGATCTTTTTTGCCTGTGCATGTCAGTATATCATACCAATTATATCATAGTATGTCATATCTATTCATATCTCAGTATATCAGTCGTATATATATCGTATAAATATATATATAATTATATAATTGTATATATATATATATATATCAATATATCAGTAGTATATATTGTATTTGATGTATATGTCCATCAAAATTGCAGAGATTCATTCAACCATAACCCTTCAGCTGTTCACCCAGGGCCTTGCAAAGCCGGCTGAGGTGCCGAAGTGGTCGCTGGCGTCACGCTGAAGCCTTTGAGGCTTGGGGCCACGAAGGCTGCCATGGTGGATGCGGCTGAGACGTATGACGGCGTGCGCGGCGCGAGGCTTGGGCTGGAACCAGTCGTGATGGGAATCTCTGGGATGTTTCTCCAGGAGAAAACAGGGGAACAAAATGATGACCTCTGCGAGTCCAGAAAGTCAAGATGGAAACATGTGGGAAAATTTCTCTAGACATGTCAATGTTCCGATTGGAATTTGACATCAAAATAATCAAACGGAAACTGCCAGGTGGCATAGGTGGACTTGGAAGCTATCGGAGATAGTTCAGAGCTATCGGTTCATGGCTCAAGTGATCCGAGTGCCGGCTCGAAACGCTTGGGGACCCCACCTCACCGGTTTCCACTTCGTCTGCATGTGTGCATTCATGTCCTCAAAAAAGAGACACACCAAGCAACCAAACATGCCTACAGACTTAAAGAATAGGGGTTCCAAAGATTCTCCAAAGGCTCTCACCCCCCGAAACCCTGTGCGCCTAGAATCCACTCCAGCTCAACCTGTGGGCTGAGAATTCTCTCAGCTGGCTTTAGCCGAGCAATCCAACCCTTAAACTGTTTAACGCTCATGTTCAAGATTTGGTTTGAAAGACAAACACGAAGAATCATCCTGCTTCGGGATATCAACAACCATGGTTTCATGCATATCGAACTAAACCAGTGACATCAGTGAACATGAACATCCTTGCGGGCAATTCATCAGCCGCGGCTATTCTGGCCATAGCTTACCTTCCATCCCCTGCCCTGCAACATGATGATGATTCCCATCTGGAGAGATACATTTTTTTCCCATGGTTTTCTCTGCTATCACTTCTGCCCCAGCTTGTTGCCAATCCAAGGCATAATACCTTTGGGGGGTAATTTTGGATACTGATTGGTGGAGGGGGTTTACCCCCCATACAATTTGAGGGGACTCTTTAAGTAGTCAATTTTGGAGGAGCCAAGTCTGGGGAACTAAGGATGATCAACTTAAGTTTCAACTGATGCCAATCTACTTTCAGTTGGTTTCCTTTAAAATCTTGAAAAGCAAAACAGGACTAGTAAGGATTTCAACTCATTTCAATCTACTTTCAATGGATTTTTTTTGATAACTAAAATGAAATCTAAGGATTCGAAAGGATTTCACAATTCATGTCCATCTACGTTCAATTCATATTCCTTTAGAACCTAAAAGAAATCTTTTGATTGATAAGTCAGGGCTTCAATTGAAATCAATCTACTTTCACTTGATTTTCTCTTTAAACCTTAAAGAAATCAAGGGATAAGAAAGGATTTCAATTTATATCAATCTACTGTCAATTCCTCTTTTGAACCAAACAGAAATCTAAGGACAAGTAAGGATTCCAATTCATATCAAATTGCTTTCATTTCATTGCGCTTTTTAACCCAAAAAAACAAAGACAAATAAGGATTCCAATCCACGTCAATCCAATTACTTTCAATTGGTTTCCTTTGAAATATTTAACCGAGAAGGACATCTAAGGATAAGTATATATGCCAATTCGTCTCACTTACATTCAATTGCTTTTCCTAATGAAACCAGAGTGAAACCCAAGGACACGTAAGGACTTCACAAGTAACAAAATTTACCCAAAGAAAGGTGGATAAAGTTTTTGATATTTTTTCACCCCAAAAGAATCTAAGCACAATAGAGCACCATCCAAACCAATATTTTATTGAGGATCTGAGTCACTCATGGGGTACCCCCTTGAAACATTGTTTGGGTGCTGTTTTTTTTTGACAGAGGTTTAGTAAGGAATTTAACCATTTGGGGAACCTTGCATTCTAAGGATTCAACATGGATATGTTTTTTTTACAGTAAATGAAACAGGCTTTACCCCAAAAAAGGTGTATAAAAGCTGTTGTTTTTTTTGTCCCAGTCTATTTTTGAGGATCTGATTCACTCATGGGGTACCACTTTGAAAAATTGTTTGGGTCCTGTTTTTGAAATAAGGATTCAACAAGGAAATTAATCGTTTGGGGAAATTTCCATTTTGAAGATTCAAGATGAATGGGGTCAGCAAGATACACCAGCTATAATAAGAGCAAGGTTGGACTCCGGTTGGACAAAAGGTCTTTAAAATTATATAAGGAACACAATACCACAAGAAGGGGGCTGAACCAGGACCCATTTTTTTCCTCCTGAGAAAAAAAACTTTCCACAACAGGGTCCCACCCCCATCGGTTCCAGGAGACTGAATTATTTAAAAAAAACACGATAGAGTTCCACCCCACCAATCGATATACTACATTGCATGATAATTTTCCGGGAGACGTTCCCTCAACCAAGCTATTGTTTTTTGGCTGCAGAAATGCCAACCCTATAGGTCATTTAAGAATATTTAACATAGCTATTGAACATGGCCCATTTCGTTCGTTGATTTACCCAGCTTGAAAATGGTGGATCTTTCCATGGTTTTTTGGGTATGTTTAGCAAAGGGTAGCCCTCAATGGATCCATCCCAACCCATGGCGTCCCGACCAGGTCCCGTTGCTCCGACGCGCGCTGCGCACGCTGACCAAAGGAGGTCAGGAGGCTTTGGGCCTTGGACAAGGCCTCGTCCTGGGGAGTCAGGGTTACCAAACAATGAATTTCTTATGGGGATAACTATGGGATCTATGGGAATATGGTGGGATATAATTATGGAATATTATGGAAATATATGGGATAACTATGTGCATGGGAGATAATTCTGGAAATCTGGGATAAGAACAAATGATGCAATAATTAGAAGGTTCTCATGGGAACCAGGAAATTTCATGGGGATATGGTGGGACATAGTCAGATACACTGGGATAAAATGAGGATATACATAGTGGGATGCATACAGATTTATGGTTCCCATACTTACGGATAATAGCTGCAATTTTACCGGGATCTACTGGGATATAATGGGAAGCTAATGCGATATTCATATCCATTATTGAGAAGAAAAGGAGCTCTCTAATGGGAATCAAAGCTTGGATTTGCTCCAGGACCCACCAACAAATGAGAAAACAAATCCCTATAGATTCCCCAAGCAATGGATTTTCCGTTGGGAAAATAAACGATCAACTTCAGCAAATTAAGAAAACATAGCACTGGGAAATCCTCGCCGCGCTAAATGGAGGTTTATAGCTGGGAATGTCACTGAACTAAATCAGCCATTATCCACTATCATAATTTTCCATTGCCACATTTGATTGCCGGAGGGTGATACCAACCATTTTAGGTGGATACAATGGGAAGCTAATGGATAACCAGTTTTACAAAACACAACTATCTATAACTATCTCATGGGAATCATATCAATTGGTAAACTAAAGAGGGAAGGGTCATCTATGTCCAAGCCGTAATAATATAGCTATACTGTAGTGGGCAGCCAAAAAACATCCTTAGGAGGGAACGCCCACATTTCATGGGAAACAAATACAAGCAACAATCTGGGATAGAATTGGATACAAGGTATATAATCGGACCTATAACCAGCATTTTTTCAGGGTGGTGTGGTACCTGAAAATTGTGTGTATCCATGTTCAAGCATTTTAAGAGGCAAATCACGATGATAACACAAATAAGAATGATTTGCCCCTCAAATAATCACGATGTTTACAGGTTAGTGGTATCGCAAATAAGAAACCATCCCACATGTTGGTTTATTATTGGGCGCATTGTCTGTACCTCTATTTTGGGATGATTTACAAAAGGCCCCACATGGTTGATGACTCGGATGGTCTATTCTGTGCTTTACCAAATTTTAAAGTCATATCATATCATATATCATTTTATATCACTGATATGTCAAATGTGTCCCAATCACTGAAGCGTCAAGGCGGGTGCTTTCAGCAGCTCACCACCATCCACGGCTTCACCTGAAACCCCTACGGTTCCCGTCCTGGACTCCCAGCTCCTGCGCCTCCTCGGAAGTCTCAAGATGTGACTGAAATGACACCACTTTACCGGGTTTCCTGGAGGATTTCTTCAAGATTTGGAGGATCGAAGTGAAGATTTCCCCTCTGGTAAACTAACATAACTATGGAAAATCACCATTTTTAATAGGAAAATCAACTATACATGGCAATTTTCAATAGCTGTGTTAGTTTACCAAAGGGTATCAGGTATCACTGTTCCGATTTTAGAACAGGATCCAGTTGCTACTTTTTGGTGGGCTTTCAGATCACCGGGATCGCAAAAACGATGCCCTAAAGGGCCACCTGCAAGATGAATACAACATGGCCAAGATGAAAAAACATATACCCCCTGGTAATGTGACATAGCTATTGAAAATGGTGATCTATAGTCTATAGTTGATTTCCCTATTGAATTAAAACATATCTAAATCGACATTTTGGAGGTGAAACATGGTTGCATCCCCATTTTGGTTGCTTCGATTCAACAGTTGTTTCACCAACTTCTGGTTTGACATGGTTTGGACATGGTTTGACCCCAATTCCCGCCGAAGGTCATCGATGCCACAAGCCATCTCAAGCAGAGTCTGTTGCTCCATTGCTGAAGTGATTCTGTAGATCGCATCTTCCACCCCTTGCGGCCCGCTGGGTTCCTTCAACCCGTCATTATCCCAAGTAGAGATGAACCACCATGAACATATGCTTGGACTTAGCCTATACAAATGAAAAGAAACGACTTGGACACGCAAAGAAACTGGTATAAACTGGTTTAAACTTTGCCAAGCTTCGCGACTGCAGATGAGCTGCTGGAAGAATCTCTTCCTCTGGGACCTCTGCTTTTTGTGCCTCAGCCCCAACCGGCTAGAATTGAATTGTTCTGGCGATTCAACATAGTTGTGGAAAATCACCATTTAGAATAGAGAAATCATCTATAAACGGGGCAATTTTACATAGATATGCTAGGTTGCCAGAAGGTAGTACTTTGTCCTCTTAATTAAATAGGCTAGTGTCGCTTTTGTCAACATGTTAAAGCATCCTACTGTTCCAATTTTCAACTATAGACAAAGAATGACCACCTAACAGTAAAGTTTCCTGCGTTTAAAAACGCATCGAACCATTAATATATGATGTTGGAGAGGGGGACGGAATGTCTCTGCTTCTTGGTTGGTTCAACCCCGTCGTTGAACATGATTACATAGATTCTCACTAATTATCACTCTCTACATCTCTCTGCTGACTTGAACTATATGACTATATATGCTTTTTGCTGTGAAATCAGCATGTCTGCGAGTGAAATCACACCTGATGCTGGCTAAACCCCATTTCTGCTGCTTCAATTCCTTTTTTTTGCCGCTGAAATTGCAATTTCTACTAGTAAAATCTAAGAAACGTAACCATTGTGGCCAATAGACACCAACATTGTCCCAAGCTCCCCAGCCCAGAAATGCTGGCCTTCAAGATAGCTGCCTCCAACTTGGCTTTGCGCAGGGGTCGTTGCTGGGCCCCCACCAACTGCCGCGACGCTGCCGCGAAGGCGGCGTTGCGTTGGAAGCGCTTGGCGTGAAGCCTAGGGCTAATGGGCTAATGGGGGCTTAATCCATGGAATTTATAGCGGCCCCAATGATGGCACCCCTTTTCCCATAAGCCATACTATTGGGTTTTCTTGTGGGAATAGTACAAGAGGCTGATGGGAATAGGGGTCTTATCATTGGGGGTCCTTATAATAATTCCAGCAAGTTAAGACTTCACTGAAGTAACATAGCCATGGAAAGAATCACCATCTTGTTTGTCTACCAGAGGGAAGGGTGTTCCGTGTAAATATTAAAAATTTGGTAAAAAAGCAATCTACAATCCCAGCTCTAATCCAATTTAGTTTTACCCATTAATTTAGCAAGGTAAAATCACCACGGTAGAATTTGGAGGGTTCAAATGTCAAATTGCCAATAATTTGTAATTTGAAGTTGCGCTTTTTGGGACTATCCATGATGGGATACACCAATTTTATCCAATTTGCTGGAGATTCAAATATGATCATATGCAATTTAAAAACTAACTTAGACTTAGTGTTTAAATATCCGTTTGTACCCAACGTTGGTTTTCAATGATTTTCAAATAATTAAATTGGGGTAATTATTGTTAAATGATCTAGTTCCCAATGATTGGGATAGGCTTGAAGGCTTAAATATATGAATACTCAACATGACATAATGGGTTCGTTGGGGTTTGACCAACAAACATGGTGATTCAACGGGGTATTCATGTGGACTTTTTATCGGTTGCTTTTTTTGGAGGGTTTAACAAGGTGTTTTGCTTCAATATGTGGTATAGTTTAGTCCCATCCGTCATCCCATTTAGTACATCGGAGTTTAATCATCCAAATGAGGGTTTGACATGTTTTGACAAGGTATAAGTATGGTAGTCTAAAGCCGGATGCTCTGGGACACAATGGGATTTTAAGATTAGCCCCTTCACTCTTGTTCTGCGCTGATTATGAATGGTAAATGAATGGTAATTCAAATGTCCTAGTGAAGCAAGTTCGAATTTTCACATATGGGCAATTTGGCTCAAATTTGTATATGCATGTGGCGTGGACATTTTACAGTATATAGGCATGAACGAAGTGAACATCAGTCAGTTCACTGCCCACCGCACGTTGTTTGCAGGATTGTGGCCGGCGCCGATGCCGTTGTTGTCTGCTGTTTCCACTGGATGTTCCTCCCCAAAAAACCACATGGTCAATCATCTTCCCAACCCAAAAAATGATCATGCGTGCGGTGTAAATACTATTAAACAGCCTTAAAAAAAATATCGCGCCCGGCACTCGCGATTTCAGCTGAAGCAGCTTGATGCTAAACAATGCCATGTTCTTCTGCTTCAGTTCATCCATCCAACCTGGGCGAGTTCTGGCGATTGTGATAAAGCCATCCCTACAAGTAACATTTGGGGACGGTTTATACCACCCATAAGCATGGTTGTTTTGGGGATGCTTTTAAGTTGGGTTTACTTAATGATAACTGATCTGAAGATGAGCAAAATGCTGGATTCCCATCCGAAACAAACAGCTACCCTCACGGCTAGTCCGCCGTGCTCAGACCGGCTCTCGCCGCTTCAGCTCATGGCCTTGTTGCTGGTTCTATCCATCCATATGTTTCTTGACTATTAATAATTAATCTCTACAGTTTTTGTTGGCAAACCACCCATCCAACCAATGGATGTACCAATGTACCCGTGCTTGTCATAATCAAATTCGCATCTGTGTTGCTTAAATAGTTCTTTTGACTGAGTTTGCTGCCGAAATTTCAATTTACTCGTGGTTAAACCAAAATGTGTGATGCTCAAACTTCAATTTTTGCTGCGTAAATCCATGATTTTTGTTGCTTAACCTCCTATTTTTTCCCCTCTGGTAATCTCACATAGATTTGGAAAAGCCTACATGATTGGATGCTTTTCCCATCATCAAAACCTTCATTTTACTGATGGATTTTCCCAGCTGTGGAACCACATAGGGCAGCCCGACCCCATCGGTCCCGGCCTCCTATGAGATCATCCACCAACTGCAACTCCTGGCAGTCGCTGATGGCTTCCCGCAGCGCCTCTTTGTCGTTGCGTTCCAAGGCGGACCTGCCATGGCATAGCACAGCATGGTTGGAATGCCGATATATATTGTTTGTTTTAATAGTTCAATGTTCTTCATAGACTATGTTCGATAATAATAACTCTGCATAGCCTCGCGTACTTTAAACCTTTACACCTCCGCGTCGCCTCCGAAAAAAGCAAGGATTTCGTTTCTTTCGGGTTCGGGTCTCCCCAAAACAAGGACCAGACCACAAGTCAGTTTCTCGCAAACGGTTGACAGTACATTCATTAACATTATATAACTAACATTAATTATCATACATTATATATTATCTAGATCTTAAGGGCCGTGCCAATGGCAGCCAATGAAACCAAGTTGCTGCCCTTGTTCCAGCACACGATTTGCAGATGAGACTTGATCCTTAGCCGTAGCCATTCACACAAGCTGGCAAACCTGGGACCAACAACAGACATGAACCAATGATTCAATAAACATGGCGGTGGCAACACGAAAGGCGGGTGTAGTATGGTGTGATCCTTACAACTGAAACGCTCTGATTTTTCCCTTAAGACTTAAGACTTAAAAAACAGCATATGGCACCTCCACACTCCTTTGGAGCTGGCCAATTACATACAACCATGCGAAGGATGCAAAGGAAGCCAATTTTGGCTGGGCATTCTCTTCCTCACACTTGAAACCATAAAACACTTCGCCAAAAAGCCCACACACAATAACCCAAGAAAGTGATAGATACGTAATTTATCAATATATCGCTGTCATATCATTATTGGCTATATTGGATATTAATTACTTGTTTATCTCTTGGGATCAGACGAATCATCTCATATGACACCCTCATATCGCCATATCGCCTAGTCGCTGCAAGGCCATCCAGGGCATCCCACTGCGACAGGCCCCAGGCTTTCGCTTCTTGCATCACCATCTGTCCCTCCGTCACGTTCCAGTTCTGCCTCGAACGCCGCGGCGATGTTCCAAAGTTGAGCCGAAGAAGCGACAAAAAATATCTTTTGATGCAGAAGAACCGAAGAAAACCGGGGGGATAGTCATCCAAACTGGATGTGATATACAATTATCATGGTGAATCTATGTTGTCAACGGGCTTATCACTCCGAATTCCAAATAGATTGGGATACAATAGGATATACCAGGATACCATCTTGCCATCCGCGTCCGGTCGGTGGACCATATCCGGGTGCTTCAACCACCCAGCTTTACCCTTGATGAAGTATGGCTCTGTCTGAAAACAGGTTACCATGGGTTACCTATGGATCCTATGTGATTCTATATGATCCTATGGCTACTCATCATGTTCCCCCCAAAAATGCAATCCAGTGGGGCCTCCCCATATCTCCACATCCTGTTGAACCACCTGGAGCTCGAAAAAAATGGCAGAAAATCCCACCATTTGGGTGTCCCCAAATTGGGGATACCTGGAAAAAGTTTCTATTTCAATAGAAAACAAACGTCACCATCAACTTTGGTGGCCTCCAATTTTCAGACGAACTCCTATCATGTTGTTGGCTTTGTCCCATAAATATCCATTAGTATCTACTATTACCCATTCATAAACACCAATATCCACCACTATCCAGTATTTTGATGCACTATGACCTCCAAAGACGGTACCTCCGAAGAAGAAAGAAACATGCCTGCATAGATATTGATAGATATGTATAGGTGAACAGTGTCAAAAACCTACAATATCATTGGAAAGCCCCTTTTTAGTTTTCATGAAATTTTCGTATAGGAAGTATAACCCCATGCAGGACTAATCATCAGCCGCATCAGCCAACCATAATTTCCAATCACATCCCCATATTTCATGATTTGAACCTATTAAGACCGTAAAAACAATGCTGAAAATCGCATGAAATAACTCATCGACAATGGTTTTTGACACTGCTTGAGATGATCTTGTCATTGTCAAAACCATTTGCAAGATGATTCTCGGTGATGGTTATATCCCCATATATATATAAATAACCACATATAATTATATGATGGTGAACACCAGTTGAAGAACAATTTAAAGACATTCCAAACCCCTATGATCCCGATGCTTACATCACCATGAAAAATCACCACTCCGGGGATGTACAGCCCACCACCCGGAGCACGGTTCACCCAGCTGCGAGCGAAGAAGCAGGATCCGCCGCACTATGCCTGATGTCGCAGGTGGCTAGACACAGGATCTTGAAAATGGCGAGGACATGATTTTCTTTGGTTGACTTGTGACTTACAAGATTTGGTGGATTTTGTCTTAACATTCTTGACCCTTGGAAATCTATAGCCTTTTTTCAGCACGTTCCACTCGTCGGCCTGCACCCCTCAGGGGTCACCATGCTAATTCCAGGTTGCCATGATGCCGTAATTACTATTCATTAGGACCATGCTCATTCATAAACACAAATATTGGAGTTTAACTTAACCCCAAAAAATATAGGGGACACCTGGGCCACCTGGGTTTTTGAGCCCCAGGCCTGGCAAGGCAGACACCAAGCGAGTCTTCAACAGTCCCAAATTGGGCCAATTCAAACTGGTCAGCTTGGAGTGGGCCAACGAAATCCTGAGATTTCAAGACATATGCAGCGGGCATGATTGGCATGTATATTACCCTGTTTAACCAGCAAAAATATGGGGAATTAATGGAATCTATAGCTGATTTATGATAGCTAAGTCAGTTTATAAGCTGCTTAATTACGGGATTTAAGCAGAGATAACTGCAGTTACTTGATTGTTTATATAAATGCCATCCTGTAATAATCAAACATGGCAATGGACAATTGACAATTTTAGTTCGATGGTTTTCCCAGTCATATATAAACCTCCAATTTCGTTCGGGGATTTCCCAGCTAGCCACGTTTGATTGCTTGAGGGTGGATAAAACGTGTATATATATATATACCCTATGGATCCAAGTACCTTCTCAGGAAGTACTTGGGGTATGATTTAGGGGGTTAAGTACCTTCTCAGACAGTGTTTGGATCCATAGGGATATATATTATCACATATATAGTAAGGTACCTATGTAATTCTATGTACGTCATTCAGTGGGATAGGCCATGTATATCCCATAATTATATATATGTAATCACCGTGCAGTAGGTGGAATATATATATATATTCCCAATGTAGTGGGGTTGTTTATTCTATCTGTTCCAAAATGACTATAATATGTGTATATAATATGTGTATATCTATATATTCTACAGGTATCTATGTATCTATCCGTGGATGCACTTCTGACTGATGTTTGGGTATAAATTATCAACGATTCATGATCGTAACGAAGAAACACATGATAAGAACATGAGAATAAAGATAATTACACACTCACACGCATAATTACTTACACAAATTAGAAGGTACAATTAAAAAGTGGAAATCATTTGCGCAGTACTGTATATGCTATCTAAGAAAACAACAGCATCTAAGATGATACAAGGTGACATTAAGATACATTAAGCACATCCCGAGCAAGACCGTGAAAAGCCAAGCCACACACAGGCCTTGTCATTCAAAGGACCTCCAGGTGATCAAAAACACGCAGCCAAATTCAACTCACCTGTCATGGGGATTTTCTAAGAAATGCCAAACCCAGGTTTGGATCAAAATGGTCTGGACATGTCTGGACTGTTCTTAACTACCAACACTTTGGTTTTGGGGCCGATCTTAACGATCTATGGGAAACATGGGGGTTCAACGCCGGATGACTCTGCAGGACCATGATACATATCCAAAAGGCCAGCTGCCAAATACGTTTTCACTGCCGGAGTCAATACAGCTCGTGAGTCTGCAAAAAAAACTTGGTACTTCACTGGGCGTGACATGGAGTAACCGAGCCACCTGGTACTTGCATCTACTATCACCTATGGTCATTCAGAATATATGATCGTGCTATCTTCAGCCACTGATTGCTGCTATCAGTAGTGCCAAAAATCTTCAGATACACTGCAAGAAAAAATCATGGCTAGCTGAGTATGCAACAGATTTCCCTTTCAAAATGGCAATCGCACCAAACAACTAGACGACGGATGGCCCGAGAGCGTAGAGGAGCAGGGTCTTCTGTTGCTAGTATTGAGACACTAAATTACAAGACAATATATTAAAGATCTATTGTAGGCAGACGAGAAGAGTAGTATCAAGACAATATTTTACAAGTACAAGACAATAGTTTGCATCGTATTCTTCGTAAAGTTTTTTGCACACAGAACCTTTTAGACACAGACGCTTCTGCACACAGACGCTTTTACACACAGAAGCATTTACACACAGAGACTTTTACACACAGACGCTTTTACACACAGACACTTTTACACACAGACGCTTTTTCACACAAACACTTCACACACAGAGGCTTTTACACACAGACGCTTTTACACACAGAAGCTTTTACACACAGACGCGTTTACACACAGAGACTTTTACACACAGACGCTTTTACACACAGAAGCTTTTACATGCAGACCCTTTTACACACAGACGCTTTTACACACAAACACTTTCTCACACAGAGACTTTTACACACAAACACTTTCACACACAGAGGCTTTTACACACAAACGCTTTTACACACAAAAGCTTTTATACACCGACGCTTTTACACACAAAAGCTTTGACACACAGAAGCTTTTACACACAGACACTTTTACACACAGATGCTTTTACACACAGACACTTTTACACACAGACGCTTTTACACACAAACACTCTCACACACAGAGAATTTTACACACAGGCGCTTTTACACACAGACGCTTTTACACACAGACGCTTTTACACACAGAAGCTTTTACACACAGACGCTTTTACACACAGAAGCTTTTACACACAGACGCTTTTACACACAGACACTTTTACACACAGACGCTTTTACACACAGAAGCTTTACACACAGACGCTTTTACACACAGAGACTTTTACACATAGACGCCATTACACACAGAAGCTTTTACACGCAGACCCTTTTACACACAGAGGCTTTTACACACAGACACTTTTACATACAGACGCTTTTACACACAAACTCTTTCACACAGAGGGACTTTTACACACAGAAGCTTTTACACACAGACGCTTTTACACACAGACACTTTTACACACAGACGCTTTTACACAAACACTTCACACACAGAGGCTTTTACACACAAACGCTTTTACACACAGAAGCTTTTACACACAGACGCGTTTACACACAGAGACTTTTACACACAGACGCTTTTACACACAGAAGCTTTTACATGCAGACCCTTTTACACACAGACGCTTTTACACACAAACACTTTCTCACACAGAGACTTTTACACACAAACACTTTCACGCACAGAGGCTTTTACACACAGACGCTTTTACACACAAAAGCTTTTATACACCGACGCTTTTACACACAAAAGCTTTGACACACAGAAGCTTTTACACACAGACACTTTTACACACAGACGCTTTTACACACAGACACTTTTACACACAGACACTTTTACACACAGAAGCTTTTACATGCAGACCCTTTTACACACAGAAGCGAAAGAGTTGCGCCGGACGCTTCGAAATCGCAATTAATTAAACCTCAGTTTTTGGCGATCGAACATCATTTCGTGCGAAAGGGTTGTGCTCGGACAAGTGCAAATGAAAATCGCAATTTTACCTCAGTGTTCGGCGATCGAACCTCATTTCGTGCGAAAGGGTTGCGACCGGACCCATTCAAAATCGCAATTTTACCTCAGTTTTCGGCGATCGAACATCATTTCGTGCGAAAGGGTTGCGACCGGACCCGTGAAATCGCAATTTTACTGCAGTTTTTGGCGTTTGAACCTCGTTTCGTGCCAAAAGGTTCGCCGGACCTTTTGCAAATCGCAATTTTACTTCAGTTTTTGGCGATCGAACATCATTTCGTGCGAAATTGCGCTCGGACAAGTGCAAATGAAAATCGCAATTTTACCTCAGTGTTCGGCGATCGAACCTCATTTCGTGCGAAAGGGTTGCGACCGGACCCGTTCAAAATCGCAATTTTACCTCAGTTTTTGGCGATCGAACGTCATTTCGTGCGAAAGGGTTGCGTCGGACCCGTGAAATCACAATTTTTCATAATTTTTCTGCAGTTTTTGGCGATCGAACATCGTTTCGTGCGAAACGGTTGCGTTTCGTGCCGTCTTGTTGTCACTGCCCCGCGCCTTAAGAGAGAAATAGACAAGAAGGAGAGAGCAAGAGGGCAAGAGAGAATGTAGAGATGTGAAGATGTGAAGAGGAGAAGATGAGCAGATGTGAAGATGACAAGATGTGAAGATGTGAGAATGTGAAGATGTGAGGATGTGAAGATGTGAGGATGTGAAGGTGAGAAGATGTGAAGATGAACAGATGTGAAGATGAGAAGATGTGAAGATGAGAACATGTGAGGATGAGAAGATGTGAAGATGAGCAGATGTGAGGATGAGAAGATGTGAGGATGTGAGGATGTGAAGTTGAGAAGATGTGAAGATGTGAGGATGTGAAGATGAGAAGATGTGAAGATGTGCGGATGTGAAGATGTGAGGATGTGAGCATGATGAGCATGAGAAGATGTGAAGATTTCAAGATATTATGTGAAAATGTGAAGATGTGAAAATGTTTGACAGACCCCCACTATTAGAAGAACCCTTCGCTCAGACGCTCTCGGGAAAAATGCCAAAAGAAAAACCCTTCACTGATTTTTTTACTTAGTTAGACCTAGTTCTCTTCACTGTGGTGCACCATCTCATGGTACCTCCCATTTAGATGTGCATCCCAGTAAATATGGTACATGCTTTTACATATATATATAGATACTTTTGTCTGCGCGTCGGTTTTAAAAAGTTTATTGACATAACGCATATTATAAATTATTTTTAAAAAACTATATGCAAAAATGTATACGTATATTTTCTTAATATATACGTAAACAATATTACATAATAACTAAAATAATAAAAATAATAATGATAATAACAATAATAAAAAAATGATAATAATAATAATAACAAAATAATGATAATCATAAAAATAAAAATGGTAATAATGATAATTAAATAGTAATAATAATAGTAATAATAACAATAATAATAATATTAATAATAATAATATATATTTTAAGAATGATATCATTAAAAGATATTGTAAAAGTACCCAATGGTTGAGTTGGGATACCGCATATACATCTATAATCATCATAACACTGGGAGACGGCCACAACTTCCTCGCACCGTCCGGGGCCAAGATGTAGACTTCAAAGGCACCCAGCCGACGCACAACGCGCTTGGCCCAGTAGTGTCGGCTTAGATGCCTCGGTGACGGTTTTTTGTTCGGCGTTTCCTGGGGAGAATCATCCAATCACTTGGGTTGAACCGGCAAAATGGTGATATTATTGGGATACTATGGAGATACAGATGCTTGAGCTAGCAATGTTAAGCCCACAATTCATAGGGTTGAAAATATTTTCTAATGGGATTCGGTGGGCTTTACAGAGTAATAGAAAAATCAACCATCAAATATGGCTGGCAATGGGTAGCTCCCCAAACTAAATAAGCATCTAAATGGGAAAATCATCGAGCAACACGTTGGCTTTTTCATCTCTATGTTGTTGGTTTACCGGAGGTAGTGAACCTAGCTAAAAGAGAAAGCCATCTAAGCAAGCATATCTCACATTATATTACAAAAGCCTAGGCGCACCCCCTCCGGTAATCAAACATGGTCCCCCATTTATATATATATATATAGATGCTTTCCCACTAGAACCTCCGTTTATAAGGGATTTTCTGTTGCTACGTTTGATTCCCGGAAGATACGCACATGTGACATCAGGTTTTCATTCGGCATAGCCACCGATTACCAAGTCGATCACCCCCTTGCACAGACTGGAGCTGCATGAAATGGGCTATGGTCACCATGGGTAGGACTCCGACATTTGAGAGTTCTGCGCTCAACATTGCTCTTCACGAACTACTAGAGTCATCCAGGCGAAGGTGGAGTTTGAAAAAATGTGGTCTGCCATTACTTCCACCATCCGCTACCCAATTTTCATCATTTTGATTTTGAGTCTTCGACCAGTTGCGGCCCCCTTAATGGGGACCAGCCATGGCACATCTGCTCCACAGCCATGAAGGAGAACTCCTTGGCGATCAAATCGGTCACCTGGCAGGGCCCAGGATGCAACTGCAACTGTCGAAATGTCTCACCAGTTGACTGGCCGAATGTGTATGCTCGACCAGGGGGGTTCCAAATATATCTAAAATGGGGGACCACAAGACCCATTTGCCTTGAATGATAATTTGGGGTCCCCTGTGGCTGAAGAAAACACCACATTGAGACTGAGAATGGCATCGGGAGAAATTTGCACCTGGGCGGCATAGGCTCGGTATTTCTCAGGCTTGTGCTTGGTCCTTAACAGCCCACTGGTCTGCTGGCAGCACTTCCATCCCCTACCGCTGTTTTAGGGACCCCAAGTCATGAATAGATCCAATATTGCACCCATGGCTTCAAGGAAGTATTCATAAGTATTCAATATATTTTTTTTCAAAAAAATGTAATGCTTGAGGTGCAGGGATTCATTTCAACTCACCGTCCTGACACCCCCAGCGAAATAAACTCGTTGATTAAGGGCGTGAACCCAAAATATAGATATTCAGCACTAGATATTGAAATCGCTACCGCCGCCATTCTGTAAACTGGAAGTTTTTCACCCCTGCGTTCACATTGTCCATTGTCCGCTTAAAGAAACCCGATTGGTTCTACCTTTTAATCAAAAGGATACCCCGGCGTTGTGGCCACCCTATATCCCCTAACTCTCGCAGGTGGAAGCCCGAGTTTTGGTTGGTTATATCAGCTGACAACCCTACCTATGTTGATCCCTTGTCACTTAATTGATATCTATATAGCCCAAACCGATGGGTTCATAAGACCCAGTAATTAGGCTACATCCTGGTTTTGGCACGATGCCTCTTCTCTGCAATGGATCATTAGAAGATTTGCCCAAAAAATCCCAGCTCACAAGTAGACCCCTCATTTCTTAGCGTTAATGATCACGCCCAACTCTACAACGCCATATGGCTTTGAAATGTTTACCACGGGGTTTAACGTGAAACGGGCTTGATACAAAAGTTCAGGCAAAGCATGGATCATCAGTAGCCCACTACTCGCTTTTGAGGATTGTCTCATGTATAGGGCAAAACTTTGGCACCCTTCCGTTTTCATTCAAACAGCTGGTCTAGCTGGACTCTCATGCACCTCAAATGAAGTATTTCAATTTCAATGTATTTCAATGTATTTCATAGGTGTTGATTGATGCACATATCCGGCTCACTGCATATTGTATCCCAATGCACTGTAGAACACCCCTAAATATCGCCATGATATTCCCATTATCTGATATATATATATATATGTATATATATATATATATCATATCAATATTTTAGCACCTTTACAACCATCAATCACCCTTCTGCCGACATCTGCCGACAGCTTCCATCCGTTTCCCCCCCTTCCACCACGGGGCGTTCGCCGGTGATCTTCGCAATCGTGGCAGGTCTCTATGATGCACACGAAGCGTCGGCCCCCTCAGCGCCAATGATTTAAATTGACGACTAGATGGGCCTTGGAGTTAGCCTAAGTGGTCAAATGAGTGGGATGTAACTTCCTTCGATGATATGTTCACATATGTTCTATGTACCTGGTTTAGTTAGTTATTTAAGTTCCACAACTATAAACCAATTGTCAATGATGGCTTGTGGGTGATGGCTTGTAAGTTGACTTGTAAAGCTGACTAGTTAGTAGTTTGCCTAAGTGGTTCCATAAGTGCGATGTAAAAAATCATTTGATATTCTGTTGCATCTGGCTTATTCGTAATGAAAACATGGCTTGTAACTGATCAGTGGGAGGTATCCTTTTGTACCTGGTTTATTCTATCATATTGGTTCATATGGAGCTTTCCTAAAATAGGGGTACCTCTAATCATCATTTTAAGAGTCCTTCCATTATAAACCAGCTCGCCCAGATCCGGGAGATCAACGGCAGAATTGGGATTTTGAAAGGCAACATTTAACGAAGAAACGAGTGCAACTAAGGTCAGTGACAATAGTCTGGTTATCTGGTTACCTTATAGAAACATGTGGGGTCCTGGGGCTAAAGCACCAAACATGGGTTTTACAATTGACAAAAAAAATGCTTGTGACCAATCAAGAATGGGACAGAATCACCAATGGTACAACCTCCGCTAATATGGCAGTCTACAGTAGCCCTCTTTGAAGGCACTATCATGATGTAATGTAATTAATTATACAACTATATACGTTGCTAATCTTACTCCCAGACCTCGTGGTTTTGCACGGGCTCCAGCATTGAGCATGCTGTGTTGCTACAATGCAATTGGAGGGATTGCAGAAAACACTGGGTAAGCTCAGTGTTTTCGGGTTAAGGGTTTGTCATCTCCAAAACCGCTGCAACCTCTGGGCAAACCGTAGTGTCTTGCCGCCGTCTCTTGCCGCCGTCTTACTTATTCCCTTTGCAGAAATATTTCCAGCTGCCTCATATTGTTTTTTTCCTATCTTTTCCTCACAGCGAATAAACCATCAAAACCCACTCTTCACCAGGGCCGCCATGTCACGCGCCAGTGCATCACGCCAAATGCCTTGCAACACCTCCACCAGTGCTATGGGCAAACTACAGCTGGGCCCGGCAGCTTCAGTCCTTTCTGCGAAGCTGGTTGGGGTTTGCTGTGCCCTGATGTGCCCAAAATAATGAAGATTTCACTCGCAGGACCCAGGAGAAAAAAAAACAGAAAAGTTATGTTCTGAAATGTTCTGAATAAACATGGACATGAAACGACCATAATAAAGATTTCATGAAAGTCATTTGCACAACAACGAAGGGTTGTGGGACCAAGTAAAAGCAAATTGATAAATTGATGGATCATGATGATAACATCACGGATTGCCAAACTCTGGATTTCATCCGCATCTAAATACGTGTCTGAGTTATCCACATCGATCTATCCAAGTTATCTGATCATGAAGATCTACCACATTTGCCCCTGTTTGCACAAAAACAGCCCGAAGTTGTCACTTTTGGCCCAATGATGGATCTGATGTAAAATGGAATCAAACTTAAGTCATGTGCAACAAAAATTAAAACTGCCCAAAACGCAGCCAAATAGATCCAATTTGGCTCAGTTTCTCAGCCACTCGCGTGCACCAACGGTCTTCCCATTGCACGAAGCTCTTTTCTTCCAAGCGGTTCCAGACCTTGGGGATGGCGCCGTTCAATAGCCATGGCAATTCATGGGGATTTTTCATTAGAAATTGAACCAAGAAAAATGGTGGTATACTGGGAATATCTATGATTTTATAACACCAACCAGGAATGAAGAACTGATTGGCTGTTTTAACCCATCTGAGCAATAATGTGAAAGTCATTGGGAATTATCATCCCATTTCTATGGCAAACAATGAAACATAGTTCAGCATATGTCGGACATGTTGAAACTACCAGCCAAATAACCATGGAAATTGGATGAAATTGGTTGACAAGGTCGGCCAGAACCAAGAGTTGAGTTGGGTCGAACCATTGTAAAAAATGCATGCCTATAAGTCTATGAGCATTAATGCGCATTACCAGCCAAGCAGGAAGGTAACACGCCCCATTTTCTCATCGCCCATCCGGATGGGCGGCCACGGCGAAAAGTCATTGGGCGGCTGTGTCAAAGCCATGCACCGGTTCCGGTGCCAAAACAGAGGGAAACTATTCTTGTTGGATGCGTGTGTGATCACCAGTGTGTGTATGTGTATGTGTAAGTTTGAGATATGATATGGCTATGGATCAAAAGATATCAAAAGCCTGTTGCCTTGCTAAATCAATGTAGCTGGCAAATGGGTGCTCATCACTCCAAGTATGGTGTGGTAGGGTTCTGAATGGTGTTGACCCATCCCCAATTTCGGGGCCAGCGGAGATGGCTGACTAGAGCAACCACAGGGAACCAGGAGAGCTAGGGATGGCGGAAAGCTGGGAATGGCTCCTCCAAGAATAGATGCCTAAGCTTTTTACTGAGAAAAACAATGCCAAATCCATAAACCATCATAAATCATAAACATTTCCAGGTTAGACTCATCCATGCTAAATCCCATTTGCTAGTTACCTCCCATCAAATCCAATTAAACACACCATGTCACCGTGGACTTTTCATGCGTCCTCAGGTCCTCCCATTCCTCGTCTGCTCCAGGCTTCCCCGCATGAAATGCCTGCGGTTGCGTCAGCTCTTGTCGCTGTGGCTGGCGCGAGGTCACCCGGACCGCGCCGCTCGTATCGCTCCTCGACGGAGCGATAAGCGGGGTCTATATGGGAGTTGGGGGATATTGAGGGTCTTGGGGCATAAACAGATATCACAATTTGATACCATTTGGATCAATGTGCTAATTTGGTGCTAATATGTGCTAATCTGATTGAGAACCCATGGAAGATCCTCCGAGTAAGCCATTAAAGATAGTCAAAAGGGGAAATATCGTCCCCAATCCATCTATGCTTGGTAATGAATTTGGACTTTAGAGGGTCTCACTTTGTAGGGGTTGCACCACCACCAATGCGTCTGGAAATTCCTAGCCCGAAGGGACTGAGCCATGAACAATCCAGCAGCGTTAGAACAAAAAATCCAACGCGTCCACCGTGTATTTCTTGGACCCTGGGCGCCAGTGGGTGCAGCTTGCCACTTGAGCTGAACCTGCCATCTTTGTGAGTGAAACTTTGCGCAAGGCCTTAAATTGAGATGCTTTGGCCTGAGAATAATGGGAAAACAACAAGGTTTATCAGACTTTTTCCTATTGAAATTGCAATGTGTCTTGTATACCCCACTTTCAGACACACCCAGTTCATCAAAGCAAGGAATGTCCAGACATCTACAGGGAACAGCCCCGCGGAAGCAAAGCTGAATCGCTGGTATTCTGTGAATTCGATGCACTGGTCGCATCAATATGCATGCCAACAGGGCAGCTGCACTGAACTCAAGCATCAAGAAATGAACATTTAAAGGGATTGAAACATCTAAATCGGGATTTACGTGGATTTACTGCACACTAACATTCATAACATTCCAGCTGTTTTTCACATTTTTCACCAGGTTTTACAAGGGCAATTTGTTTCTGCGCAGGCGCCTGCCCGGCTCTATGACCACGCCGGCTTGGCCGAAGCTTTAAGCTAGCCACTACCACCGACCATGCCGGCGCGTGCCAAGGTTCTGTGGCTCCAGCATCAGTTCTTCTTCAGAAATCCAAAGTACTGCTCCAAGAAGCGTTCCTCAAGCAGAGGCACGCGAAAAAGAGGCTCCTGAAACCACTTTTCTGACCTATTTCTGCACCTGGATTTGTTGGATGCCTATCAATTGCCGCGTGGTAGATATTGAGGCCTTGAGAAGGGCCCACCAAAAAATTCTCTGATGTTCACTCGCCACAAACAGCAGATGAAATAACCCCGTAGTGAGGACATCCAATGGCTAAACTCAAATACACTGCGAAAAGTGTGTCACCACACCTGCCATCCATCAAATGTTTCCCTTAGAAGCTGCGTGGTTTTTGGTGGCATCCAAAATACAGTAAGAGGGTTGGAACCCGTCCCAGTTGCCCGTGAAATCTGCCTTGCAGTTTCAGCCCACGCCCCCAAAAAGATATAACCACGAGAAGGATCTCAAACAACCAAACCGGTCATTTACCCTCTGGTAAACTAGCATAGCTATGGAAAACCATCGTTTTTGGGTAAAATTTAAATCAGCTGTGGCCATGTTCAACTATGTTCAAATATGTTCAATAGATTTCAATAGCTACGCCAACTATGTTAGTTTACCAACCATTTACATCCAATAAAAACACGCCAAGCATCGATGTGAATGGCTCCCTCAGGAGTGATCTCTGCTGCCACCAGCCATTCATCCACCTGGAGGGCCGGCGAAGCCCACAGAAGTGATTTTTGTTGGTTTATAACATTTTATAACCCCATTGTCCAATTGAACTATATTATATAACTATAATAAAAAAAATATATATGAATTACAGATATATGAATTAATTATAGATATATGATATATCATATTTATTTACCATAAACATCCCGGCGGGTTGTTTATCGAACCCGCGTTTTCAACGTTTGCAGTGTTCGTCATTGGTTTTATACCACAAATCACAGTGGTTTTGCATCTCCATGAAAGTTCAATTTCCTTCAAAAGTACGCGCGTACTTTTAACTGGAAATGTAAAAAACCTCAGCGGCAGTCTCTTTTTTTCTGCGCTAAGTGTTCTTGACAATGTCTGCAGTGAGCTTGGACGGGTTTTTGTGGGAACTGTTTTCCCATCTCCACTGCCAAGAGCAGGTGGAAAAGCGTTCCATGCACTCTTTTTGTCTCCATGTGCATCTCTCAAGATCTCTGGCGTGCATTGCGTTCAAAACTCATCTCAAGGTTTTGATACAAATCTCTCATGAGGAAGTGCAAGACGACATACAGTAGCGTCGCATCATATATGTGAGGAAGTGCAAGACGACATACAGTAGCGTAGCATCATATATGTGAGGAAGTGCAAGACGACATACAGTAGCGTAGCATCATATATGTGAGGAAGTGCAAGACGACATACAGTAGCGTAGCATCATATATGTGAGGAAGTGCAAGACGACATACAGTAGCGTAGCATCATATCTGTGAGGAAGTGCAAGACGACATACAGTAGCGTAGCATCATATATGTGAGGAAGTGCAAGACGACATACAGTAGCGTAGCATCATATATGTGAGGAAGTGCAAGACGACATACAGTAGCGTAGCATCATATATGTGAGGAAGTGCAAGACGACATACAGTAGCGTAGCATCATGTATGTGAGGAAGTGCAAGACGACATACAGTAGCGTAGCATCATATCTGTGAGGAAGTGCAAGACGACATACAATAACGTAGCATCATATCTGTGAGGAAGTGCAAGACGACATACAGTAGCGTAGCATCATATATGTGAGGAAGTGCAAGACGACATACAGTAGCGTAGCATCATATATGTGAGGAAGTGCAAGACGACATACAGTAGCGTAGCATCATATATGTGAGGAAGTGCCAATGAACGTTATTACCCCACCCCACCCCACCCCACCACACACAATAACGTAGCATCATATATGTGAGGAAGTGCAAATGAACGTTATTACCCCACCCCACCCCACCCCACCCCATTAACCCCATGAATGACATAAAAACATGCAAAACGCTGGTTCGGTTTTCAACCCGTAGGCATAAACATCCAATAACCCCCATAGCTATATATAGCTATCGGAGTTATGTTTGCCAACTTAGCGAACGAACTGGGGCACCGCCTAATATTTCCAAGGTTACCACACCTAAGGGGAGAGCACTCTTGCGTGAACAATGAAGGGCCAACAGCTAAACATCAACCCATTCATGGAATCTTGCGGAGCTGTAACCATCCAAATCTAGTCCAAGAGCGTGGGCCTCAAACCCTCCACTGTGAGAGTCCTGGGGGATGCGCCTCTTCGGCTGTGAGCACGTCACCCATGCGGGTTAGCACATGCTTGAGCTCCTGGGCGCTATGGAAAGTTGATACTATGGAACCTGCAACAACTGGATTCAAGAGAGCCTGGTTGTTAAACAGTAATTAAACATGTAAAAACACTTAAAGAGTAAGAAGGATACACATGTATACACATATTCTCCATCTCTAAAAATGGCTGAATATTGATTCGATGAACCAACCATTCACCAAGGACTTGTTCTAAACGTTGCACACTCGACCAGCAACGTGCCTTGACCAAGATGTATCCATCACCCTGTCGGTCGAAGACTTTCAATGCATCCTCAGGGTGATGGGGACTGTGGGATCAAACACGGCACTGGGGAATTCCCAATGAAGACTTCAATGGAACAATTGAAATAAGGGGAGGGCTATCCATTAGCATATTTGATCATAAGAAATCATACATGTGATTGACTTGGCTATTTATGACATTTCTGTCTGTTCCTTTTTCCTGGGATCTCTGCTAACTTCCTCTAATGTTTGATTACCACACTCATATTCATGGCTAATGGAGACAGAAACGCACAAACTTGATTCTTAGTAGAAACACTTTGAATTGGTTAGTCCATTTCACCATCAACATTGACAAAAATCACCCAATATCCCACCATTTCACCAAGTATTCACGCTTGGTATACATCCACATTGAGAGCACCGCGCGCCTGGACACAGAAAGTTCCGATGTTCATCCGGATTTAGAGGAATCAACTATAAAACACTAAACCACCCTTCACCAGTTGGTTTACTCATATGTTTCATGATTCAATTTGATTTTTTCTTGTTTAAACTTAAACCCCAATCTTTGATGGTTGCATCTCAACTTCTGCTAGTATTGCTAATTATCTCAATCCCCTAATCCCGGCGTCG
>CAMXCT020001238.1:0-82500 GCA_947184155.2 Cladocopium goreaui | reverse complement strand
TACAAAAAAAAACCTACAGCAGCGTAGCATGACGCATGTGTAGAAGCGCAAGAGTACCCACAGCGTAGCATGACACATGTGTGGAAGTGCAAGAGTACCTACAGCGTAGCATGAGGTATGTGTGGAAGTGCAAGAGTACCTACAGCGTAGCATGAGGTATGTGTGGAAGTGCAAAAGAATCTACAGCAGCGTAGTAGCATTACACATGTGTGGAAGTGCAAGAGAATCTACAGCAGCGTAGCATGACACATGTATGGTGCAAGACTACCTACAGCGTAGCATGACGTGTGGAAGTGGAAAAGAACCTACAGCGTAGCATGACGCATGTGTAGATGTGCAAGAGAACCTACAGCGTAGCATGACGTATGTGTGGAAGCGCAAGAGAGCCTACAGCAGCGTAACATGACACCTGTGTGGAAGTGCAAGAGTACCTATAGCGTAGCATGAGGTATGTGTGGAAGTGCAAGAGAATCTACAGCAGCGTAGTAGCATGACACATGTGCAGAAGTGCAAGAGGACCTACAGCGTAACATGACACATGTGTGGAAGTGCCAGAGCACCTACAGCGTAGCATGAGGTATGTGTGGAAGTGCAAGAGAATCTACAGCAGCGTAGCATGACACATGTATGGAAGTGCAAGAGTACCTACAGCGTAGCATGACGTATGTGTGGAAGTGCAAGAGAATCTACAGCGTAGCATGACGTATGTGTGGACGTGGAAAAGAACCTACAGCGTAGCATGGCGCATGTGTAGAAGTGCAAAAGTACCTACAGCGTAGCATGACGCATGTGTGGAAGCGCAAAAGAACCTACAGCGTAGCATGACGCGTGCGTGTGGAAGTGCCAAAGAGTTTACAGAAGCGTAGCAGACGTAAGTGTGGATGTGAATGAAATGCAAGAGAGCGTACAGATATGTTGCATCACATATGTGTGGAAGTGTATGTGACGTTATTATACCACCCCACCCCCTGCACCCCACCCCACCCCCCACACACAATGTTATTTTCATAGTAGAAGGCAAAATATGACAACAGTCGCGAGCCTCTCAGATGCCAGGCACCTTAAACAAGTGGCAAGAAACGATCAGAATGTCATATCACAGAAAACTTGTAAATATCATCAATAGAAATTAAAAGGGCAGATAGTCACGGTAGTTGACACCTGCTTTTGACTGTTGGATGCTCAAACTGCTTGGGCCCTGAAAACCTAAAAAGAATTTTGGCACTGTGTGCCCTGCAGAGCCAATGAAACATCTGAATAATTATTATCTCTCATCGACATCACCATCATCACCACCACCATCATCATCATCATCACTACCAGTAGCATTACCGTGGAAATTCAGCTGAAAGTGAAGATCTCGGAGGTGCATTCACTTGCGTTCTTTTTTTGGGGGGGTAAAATAGCTATTGGCAGCAAAAATGAACGTTAATTCCTTGCAAACATGATTTAGAACAGTGACACCTGGTTATACGTGTTCCATGTCAAAATCCACCACAACCATAAGGTTGAGCGCATGAGAGAAGTAACATCAAGAGCGTGTTGCGTGGTTGCTTGAGAACATCGAGGGCGTAGCATCAAGAGCGTGTGCCATGCTGCTTGAGATAGTTAAGCGCGTAGCACCAAGAGCCTGCAAGTTGCTTGAGAAATTTGGGATTGAGGGCCCGAAAGGGTTAGCACCAAGAGCGTGTTGTAAGTTGCAGGAGAAAGTTGAAAGTGTGGGATCAAGAGTGTGTTGCCAGTCGCCTGAGAAGTTCAAAGAGTAGCAGGAAGAGTGCGTTGCAAGTTGCTTGAAAAGGTTCAGCGCATAGCATCAAGAGCATGTTGCAAAGCTGCCTGGGAAAGAAAAGAGCATAGCACCAGGCACCATGCAGGAGCGTGTCGCAAGTTGTTCGAAAAAGTTAAGAAGCTCAAAACAATTACAGTAATTCCATCAAAAACACAGGAAACAGGTGGCCGGCTGGCGGGTGGCCGGATGGCCGGGTGTGGCCGTGTGGCCGTGTGGCCGTGTGGCCGTGTGGCCATGTGGCCATGTGGCCGTGTGGCCGTGGTCGTGTGGCCGTGGTCGGGTGGCCGTGGCCGTGGCCGTGGCCGTGGCCGCGTGGCCGCGTGGCCGCGTGGCCGGGTGGCCGGGTGGCCGTGGTCGTGGTCGTGGCCGTGGCCGGGTGGCCGGGTGGCCGGGTGGCCGGGTGGCCGGGTGGCTGTGGCCGTGGCCGTGGCCGGGCCGTGGCCGTGGCCGGGATGGCCGGCAACTAAAAAAAGCTATTGTGAGATAGACAGATAGATAGATGGATAGACAGACAGACAGACAGATAGATAGATAGATATAAAGATAAATAGATAGATAGATAGATGGATGGATGGATGGATGGATCGATAGATAAATGGATAGATGGATAGATGGATAGATGGATCGATGGATAGATAGATAGATAGATAGACAGACAGACAGATAGATACATACATAGATAGATAGATAGACAGATAGATAGATAGATAGATGGATAGGTAGATAGATAGATGGATAGATAGATAGATAGATAGACAGATAGATAGATAGACAGACAGAAAGATAGATAGATATAAAGACAGATAGATAGATAGATAGATAGATAGATAGATAGATAGATAGATAGATAGACAGAAAGATAGATAGATAGATAGATAGTAAGTATAGTGTTAAATATGTCCACATTACATGTACATCATTCTAAATCCCCCTGTTTGAGGCAACAAGGGCCATTTATGGGGATGCAATTTAGTAACTGTCAAGGCCATCCGGGTCTTCCTATCATGTCATTGGGATTCACCCAGTAAGTTGGTTACAACTACTAGGCGCACGATTGGATTTATGGTGCATATATATACAGCAGTTGGATGTCTTTCTAAACCAAGTTATGACTGGGGCCCTGTTTGGTGGGCACCTAGCGAAAAAATATGCTAAGTTTTTGCTTGGTTAGAGTCTGAGTTTAGAGCCAGCGTCGAAACCCAGGAATAAGTTACAATATTTGGACCGTCTATTTCTCAGGTTATGGCAGACAAAACAACTACTAACTTACCAAACCAAAGGTTTATATCAACACTGGAGGATCTCTACCAACCATGAAATCAAAGTTGAACACATCCAACAAAGACTGGAGTTGTTCTTTTGAGATAAGCGTGGCCATCGTTGAGCCGCAAAGTAAAAAAAGGTGGATTCGCGAGGTCCTAAGGGAGGGCCCACATTCTTAGAGCTGAAGCTGAAGAAAATTGACTCTCATACTCTCCTAAACCAATCGTGTCTAGAAGCAAAAACATACTTCATTGAACCCCTCCCAGGAAGTAGTGATTTAAGTGATTTAAGCAATCAAAAAGCCAACCAACTGATCAAACATGTCGCGTTGGACGTGCAGTCGGAAGCATCGGCTCCATGAGTTTATTTGGGATCATCTCAGTCGAGGGACATAGTCATCAAAGGCTGCTTTGTACCTTGAGCCAGCCAAATTGGTTGGGCACCCATGATTCCATGGTTGAACGAAAACAACATGGAGCCCATGGAAATGGTCAATTTGGAGAATGATTTTGTTTTGGAGACACCCCAATGTGACCATCCGTGAAACTTCTTAATGCACTAAAGGTCTCAAACGTAATGAATCCAACAATTGACTTGAGCCAATTCTCGCGCCCCAAGAGTCCCAAGACAAAGGCGGAGTTCTTAAACTGTGGTGTCTTTCCCATGGTTTTGGTGAGTGGCAATGACTTAAACATGCACACAAACACACGCACACAATAGACAAATGCGTGTAATGTATATAAATATACATGTATGTATATACAGGGTATATATATATATACATATGTATACATGTATTAAAAACAAATAAATAAATAAATAAAATAAATAAATATATATGTATATGCGATATAAATATACGATATACAGATCTAATTTACATCATCACCTCTGGCACATTTTGGGGCACTAGCAACCACAGCCCGTGCTGACCGAAGTGCTCTGAAACTTGCTCTTCTGTGAAGTATTCCGCCATGACTGAGGGGAATAAACACGCTGGGTGGGCTCCTTTTTGGGACCTCACAGAAAAGACATGGCCTGGATTTGAGCCACGCTGCAGAAAGGTTGGGTTTCTGGTTGGATTTTGAAGATTTGGCAGCTTCAATGACCATGGATTGATTTATGAGGAAAATGAAAGGAAACCATGGGCCCGCTAAGTCAGGGTTCCTGCCACTACAATTCACCGATTTCACCATGTTTCACCATATTTGTGGGGCGCTTGATGCGCTAGTGGGCCCAGAACTCCATGAGGCCATGCACAGTAATCTACATCATGCTTCCCCCTATCATTGCCAACCTTTGATCACCTGCATCATTTTTCTTGGTTGGTTACGGTGTTGATTTATATGTCCCCATGTGCGAAAAACACTTCACGTCTCAAACTAGATAATTACACCTGATTACCTATCCAAGTCTTACCGAGTGGGATTTGTCAGAAAATATGCTCCAACATCCAAAAATTGAGCATGACCACATCTTAAAATGGCAATATGTTTGGGCGTAAATTCCGTCATTTCACACAGACTCAGAGAGTCTGTCAAAAAAACCCTCGCCATGCGTGTGGCTCATATTCCACCAGCAGTCGCCCTATCGGAAGTCTCCTCGCTGTTCGGGCCGAACCAGCCGACCTGGCTGGAAACTTCAATTTTTGCAGTGGATTTTCCAGCAATCTATTTTATCAATGTTTGATCTCAAGACCCAATAATAAAATTCACATTAGGGAGGAAACGTCACTGCCTTCTGACCATTCCCAGCCCGGCACCCTGGTCGGCTGGTGCTACGTGTGCTGCGACCAGCACTGAGATTGCCCGTGGAACCTCAGAAGATCGAGAAAGGTCACAGAAAATATCAGGGTTGTTTTTTCTTGGGGTGGAGGGATTAGAATGGATTGAATATCATTAAATTGTCTATGAGTCCAGCTAGTGTAGGAGTACCTGGGCGGACCTATGTCACTGTGCCAAATCTTTGATGATTAAACTTCACTATACATCCTAATTTTAGATAGATGGCCATATGCAAGTGCTGAAACCTGTCTGCCAGACCCCATACACGCAGCAAAATGGGATTCAAACTGGGCTCATCTGGGTTCCAATGTTTTTCAGGGTGGTTACATCTACTCAAAATTATGATTTACCACATAAACATATGAACATACATATAGACATGCACATGTTATTGGCTATGTAAACATGTATATTACACACACGCACACGCACGCGCACATATATATATATACACATAAATGCACTGTACATCTGCGTGTGTATATAATATATTATATAACTTATATATATATTATATTGATATTATACAGTACCTTTGTAGATTCCCCAATTTTGGCAAACAATAAGCAAGTAAACTAGGTAAACAACGCTGCAGTCCCCATGGCCGTCTCGGCACAGCTCTGTAGAGATGGCAAGCGCTTGCTCTTGCTGAAGGACATGACATCACAGCGATGCGCAGCTGACGGGGATGCGCAGCCGTTGATCGTTTTCAACGTTTGAAGGAACCATGGAACCATGGGATTCTTATGGATTCTTAGCATCTTAGATAACCCTGCCAAAATCATAACTGACAAAGATGGTCGATTTCTCCGTTTCGCAAATTCCACTACTCATTCCATGGCCAAATCTTAACCTTTTTGAAGTGTAAGAAAAATAGCAGCTCGGCTTTGAAGATCTCTTGTCAGGGCATCTAGGACTCGCTGCATGTTATGATCAATTGCCATCCAGCTTGCCCAGCAATGGTCTTGAGCCAAGGCCCAGGGACAGAAACTGCTGGTGGCCGTGCTTCCGGGTTTCGGGGCTCACATGATGTGTGAAACCAATGGAAAGGCCCCGGGTTGGTAATATATAAGTTGCTGGATTCAACCAGAAATCAATGGGCTGAAAAAAACATGGTTTAAGCAGAACGACACTTTTCTCAAAGGTTTGGGAACCTCAAAATACACCATTTCAGTATCCTTTCCGAGCGGAAACCGGTTCTGGCACGTGTTTTGACCCCAACGCGTGCGCACAAACGGCCCGTTTCGGGCGTCTGCGGAGAAAGCCAGTTTCTACCAGCAGTTCGTGTCAAGAGCTTGGGGTCAGCAAGTTTTGTGAGGTCTTTGTGTGGTGGGTGTTTATCAAGTCTTTAATCCCCCATGAAGATCATCATCCTAGGTGGGATGAAACAAACACCAGCAGCCAGTTGTATTGTGAGTTGTCCTGGCTTCAACTGCCGCATTTTTCAGCAGGCAGTGATGCTTCTTCCCTGGCTATCCTCACCTGTTCTCCTTGGTGGCGGGCACGAAACCTTGAGACTTGGGATTCAAAAGAGCCCTGATGTTCTTTTTCCCATGTCTAGGCCCTTGAAACCAAGCTACAAACCAGCATAAACCAGACTGGCAGTTAAATGGAACAGAATGGATCGTATTAGTCGACTGATTTCCAAGACCTGGATGGCATAAGCCTGAAACATGGTTCCAGGTCTCATGAGAGTATTGGTCGGATAGCCTATTGTCTTGATATTGCATCTTTGCGATGAACAGTCATCGAACATTATTGGTCAAAGTGGGGTACCCCAATACTTAGATGATCAATGATGGTCAATATTAAACAATAATTATTGAAACATATTAAAACTACGTATACTAAAATATGTGATCCCCATAGGGTTAATTTTTTAACCTCCAGGGGAGGACTTGGCCTTGGCTCAGCTTGGCTCAACCGAGGTTCTGAAGACCGTTAGCTCCCTGCACGCCTGTCGCATCTTTCGGTTCCTTGCGCGGTTTTGAGGGTTGGGGACCAGGCTACAGGGGCCAAATTCAAAGGTTCCTCCCTTGTTAAGTTGAGAAACCACATGAACTGTTTCGATATATATATATATAATATATATACATATATAGGCTAGTGAACAAAACCAATTTATTGATTTTATTGTTTCTGTACCCAAATGATGGACAGTGAAAAGACAAGATCTCCAAAGATCGAGGATGGGGGACGTCCGAAAGTGTAAGTTACATTTTCCTTGCACAGCATTGAAAACCACGAAAACCTGCCAACGTTTCCATTACAAAATTATCATGAAACATGTAGTCTTGCATCTTCTACTGGAACCCGGGCTTTGATTCGGTTTTACCAGGGAAATCATGGACGTCCATGGACGTCCAAAAATCAAGCTACCCTTTTTGACCCCCACCTCTCCCCAAGGCCCCCTGCCCCAAACAAAAAAATCAGGATGGAGTTATGTGAAGTTAGAATATCAAAGGTCCTCTTTCAGAGTGTAATGGGAAGCGCCGAGGCCTTCATTTTTTTGGGGGTTTCAATTCTCGGGAACACCAAGTGATGCCTCAAATGTTCTGCTTGAATTCTGTTCGATCCCGTCTGTTTTTTTGGCCAGAAAAAAATGACGTTCCCACCTGAAGTCCAAAGGCCGGTTCCCCCAGATCTGTCTGTCCTTTTGCGAATGTCATTCTCCTTCTTCTGCATCATGCTGAGGCGTCGTCGATGACGGGGCTCACTTGACTTCTTGAAATTGGCAAACTGGGCCTCGGATCTGCATCTGGTGAATGGGAAGCCAAGGTGTTCTGTCTCAGCCAAGGGAAAGAGGGTGAGGCTGGGGCCAAAAACAGCGAAAAAAAAGAAACCAAACTGCCAAAATGGATCAAAATGGTAGTGCCATGATCGTCTTCTGTGCATTTACAATAAAACCATCAATACTTCTGGCGAGGTTGCTTGGGGCGAGGAATTTGTGTTTTCTGTCATGCTATTGGTATTGACACACTCGGATCCAATTCCATCCAAGATAACATTGAGTGAGTCATGTGAGGACCATCACATCCCAAAAGAATCAAAAACGTTTGGGACCCACCATCCAAGTTTAGGGGTTAATAAACAAGAGGTGTGAAACTGAGAGAAAACAGGTTTCTATGGTTCCCAAATGCTGCAACTTCCATCAGCAGCCAAGAGCGGCCCAGCTGCCCTGTACTTCTCTGTCTCTGGGGCCAGGTTGTTGATTTGTCCTTCTCTGCCGATAGTGCAACGATGAGGCTGAGTAGGTGACATATGGTAAACCCAGTGCGTTGGATTGAGGGAACAAGTTCTTTAACTCCCCTCAGGAGGAAAAAATACTTTACTTCGAGTTATCCCCACCATGACATCTATACGTTTTGTTACTGGCAAATCTTCTGGCATTCTATCTGACATATCTTCTGGCATTTTATCTGGCATATCTTCTGGCATTCTATCTGGCATATCTTCTGGCATTCTACCTGGCATATCTTCTGGCATATTTTCTGGCATATTTTCTGGCATATCTTCTGGCACTCTATCTGGCATATCTTCTGGCATATCTTCTGACATTCTATCTGGCAAATTTTCTGGCATATGTTCTGGCAAACATTCTGGCACTTTATCTGGCATACCTTCTGGCATTCTATCTGACATTCTATCTGGCATATCTTCTGGCATATCTTCTGGCATTCTGTCTGAAATATCTGCTGGCATTCTACCTGGCATATCTTCTGGCATATGTTCTGGCATATCTTCTGGCACTCTATCTGGCATATCTACTGGCATATCTTCTGGCATTCTATCTGGAAAATCTTCTGGCATATGTTCTGGCAAACGTTCTGGCACTTTATCTGGCATACCTTCTGGCATTCTATCTGACATTCCATCTGGGATACCTTCTGGCATTCTATCTGGCATATCTTCTGGCATTCTATCTGGCAAACATTCTGGCACTTTATCTGGCATATCTTCTGGCATTCTACCTGCGGCGCCCACTGAGCTCGGAGGGTCCCAGGTTGAGGTCCAGCGGTGCTCACTGAGCTCGGACGGTCCCAGGTTGAGGTCCAGCGGTGCTCATTGAGCTCGGAAGGTCCCAGGTTGAGGTCCAGCGGTGCCCAGTGCGCTCAGACCCTTGCAGAGGTGGTGGAGGAGGAGAAGGAGGACGAGGAGGAGGTGGAGGAGAAGGAGGAGGAGGAGAAGAAGGAGGAGAAGAACAACTCTGATAAAATCTAACCACCCTCACCTGGCAGGTGGGGAACAAGAAATTGCTTGCCAAATAAACGTTCCCCAACATTTTTCCGTTACACCCACAGCATGAGTTCGAATAACAGCCATCAGAAGGGTGTTATTACAGTGCCATCTTTTGCAGCGAATGATTGATTGGATCTCTAGGGTACTGTCTACACGGACTTTCGTTCACCAGAAAAATGCACTACTTGGAATTGTGCGAAACCTTTCACCCCTAGAAATGTCGGCTTGAGCATCCCAAACATCTTCTTGACATATTCTGCCAAGCGTCGCAACAAGTCGCAGTTCTCCCATTCCTGCAGAACTGCCTGACGTCAACCCATCTGAAAGATGGAGTGCAAGCTGCAAGGGTCATCGAAACCATATAATTCAAGAAAAGACTCCGCGAGAATCACCAGGTGAACCAATGAAACTGGGGATGCGCAGCAAAATCATGTTCACATGAACAGTGTTCAAAACCATCTGTCATGGTACAGTAACTACACTGGTTAGTGAATCTGAATATGACAATCCCCACTATATATATATGGTAGTGTAATCCCCTATCATCATGAATCAAGCATCATTTATCATACCAGTAGTACCGCACAAGGCGGTGGCGGAAGTTTCAAAAATAGGATACCTATAGGAGAGGTTGGTTGTTGTGAGTTACGGATGGCAGAGCCAAGCCATTCATGGACCGACAGGTGGTTGAGGTCTCCTCTCTCTCTCTCTCTTTCTCTGACTATCCACCTACCTACCTATCTACCTACCTATCTATGTATCTATGTATCTATCGATCTATCTATCTATCTATCTAGCTATCTATTTATCTATCTACCTACCTGTCTATCTTTGTATCTATGTATCTATCTATCTCTCTTTCTCTCTCTCTCTCTCATCTGTCTATCTAATTATCTATCTATCTATCCATCCATCTATTCTATCATTCTATCTATCATTCTATCTATCTATCTATCCATCCATCCATCCATCCATCTATTCTATCATTCTATCATTCTATCAATCTATCTATCTATCTATCTGTCTATCCATCCATCTCATCTGTCTAACTATGTGTCTATCTATCTACCGATCTACCTATCTACCTATCTATCTCTCTGTCTGTCTGTCTGTCTGTCTATCTACCTACCTGTCTATCTGCAAGCTTGAAAACGAAGCTAGTCTGCGAGACGTCCTCAGGTTTTGAACTAGCTATGACTCTATCTATCTACCTATCTATCTCATCTGTCTATCTAACTATGTATCTATCTATCTATCTATCTACCTATGTTACCTATCTCTCTATATATCTGTCTGTCTGCCTGTCTGTCTATCTACCTGTCTATCTGCAAGCTTGAAAACGAAGCTATTCTGCGAGACGTCCTCAGGTTTTGAACTTGACAACATCAAAAACGCAGCATTTCTGCGAGACTTCCTCAATGTTTGACCTTGACAACGTCAAAAACGAAGCAATTCTGCGAGACTTCGTCATTTTTCAAAGTTGACAACGAGACTTCGTCATTTTCCAAAGTTGACAACGTCATAAACGAGGCAAGTCTGCGAGACATCCTCAATTTTGGAACTTGACAACGTCAGAAACGAAGCAATTCTGCGACACTTCCTCATTTTTCGAAGTGACAACATCAAAAACGAAGCAATTCCGCGAGACTTCCTTCAAAAATGGAAAGTTGAGTCCAGAGCTGACGGCCTCGTGCCAATGCGTTTTGCGATTTTTCCAGTCTTGTGTCTAAACTACTGCGCCTGCCACGAAAAAGTGATGCCAGGTCATACGAAGTGCTGCACCTGTCACGCAAAATCATCTCAGCAAACCTGAAGATCTGATGCTCCAAAATGCAACCCCTCTCAGGAAATCAGCGCCCGGACCTCCTAACAGCTCTGATGAACATGTCTTGTAATGCGCCTGCCACGGAAAATGCATCTTTCCAGATCCTCTTCAAATGTCCCACGCCTGCATACGCCTGCCATCGTTTTTGGAAATGCTACAAAACCCTCACGTTTTGCTCACTTTTTGACAAGGTCCACAATCCCTTGCGCCTGCCACGCGAAACGACATCTGAACCTCCAAAGTGGTTGGTGCTTTGTACATTTTGACTTCGAAATGTGCTTCGCGCCACAACGGCGTGCGTTTTTTCGACATCTCAACTTCCAAAAGTGGTCCGAGCGTGAGGTGTTTGTAGCTTTTTCACTTACAAATGTACTTCGCGCCACAATGGCGTGCGCTTTTTAGACATCTAAACTTCCAAAAATGGTCCGAACGAGAGGTGTTTTTCGCTTTTTCACTTGCAAATGTGCTTCGCGCCACCACGGCGTGCAATTTTTCATCTCTCATCTGGCCAGATGGCTCCGCACCCGCCGCTTTAAAGAGCCTACTTTTGGACCCTCCGGAGCCACAAATCATTGGAAAAAACAGTGTTTCGCGACTTTCCTACCTTTTCGTGCATCTGCATCTTCTTTCTTCTGACTCTTTCTCTTCTCTGATCTTCTCTCTTCTACTCTCCTCTTCTCTCTGACTTGTCGGAAGTTTGACTTCTAAACTTCCTTCGATTATATCAAATATACCCTCATATTGTGATGTTTAAAACCTCCATATCCTCCATAAGACATGGCTATCATCAACCAACGGAGGGCCTCCCGCATAGGTTGGAGGAACGGCGGCAGCTGCTCTGGATGCTCGGGGGTGCCTCAGCGCAACATGTGTTTCGGGGCAGCGGGATGTAAATCTATATGAATACACAAGCGCACATACAACCCATATATATATACACATAACATATATATATATATATAATATAATATAAATCAAATATGTTTTCGCATGTGTATTGTACGATTATGATCAAATATGTATATGTTCTGGTTTTGCCTAAGATCTGATCTGGATGTCCACCCAGTTACAGTGCTCAAGTTAGCCTCAGCTAAGTGGCAACGCTCCAGGTAAGCCATCCTTCGATTGAGGTCCTGGCTTCCTCTCAGGGATTGCATCGAAATAGCTGGAATCCCACTAAAATTGATCGGAAAAAAAAACGATTTTGACCCACCCCCATTTCATAAAACACCTGTTTATGGAATAATCATGGATGGATTTTTACATGTTTTAATCATACTCATCAGCCATAAACCAATATAGGATGCGCATCCAACAAATCCGCGTCAGTCAACATCAAAAGGTGTCAGAAGACCCGGCCAATCTTGTGGATACCAACAGCAAATAGTATATAAGTTATCAATATCAGCTGTGTGTGATAGATCCCCTCCAGTAAATGAAGAGTTTGCTGTGGAAAATGACCATGTGATAAATAGGTAAATCATCCTTAAGGAAATGGGTCATGTTCCGTATGTTCCATAGCTGTCTTAGTTTACCTGTGATTTATCCCCTGTCCTAGCGACTCGATGCCAGCCAGGGAGGACTGGATGGATTCCAGGACTTTGATCTGCCTGCGGATTAAATATCAACGCCGCGGCTGCTTGAATTCCATGTGTGCCTCCTATTTCTTAAAAATAGCAACATGATAGGAACATGATAGGATCATCAATGATCAGAAACACCATAAAATCCACCGTGGAAGTTCGACAATGTCTTTTTTTGCCAATATGTTTTATCGCAAAATCATGCAAAGATAGCGTGCTGTTGACCTTCCAAAATGAGACAACGTCCAGTGACCCTGATAGGTCCCGGACGTCAATTGTCATCTTATTCCTTAATTGCTAGATTTTTTTCCGGTGAGAAACTCAACGGGAATGAAATGAACTCTTCAGAACAAGTTCGTCCAATAACTCTTCAGCTGTGCGTTTTAATTATGTTCCAGCATGTGGTGGTTCCTCAAAGTCGGGGAAACCAATCTCATCCAAACATGTTAATTATGTTCATTGCAAACAACTTTGAACAACTGTTGGTTTTAGGGCTTCACCTTTTCAAGAAAAACCTCCCACGTATCTGGATGAAGCAGAAATCACTATAAATCACTATAAATCACTATAAATCACTATAAATCACTATAAATCACTATAAATCACTATAAATCACTATAAATCACTAGCCTGAATATGCCTGAATGATATTGAATGATATATACTACAAGTGAAACAGGGACATGGCCTGGTGTGAAACTTGGAGTTCCACAACGCATCAAGGAAAAAAACATCCTTCAGATGGGGAAAATACCTCGATGTACCCTCTGGTGAACTAACATAGCTATGGAAAATCACCATTTTTCATGGGAAAACTCACTATAAATGGCAATTTCAATAGCTATGTTAGTTTACCAGAGGGTATATACTACAAATTGATGTGATGTCTTCCATTCAATCTGAGGCCATTTTGGGGAGCCTTTCCATCTCCTGCACTGCAGCTCTCGCAACTTCTTCGGCCTTCCTGCGGCGACATTTGGGTTTCTGTGATGTTGGGAAAAAGAACCCGTTTCATCCACCGGTCAATCATTCTTTTACCAATATGGCTGTTTTTAGGGGATTTTACGGGTAAACCCACCGTTTCACACACATCCAAATATTATGTGTTCATAGTTCGTTACGTCAAAAAAGTACATTGCTATCCCATGATCATATTCCCATATATTCCCATCATTTCCCCTTGGTTTTTCCCATATTTTCTTTAAAAAAACGGTTGGCTATTGATGGTACTGGCAGACACACCTCCCTGCCAAGGTGCCCATCTGTTGTGATTTTGGCCTCGGCGCTGGCTGAGAGTGGGAGGTTTCACATTTTATCGGTTCATTCATGTTTCATATGTTTCATTGATGTGTAAAGATCTCCGGATTTTGTTCTTTTTCTGGTTATGATTGAAAAAGGTTAAGATATCGTAGGGCCAAAAGCAGACATATCCATGTTATCCGTCAGGATCCACCGCAAGGACCACATCATGGCGCTGAGATCCTGAGATCAGCGCCGCCTTCACACGGTCTTGCACTTGTCTTTCCAGCTCCTCCCCAATGGCTGAGTCATATCCAATTCGGGCTGAGTATGCCCATCATGTACACCCAATAATAAACCAGCCCGATATCGGGTTCATCGGTTCACCCTGTTAGATGGCAAATAGTGGAAACCAATAGCCGTTAAAGCTTAGACTCGAAACAACAAAATTACCGCGATAAAATTTCCATTGGAAAACCGATCCCATTCTTCTTTGGTTACCCTTTCGGCTTTCCGAGCCCACAGCCAGGTCAAAGGATCACTTAGGACGACTTTTTGGATCACTTAGGGCGACATTCAGGGACGTGTAGTTCAACCTTTGGGCTTAATTAACTCCATTGGATACACACCTTTGGGGTTAATCTTTATGGGGGGACAGGGGACTGGGGACCGGGGACAGGGAACAGTGGGAACTACTACAGGTAAGAGACACGACATCAAACACATTGGACTCCATTGGATACACACGTTCGGATGCATCGATATATCTTTCTATTGATACTATAGACATGTATCTCCGACGTAGTCCTATGCGAGCCAAAACGTAGGCCTAAGCGAAGCACTGGCCCCACAGCCTTTGTACCTCTCCATTTTCCGACTCATTTCCAGGCCACAAGGTCCCCGAAACCATCTTCCGTCATCTCAGACGTGGCACGGCCGAGGTGATATCCGCGGCCCTGCAACTGCTGGGTCAACTGATCCAAGGAGGCGGGATCCACATGAGTTACTTCACAAAAAATCACCGCTGGATCAAAGTCTGGCAGCCTCAGATCATCCGCGGCAAAAAGAAATGAAGGACTGGGGCGAATGGCCACCTTCAGTAGAATCGTCTTTGGGACTTCTTGGTTCCATCACATTTCAAGTTTCCATGCTCAATTTCAAGGGTGTCAGGGCCAAAATTGGCTTCACCGCAACTGCACGTCTGGAATCACCCTGTAATCAAAATGACGACTACCCCCAATATATGTGGATGGTTTGAAACATGAATCAAGAGGTGAGCATGCTGTTCACAACCAAGGAACTTCAAGAAAAGTGTCAAAATCTGCACATCCAAACCTTCTGCATCAATGGCCAGAATGTCTACCTCACTGGGTCGCACGGTCGCTTCTTCCAGCAGGGTGGCTGGCGTCTTGCAAGCAACTTTGATCTCCTCGATGTATGGATCAAACTCCTAAACGGCAGCTGCTGGCGGCATCTGGGAAAAAGTTTCACCCTTAAAAAAACATCGCACATATTCTCACATGACTTGCACAGTGGAGAGCCGTTCGTTTAACTTCTAAAAAAATGGAAGCCCAAACCATGTCAAAACAAATGGGTCTAAAGAAAACCATATGTTCGCATAACTGTACGATATGATTTCAAAAAATGGTTCTCAAAAAAAAACACCATTCAAATGTTGAGGGTTCCATCTCAAATTTCGGGCTTCTTTAGTCACTAAAACACTAATCCATGGACCCAGCATGGACCCGTCTGACGAGGACGCCTCGCTGGAAAGATCCAAATGCACATGGTGCTTCAACGCGTGCTGTCGATCCATGGAATTCAGCTGGCACATGGTCCAATGGAAGGCTTTCCGTGGATAATCCTCCGGCGATGGCAATGGCACAATGGCGCAATGGCACAAATCGTTGGCAAAATGGTTGTCAAACAATGTCAAATTCTTAGCGTAGGTAAATGATATGCTAGCATAATGAATCACAAGGATGCATAGATGGATAGATGGACGGAGAGATGGCTGGATGCAAAGATAGAGACGCACAATACAAGTAAATGATCATCCTATTTGCTCGCTGTCATTCAAACAAAGGCACCCTTGTCATCCCTTGTCCTGTTGAAATCGCTCTGAGACCACATAAAATGCAGCTTTCCCGCTGAATGGCGCCACAGCCACATTTTTGGTTCGAATCCGATGGTCTTGATGGAGTTCTGCGACCCTCCGGCGCAGAGTGGCACAAGTTCTTGGACTCGCCTCCACCTTGGAGGAAGCGCCTACCAAGAGAACGTAACATGGGATACCAGAGGCTTCCAACGAAGCAACCTTGAAGCTGCCCCACCTACCTCATGGATCCCCCTCGTGTCTGTGAGACATACCTGGGCCTTCAAATGAATTGAATTAAATCCCTTGATACATGAAACATGCAGCCTACCCAAGCTAGTCAATAATCACCTCCAGCCCCGCGTCATCCAAGCCACCAAAAGTGCCTTCACTTTCTGCTCTGCCATTAGAAATCCCTGCGCTGGATCATTGGAATTGCCAAAGTCACCATCACAGGCCCCAATCCTGGTGAATGAGCCACTCCCGGCTATGGAGGCAGTTAGAAAGTGGGATATCTCCCCAATGTGGAAGGGTATATTCAGAATTCATTGGGTATTATTTATAGCCCACTTACTCAGCAGTTCACTAACCTCATGACCCATCTAGTCACAGTAAATGGGGATGGGAACCAGACACCTTTTAAGCTTTCACCAGGGATCTGCACCAGAGTCGCCGCCTTGTTCTGCTCCACCAATCGCCGCAGAATTGGAAAAGCATCGATTAAGGTCTCGTGGCTCTGTGCCAGCAACCGAAGGCTGCGTGACTTCGGGCTGCAGAATGGACCCAAGAACGGACCAGAGGGCCCCAACCTTCTTGCAGTCCGGCATCCCTGAGCGCACAAGCCCCAAGTTTTCGTGGATTCCGAGAAGTCCCGAGGTCTCTTGGCGACATTGGCGACATCTCCATGGGTGAATTCCTGGATCTTTGGAATCTTTGGAGCTGAATTGCACCATGGGATCCATGGGGCGAAGGCCCTGTAGTCGACACCCGCGCTGAGAATGATCAGGGCCGCCAGGGACCACACGGGTCGCTGCCGCGAGGTGGAAAGCATGAGAGTCATGGAGATCGATGTCGTGCTATTAAATAGCAAATGATATCTTAACTATACATATATTACATATTAAGACATATTATACCGTAATATCATGTAATGATAAAAAACGGATTGTAAGTGTAAATAATGGTTGTATCAAATGATAACTAGACTATATATGTATATATATATATACAGTACTGATAATAATAGTGATGATGCTAACAATACTACAAACAATGTACGTATATAATTATATAATATGGTGGGATACTTGCTATAAATACTAGTTGATCATAGCCATATAAAAATACGCGGTGCGATATTTACTAGATATTTCTCTAGTTGATCCTAGATGAGTTTTATTAAACTACAATAAATCACTCAACTGACATGTTGGGCTATTTTGGGATAATTAGTTACCCCTATACAGACCATCATTCCAGTAAAACCGCACTGAGCTTGCCAACGGAGTGTGGCTTCTGTAGATGCTTCATACTCATGTGTGGAAAAGGTGCATTTTCCGTAACCCTGGCATAATGGAACATCAGAAATGTGCACCAAACATTATTTCCCTGTTGGAATTGGGTTCACGTGGATCATGTCTTCCGGTCAAAAAAACGGCCGACATCTTGGAGTGAGGCACGGAGTGAGGCAATCGGGAGATCTTCGCGCAAACTCTGACGGGAGATGGTCACCATGGTCTCATCAAAATTGGTTTCATCTTGCCAGGGAGGTTGAACCATAGTTTTATGACATGAACAAACAAACACAAAAATAAAACAATTTCGATACCCAACCCCAACTTGGCACTCATCATTTAAGGGCTAATCATAAAATATCATGAGTCATCCTCACTAGGACTATAGAAGTAAAAACAAGTCTTTGAAGTACGTGACATGGGAACAGTGATACACAGTATCAATATTAGCATCATATTGACAGCAACGACTAAGTCGTTCTCATCTGAGCCGCAGATCAGGGAGTGATGTCAACCACGGATTGATAACCCGCCCAGGCTGTTTGAGGCTGTTTAGAGTAATTGAGGTGGTACCTGGTACCTCAAAAATAGAGGTAAATGTTAAATTGTGATAAACTACTATATTAACATATATAATTATATATATATTAACCATCTCTAGTATATATCCTTGGAATAAACTGCGGGTTTATTCATCCTGGGTTAACATTATTCATTTGAACAACTACTATGTACTAACGGCTCCTCCACTTCCAACTTCAAGTCATCTTGCTCTTTCCCAAGCTGGCTAAACAGCGCAGCCTGTGCAACCTGAGCGACCAGGAACCTTCCGACATGCTTAGCAACTCGACTGATGTACTCGCAACTCTCAGGGCTGCACCAAGGCACTTTTTCCTCAGCATGGATCCAGCTGGCAGTATCTACAAATATCATCAAAATTCATCAAATACCTACAAGAAGAACCGATCATGGAAGCCTCTGATGCAGGAAGTCTAAAAAACTTTGGCTGCCAGTTTGAGAAAGTGAGTAGGGAACAAACACAGGGATGTAGCCCAAAGCACATCCACTGTGCAACCGTCAAATTGAACAGTATTGAACATTCCTGCATGCGGCAACTTGCAAACTGCCAAGGTTTCCATGCGTCACTGATATCATTCTGCCAGGCTGCTGATTCGACCCACTGAATCCTGCATGTTTTCACGGAGAGTGTCTGTTTCTGGGAAGATCCGATGGGTGGATCATTTCAAATCATTTCACCCTGGAAATGGGGACATGGGGCTGTCCACGGGTTCAACTTCCCAGGCTCTTAGCTTCATTGAAAATCTGATGATCGAGCCACCGATACCTCGAGAATCGGTGGCTCAGGGGTTCACCATCCCAGATATCAAAAAAACAGAAGGGGATCATGTTTCTGCTCACCAAATTTCTATTTAACGCCGGTTATATCCCCGTTTCTGCTCCTGAAGAATTTGGCAACCCAAATACCTTGATGCTATTCCCTGTTGCAGTAACCCCAGCTTTGGATAGCTTTGGCATGTAGGCTGGCCGTGCACCTAATTCTTTGAACTGGATTTGTCCGAAAAACAGTCTACTGACAACTGTTATGGTTGATCATCATATTTCAATATTTCCATCTATTTCCCCTTAGGATTTCCGTTGAATTCAGAAGTATTCACCCCATGTTCCAGTCCTTTTTTCCAGTGACACCGATTTTTTTTCGATATCATATCAATTCATATCAATTCATATGGAAAGTTATATCATGTTATATCTATCCCACTCTCCCATTGGAATCTCCAAACGTCTTCCCATGACATGTCGGCCCATGTTTCCCCCTTGTTTCGGCACCTCATTAAAGACCTCCACCCATTCGGCTGCGACTTGCCGACTCTGAGCGTTCACCAGTTCCCCGATTCCGTCCGCCACCACGGCATCTGGACCTCGGGGGTTTATGACCTACCCTCTGGTTATGTCAAAATAGCTATTGAAAATGCCATTTATAGTGGATTTACCCATGAAAAATGGTGATTTTCCATAGTTATGTTAGATTACCAGAGGGTATAGCCTATGTCTACCTATAGACAGCTGCACATACTTAGAAAATCTGAGAGAAATGTGATCATCTGTCCAGGAATATCCATGAATATCCAGAACTTTGATATATTTTGTGATGTTCATAGCCATATCACCAATCATCAGCCTTTATACATTTACAAACTTCTCGGGTGGAATCCTTTTCCAAGTTGGGATTGCTAGTATCCTTAGTATCCCAAACCGTCAGCACAAACTAACACACTTGCTGCATACTGCCAAGTTTTGCCAACCATTCAAGGGAGGAACACAAGAATAAAGATGTTTATTTCATACTTCCATATATTTCCATATCTTATCTATCCATCTTTTAAGGGTAACCCCTTCTGACCGGTGCACCTTTTTCTGCGGGACACTCCCCGGACTTTTCCGGAGAAAAGCGCTGACGAGGCCTAAGGATCCATCTCGCTATAGCTGGGGTATCCCAAGAGCTGGATGGTTTCCTGATGTTTCCTGGATGATGCAGGGATACCCCCTATTCCAGGAAACCATATATCAATTGATATGAAAATGGATGCAAAAAAACGATAAAAATAGCAAACTGTGTACTTTCATTCTATATACTGCACTGCACCTGGATGTTGTCAACATTTTCAACATCATCATCCAGATCCAAAAAAACATTCAGCAATCACCACGATATGATTCGCCGGTGAGCTGAGGGCCGTAACCCCCTGTCCTGCAGCTAAATCCATCACAGCTCCAAGGTCCTACCAGCAGTGTCCTGCAGCTCGGCGGTTTTGATTTGGAGGACTAGCACGTCCCAGGGGTCCCAGTTGCTGATTGGGGGTTATAACTTATAACTTGTAACATGGGTTAGCCACAAAATAGTGAGAATTTATGATCATTTGCGACTAAGTCTACTACGATGCTACCCCCATTTTTTTTACCAGTTTGGGCTATAAAAATCCGGGGGTTGACATTATACCTGCATCTTCCATTGCGAAATTACTTCTTTTAGTCGTTCCTCCAAAAAGCAGAGATTTCAGTCGTTCCTGGGAAAAAACGCCGTTGCAAGAGAAATGGACTGTGACTGCAAGAAATCGTGCCAGAACTGGTCGGGTAATGTCGCCTTTTGGTCGGAAATTGTCGCCGTTTGGTCGGGCAATGTCGCCGTTGCCAAACTGAAGCAGCTATTGGCAAAGGAACCCCTCGAAACCCAAAAAAAGCCGCTGATGTCCAAAACATGGTTTTTGGAAAAAAGGCAGAAAAAAAGGTACCACTAGCGAAGATGCAGGTATAAAAGAGATTCAAAGAGAATATCGCAACGTCAAATATGTCAAATGATGGGAACCTGAAGAAGAATACAAGAATTTGAGGTAAACAATGCCTATCTCTATTGCGGGGAGTTTCCTTGACCCTGTGAGGTTCGCCAGGCATTTTTTGCTTTCTCTATCTTTTCTCCACTGCCACCGTGGCGGCACCTGTCCCTCATGGAAGACGCTTGTCATAGCTTATCTGAGGGCGACTCAGCATGCCTCTCTTCATTGAAATATTCCTGTTGCATGCGAGCCATGAAGTTCTAAGCAGTCACTGCCAACCCCGGTTAAACATCACTGCCAACCCCTCCGGGTTGCCAGGTCCATTACAGCTCAGTTCTCTTCTCCGCTGTCGCTTCGCACTGGCCCGTGATTTTGGTCCCCTGGATTTGAAGCTCGAGAACATGCCAGGTTTCGGCAGTAAACTGCCTCCGCGGGATGCAGCCCCGTAGCTCAGTATTACCTTCGAAGTTGGTGTAGTGCAAACCTTGAAGTTGCGAAGATCTCAAACATATATATTGCTTGTAGATGCTTGTAGATTCTCCATTTTTTTCGTGGATTCATCCATGATATTCATGGGAAACTAGAACAAGTACCTGAAACTGGAAGAATCCAGGAAACTCGGGGCCTCAAAAATTGCAGCTGGCACTTGACCAGAAAAGTTGTTGCGATGAATGCGCAAAGCTGTAAGGTTCTGAAGTTTGGACAGGGCTTCTCCAGGCAACGGACCTGCCAATGGTTGGATGGGGCAGATCCTTCTGGTAACGAAAACCAACCAACATCAACCAACAAGATAAGACTACCTGTTCCACCCTAAAGAAGGTAATTATTCAACGGGATGACCTTTATTACTCTTTTGTCCCTTTATTCTACCGGAACGGTTTTTAACAACCTCGAACCGTTCTTTACGTATCTGGCCTCTTCTGGTATGAAAAAACCGGCTACCGCTAAAGGTGTTTTTTTACGTATTTTTTACGCAAAAAATACGAAACTCTGAACGCAATTGAACGCAATTTGAACGTAATTGAACGCAATCTGAGCGGTTTGGATTTCGGAGAACGGTTTTGCATGGAAAACAAAGTACATATTACGATCTTTAATGACTCTGAACAGTCCTGAACAGTTCAGTAGTCTAGTGGTTTGCCGTGGTTTGTTTAAATATGCATATTTTCTCCCAACAAATATTGTAACGGTTTTTATCGGCTGGAAAAATGATTCTTCTCGAAAACAACGATGATTGATAATTGGCTCCAAGAAGAATAATTTTATTTCAAAGATGTAACAGGTAGTAGCATCACCTCCAAAACTGGCAGAACAGCGACAGTCAATGTGTTGGGTTCTGGATAATTTCCTCCATGAACATCAGCCTGTCGGGGCATCAATTTGGCCTCACAGGCAAAATATACATGTGTGTTACCCATCAATCAAACTGGCAAAAACTACAATTCATCAGGTCAATTCAGTTTACCATAGTTTACCCTTAGGGCCCCGCATTTAAATTGAACATGTTCAAAAATGCTTCAGAATCCGAGAGTTGCCCCAAACGTATTTCCCCGCGGTGTCTGTTGGGGTTGCCCCAGGGTTGCCATCTGGGCCCATCGCCGATCGCCTGAAAGCTCGTTGAGCTGCAGGTCCAGGCTGCGTAGCCGGGGCCAAGCCTCCACCAGCGCCGGTGGAAAGTGGCCATGGAGGAAGTTGGCGTCCACCCAGAAACGCTCCAGCTGGTGCCAGGACCACCAGGGAGCCTTCGCGTTAAACATCTTTCCATGGACATAGCGAGAGAAAAGTATCATGTTTCAACCCTAAAATGAACCATTCAAACCACTGGCTACAATCAAAAATGAAAGGTATATGATTGTTCACTAGTTATCAGCCCATTGTGATCCCATATTGGTCCATTTTCAGGGATGGTATTTCGAAATATCTTTGTTACCGCCCAAATGGACAATGGGTTAACATGGTAGTTCAATGCACCATCTGTTTAGCCACCTGATTTCCAGCAGATGCGGGTAAAATATGGTAAAATCCTCACCTTCAAAAATAGAAAATATATAGACGGTTGGAAGCAACCAACCAGATCAATCATAAACCATCCCTAAGCTACAGTGTCCTTCACCATGATGCCGTGATATGCCGTGCCTCTGGATCGTCTAGCCTGGCCACCCAGGACTCCCAGGGACATTGCCACGCCCAAGCATCGTCGTCGGTGGAATCCATGGGCTGGGCAGCATCCCAAGAAGGCCGCGGGCGACACCTGGGCCCAGTTGATATCCCAAAACTTGCCATTCTGATATCCTTTGAATTCCTTTGAATTCCCTTGACCTTGGGGTAGTTTGGCCCCACCCTTTCACCCCGGAGACCTGCTCAGAAAGGCCGGGGACGTCTTGTTCCACGGCGCTGGGCGTTGACAGCTGCGATCCAGGCCCTGAGAGTAGGCAATGAAACTCCGTAGAGTTGGTCCAAGCGCTGCCAGTGCGGAGGGAACGGCGGAATCGTCTCGGAATTGTAAGCCGCGAACATCCAACTCCACCAAGGGGAGCTGCCCAAAACATGAGGGCAAGCGGCTGATATATCCATCCACATGCAAGCGCCTCAACTTTTTCAAAACGCAAATGGACTCCAAAAGTTCCACAGGAGCCTCGACCGGATCATCTATTCGTATCTCAAACTCTGGGTTCCAGTGCAAGCTAAGACCAAGCAACTCATCCTGCCAACCCTGCAGGAGAGCTGACACCTTGCCAATCAACTCCGTAGAAAGTGGGACACTCAACTGCAAAACCTGGATTCCAGGAAATGCTTGAAGCCAAAACTCAGGATGTTTCAACGCTCCAGCACCCTCTATAGACTCTAAGGCCAAATATCTCACCTGAGTTGCAGCTGTTTGGGGTAACTCCTCCAACTTCGGCCACTGAAACCATCGAGACCTCAGCTCCAGTGCCATCAGCTGCCCCTGCCCATCGATGCCAGGGCGACAAGCCACGAAGCGGCAGGCACAGGGCGTTGTGGCCTGGCACCGGCGGAGTGCACCTTGCAGTCGGGAAGGACCTACCAGCTGCCAGATTGCAGTGAACAGGGCGGCTTCGCTACTCAGCCTCAACGTCGGTCATTTTTGCCTTTGGAAAACTATCTCAAAGCTATGTTTTGGACTTCTGAATTGTTATTTTGATCAATTTTTAGGTTCATCCTCCCATTTTTCGGGATGGGTTTGTTTCAACCAAAAAAATAAACTGAACCCCCAGCCAGAAACAGTGGCAGGGTTTCAAACTCCAACTTACGTAGCCAATAGGTGCCAGCCACGGCAGGATAAAGCTCGTGGCCTCCATACAGGCTCATGATCTCATCCTTTTGTAGGCCATGCCTCGGTAACTCGTTTTTGACATTGCCAGTGGGGTAAATCAACCCGGTTTAAAAATGTATGTAATATTTAATATCCATACGGAAAATTTGGGTCAATATATATATATATATATACATATACCTAGGGCCTCCTCAGACTTAAATTTCAGCCCGAGCTCAAAAAACCTGTTTTTCTGCCCGAGTTCTTAAAATCTGCCGGAGTCCCAAAAATCCGCCTGAAGCCTTTTTGAGTATGGTGTTTTAACTACGAGGCAGCTTCATTCAAGAAACATCAAAAGCATGCAGTTCGGGAAAATCCGCCTGAATAGTGGGAGAATCGGCCCGAATAGTGGGTAAATCCGCCCGACTATCGTCTTTCAAAATCAAAAAACAATGGGAATAATCCTTGAGCCTGCCCTGGTTATAATGGCAAAATTTGACTGAATGGCAAAATCCGCCCGAGGTCTAATTTTCAGCTCTAAAAGGATCCTTTTAGGAAAAGGTTTTAATTTTAGCCCGAAAGGTGGTGCTAGGTATATATATATATGTGTGTGTGTGAAATCGCTTCCCATCCTTGACCATGTCGGTCTGATCGTATGCATGTGCTGCAGGGAACTCTTGTGCTCGAGGTGAGAAAAGGCAGAGCTCCCATGTACGGCCCCTGGTGGGGCACTCCGCATTGACATTGGTAGCGGAGCCCCACCAGGGGCCCGCAGCGAAGCAATGGCAGAGGAGAAGGACCTGAAAAGGTTCAACGGCGAGGATGAAGATCCTGGCAAAGCACTAAAAGAATGGAGACTGTGGGCAACAGCAAAAATGCTCACATGCAAGGACCTGAAGAAGGAGCAGCGTGGACCATGGGTGTTTACGCTACTGGATGGGAAAGCTTGGGATGCCTGTGAACATCTCTCTTTAGAGAAACTATCGGCACCAGGTGGCGAAGATGAGGTATGAAGCCTTCTTGAGGCCAGGTTTCCCGAGAAGGAGCCCTACGATCAGATGGGCGAAGCGCTTGGAGCTGTTTTTGCCTTGGCAGCTCGCGATGGCGAAGATCTGAAATCATGGACTGGAAGGGTTCGAGACACCTTTGACCAGTGTCAACGCAAAGGTGAGGTCAAGTTTCCATCGGAAGCTAAAGGCTGGATACTGTTACACTGTGCAGGTATGTCAGAGGAACAGCGAGCAATAGTGAAGGCGAAGAGTCAAGGCCGTTTGGATTTCGAAGTGGTGTCACAGGTGCTCCGATCATGTTTTCCGGAGTACAAGGCATCAGCAGGTCGAAAGAAGACCATCGGTGCTTATCAGGCTGAAGAGCAGTCTGGTGACCAAGCTGGACCTGGCGATGACGGTGACTTCCATGATGTGGAGGCTTTTCTGTCTGAACACAAGGTACAAGTTGGAGACAGCACTGATGAATTAACCTTCTCCGAAGGAGAAGCTGCTGAAGCCCTAGCTGTGTCCTGGTCTGAACGTCGCCGAGAGATAGCAAAGCTCCGTCAGAGTCGTCAGTTTGGCACTCTGGCCAAAGACAAGCGCAGTTTCAGGATAGAAGTAGAGGAACTGAAAAAGAAAACAAAATGCAGAAGATGTGGAAAAGTAGGCCATTGGGCCAGAGAGTGCAGGTCAGCCCCAATGGACAAACCTGCAGCATCTAGCTCGACTCCAACACCACCAACAGGCGCTGGATATGTTCAAGTTGAAGAAGAGACCCCCACATTTGTGGGAGCAGCAGAACATGTACAAAGTTGCACAAACAGTTTTGCAGCTGAGATTCTGACAGGCGGCCTGGTGTCATCACCCGGTTTTGGGGTGGTAGACAGTGGATGTGGGAAAACGTTGATTGGTCAAGAAACGTTGCAACAACTGATCGAGCTGATGCAAAAGCTTGGACAGCATCAGGTGAAGTACCGAGCTGAAAACAATGTCTTCAGGTTTGGAAATGGTATGACCGAGACTTCGGAACAAGTAGTGACTCTGCCAGTGGGGATAGCACGTACGTTTGGTACAATAGATGCAGCAGTGATCAGAGGATCTGCACCACTCCTGTTGGGTCGTCCGACGTTGGTGAAGCTGGGGGCATGTTTGGACTTCAAGACCAACAACATGTCCTTCTTAGGTACATCAGCAGAGTTGAAGATCAACAGTGCAGGTCAACTCCTGGTCGATGTGCTCAACTACCCCATCAAGGAGACCAAGCTGTCTATGAGCCCAACTCCGAACTCCAGTCATGAGGCGAAGGGTAGGTTGTCGTCCCAAAGAACCAAAGTAACCCTCAAAAACAAGGAATGCAGATGTTTGCTAGCTCAAATGAATCAAAAGCGGGAGCCATCTGAATATGCAGTAGCCGAATTGTTTTCACCACCGCGTTTTTCAACTGAAGCCAGAAACAGAGGTCAGAAAGGGTTGTCCTATGATATCAAGCAAGGTTGGGATCTAACTGACCCCAAAACCCAAGCGATAGTGGATAAGCAACTGGATGAATCAAAACCTGATCTCCTAGTGGTGTGCCCGACATGCACTCATCGAGGCGGGTGGGAGCATCTCAACAAGTGCTACAGAAGTCCAATTGAGACTGCCCGTCTGCTGAAGCAGTCCCGTGAGCAGATCAAATTCAGTGTCCGCCAGATTCGCAAGCAGCTAGCCAGAGGAGGTGAACTCATGTTTGAGCATCCGTGGGGGTCAGATGTTTGGGATGATAATGAAATGGTTCCCCTACGTAGGAAGTTTGGGGTTAGGAGGGTTGACATGTGTGCATACGGTCTGTCCTGTCCTGATACCTGTCTTCCAATCCGAAAAGCCACTGGGTTAATGTTGTCATGCCGACCAGAAGATCGTAACCATGTGTTGCAAAAGTGTCCAGGTTGTGCAGAACACAGGTTGGTTGCCGGAAAACTCAGAAATGGCCAGAATGTGAGTGAATATGTCGCCTCATACACGTCACAGTTTGTCAAGAGCATCATGGACATGTGTTTGCCTGAACACCCAAGTTTGCCAACACACCAAGTTGATCTAGCTGCATGCGAAGAGACCGAATGCCTGGCCGATGGAGTTGTCATAGCTCCCGCAGAAGCCCAACAGCTCGAGCCCGCTCCAGCGGGTGAGAATAGCTCACAATCCCTGGACGATGATGCCGCCAAAGTCCAACATGCACTCAAGCGCCTTCATGTTAATTTAGGCCACCCAAGCAATCGAGATTTAGTGCGCATCCTCCAACATAGCAAAGCGTCCGCAAAAGCCATTCAGATGGCCAGGGATTTTGAGTGTACAGTTTGTGCCAACCATCAGAAGCCAGCATGCTCTATGCCAGCCAAAGTGTCCAGAGTGTGGGATTTCAACGAAAGAATAGGGCTTGATGTCAAATACTTGCCAGGGTGGAAGGTAAACCAAAGGGTTCCATGTGTGAGCATTGTGGACTATGCATCATCGCTGCATGTGATGGCTCCGATTTTCGAGCGTGAGAGTGCAGAACTGATCAAGGGTGTGTTGAGAGATGCCTGGATCAACTGGGCAGGGCCCCCAAAGGTGTTAGAACTTGATCCATCACGACCAAACTTGAGTGATGAGCTTGCACAGTTTTGCCAAACTCTCGGAATTGACATTGTCCATACTGCAGCCCATGCCCATTGGCAGTTGGGCAAGGTAGAGCGTCAAGGACAGTGGTTCGAACAGATACTGGCTAAGGTGCATGAAGAATGTCCTCCAACGTCAGCAGAACAGTTTGTAGACAATGTCATGCAGGTGCAGGTCGCCAAAAACTCCTTAATCACGGTGTCTGGAGCCAGTCCATTTCAGATAGTGTTTAGCCGCAATCCCAGGGTTCCACAAGACCTAATGCAAGATGAGGTTCACATTCCAGCTGTTGATGCCACTCTGTTTGAAAATGCAAGTCAACGAGCGGCAGCCATCCGTCAGGCGGCCCGATGTGCAGTGTTGCAGTGCCAAGATGAGAAGGCGCTGAAAGCAGCCCTCAGGTCTAGGCCGAGACCACGCCGTGAATTTGCATCCGGAGACTGGGTGTATTACTGGAGAACCCAAAAATGGCAAGAGGGTCAGCTCGTCAAGGGCGGTAGATGGTATGGGGCTGGGATGATATTGGGTAGACTGGGAATCAACTTCATTGTAGCTCATCGCCGCAGCATCTTTAGATGTTCACCAGAGCAATTGAGATTTGCTACAAGTGAAGAACAAGAGGTTGCCAAGTTTGATGAATCAGAACTACTGGGTATCAAGAATCTCCTCGAAAAAGGACAATTTCCAAAAAGTCAGTTCACCGATTTGGTACACCAAGAAGGGCCTCCGACACTTGAAGAAGCTATGAATCCAGATTCAGTCCAGCCGGACAGCGCCAAGTCTGCAGCGCAGCTCTTCGAAGAAAGGGCACAAAATTCGAGGCAGTATTTTTCCCTGCCGGATGCCAAGCCTGACTCCACCGAAGAATCCACAGCACCAGTAGGAGAAGCGGTAGATAAGTCACCTGCGTATGGCCCAATTCGTAGAAGGCATAAAGGAAAATCACCAGAAGCACCGTTGTTCAGACCAGCAGCAATGGCACATGATGATCTCGCTGAGATTCTCCATGAAACAATTCCACAAATGATTGAAGATCATTTGATGTCAACGGTAGGTGATACTCAAGCAGGTGGTGAAAGTAGCAGTCCGAGAGGTGTCAGCTCCAAAAGGGAAGCCAGCACAGAACCAACCTCTCCTCGTGAGTCCACGAGAGCCAAAGTAGATGATGTGGCTGAAAGCCTTTTCAGCGCGCATGACAGCACCGTTCCGAATTTCACCATAGAAGCTCTCACAGCAGCCTTCATTCAGAAGAAACTCCAGAAGGAAATTCCAGCAGTAGGCAATGAACCTATTCTGCAAAGTAAGGTAGAAGCCTCAAGAGCCTTAGAGTGGGAAACCCTTCTAGGAAAGAATGCAGTGCGAATATGGAGAGGAGACAAAGCCAAAGCCATTCGTCGTTATCAGTCTGATCGATTTATTGGTAGTCGTTTTGTCATCATCAACAAACAAGATGAAGATGGTGAACGCGTGAAGAGCAGGTGGTGTCTCCAAGGTCATTTAGACCCAGACTTTCAAGAGAAGATTCGGTCGGGAGCATGCCACAGCCCGACACTGCATCCCTTGTCAAGAGCCCTGCTGTTGCAGATCATTTCCAGCAAAAAATGGACTCTTCAGCTTGGCGATATCAAAGGAGCCTTCCTTGAAGCAGGACCCATAGACAAGAAGTTTTCTCCGTTGTATGCTCACCAGCCTCATGGGGGTGTGCCGGGCCTAGAGTCAGAAGATGTGATAGAAGTTTTGGGAAACGTCTATGGAGCCAACGATGCGCCCCTCAATTGGTTCAACACTTTTGACTCCACCACCAAACAAATTGGTTGGGAACAATCACAGTTCGACCGATGTTTGTACTATCTGAGGGATAAGCAGGGTCAGTTGGTAGGTGTTCTGGGAGCACATGTGGATGACACCATCACAGCCGGCTCCGGAAGTGTTTATGAGGCCGCCATTGCAGCACTCAGACAGAGCTTTCCGTACAGAAAGTGGCGTATTGGGAATGGGGAATATTGTGGGGTCCAATACAATCAAGATCCCCAGACTTTCAACATAACCTATGGCCAAAAGGAATACTCTGAGCATCTTAGACCCATCAACTTGACCAAAGATAGACTCAAGAACAAAGATGCCTTAGCAAGTGAAAAAGAGGTTGCTGCACTGAGAGCAATCAATGGCGCCGCAAATTGGATCAGCAGCCAAAGCCGACCGGATTTGGCAGTGCAAACTTCCTTCAGTCAGCAGTGTTTTCCAGATCCAAAAGTGTACGACCTGGTATTTGCCAATCAGCTAGTTCACAGAGCCAAACAAAATAGCGATGTTGAAATCACTGTCCAATCCATTCCGTGGAGTGATATTGGAATTGCTTTTCACTCAGATGCTGCGTTTGGGAATGCCAAGGGACATCGAACTCAGGCTGGGTACATAGCGGCCTTTGTGGACAAAAACCTGTCCGAAAACCAGCCTAGCAAGTGGTCACCGTTTGCCTGGAAGTCTTTCAAACTGCCAAGAGTTGTATCTTCCACGTTAGCGGGAGAAGCACAATGCTTCACCACAGCAAGTGCCGTAGCTGAATGGATGTCTCTGTTGCTGGCGGAAGCCAATCATGGGTCATTCGATCTTCGCACCAAAGAACAAGTGCAAAGCCATGCAGTAGGATAAGTGCAATTGAAGTGTAGGGATGACATCTCTATGGTCTCAATTGTAGGAATCACTGACTGCAAAAGCCTGTACGATCATGTGTCGTCGTTGTCATCGGTATCCAAGTGCGAAGATAAGCGAGTGGCCATAGACCTGGCCATACTGAGACAGTGCATGAAAAACTCTGGACTTCAAATTCGTTGGTGTCCTTCAGAACTCATGCTAGCCGATGCGCTGACCAAAGATCAGCTTGACCCAAGTGAACTGTTGAGAACCGCTTTGCAAATAGGAGAATATCAGCTCAACAAAGAAGCCACCATTCTAGCCATTCGAAAGAATCAGCGTGCAGCAAGAGAAACACAGAAGAGACGCCAAAAAGATAGCACTCTGCCGGAAACTGCCAAAAAGTAACTCCAGCCAGAGCTCCCAACCGGGGATGAAAACTGTTTTACAAAAACCAAATACAAAAGGAGCATAACGAAATAAAAATAATGGGGTAAATTCACACTAAGGGGTATAGTTAAGTGATAATTAATGGGAATCACAAGACTTGAGTTTGCGCATGAAAATGACATCTTGAGTTCAGAGTGTAAAGTTGTGCAACATGACATGTCACATTAATCTTGCTCAAATCTTGCGGTAGCGTGCATCGGATCTGAAAGATCACAATCCCATCATATCCTTAGAGCCCGGTTTACTTTTGTGACTTCTCTGCAGCGCCGTATTTGTTCATTCAGCCGCTATGGCATCGTCAGCATCGAAGATGACACCTGAGGAAATCAAGGACCTCGTCCGAAGCCTCGAGGCGATGGGACAGATGGACGCTGTCCTAATTGAGGCACAGATGGGCCGCCAGCAGGTGATCGAAGGCATGAGTGACAGCAGCAAGCGTCGCCTCTCCTCAGCAGACTCTGACCCAGAAGAGTTTGAATATATCTCAGGAGAGCAGGACATGCCTGCCCGCCTGAGCAAGAAGCAGCAGCCGATTGCTCCAAAGGCCAAGGGAAGCACAGGCATCCTGGTGCCCAAGCATGTTGACCTCCCGGAGAATGTGGAATCCCTTGCAGACTGGGGAAAGACAACTTGTGAGCTTCACAAGTTTGCCCGTCGCGAACTGTCATATGTAGATATGATCAAGGAGGCCAAGCACAATGAGGGTATGAAGGAATATCTGGATTGGGTCTACAACACTGGCATCAAAAGCGCTAAGGCAGATGACTTGCGCTCCTATCTTGCTGCCGTGGATTGGAAGACCAAGAAAGACAGCCAAGCGACTGGAATCACATATCCGGGCACCACCATGGTGCGTCGTATGAAGTAATTAAAATTTTGATTTTTCATTTGGATTTGGAGGAGTGTGAAATCGCTTCCCATCCTTGACCATGTCGGTCTGATCGTATGCATGTGCTGCAGGGAACTCTTGTGCTCGAGGTGAGAAAAGGCAGAGCTCCCATGTGCGGCCCCTGGTGGGGCACTCCGCATTGACATATGTATACATATACATACATATATAGTTTTATCATAATTTATCGCACTGTTTATCTATAGTTTACACATTGGATGCATCCTGAACTAAGTTGGTGGGAAAATCCTCATTCCTATTGCATGTTCAAATCGCTCAAATGTTGGTGACATGATACTGCATGATGGTGTTCAACTGCCGCAAGCGCGTCTTCCAGGTAAATTTGCCGCGTGATTTCCGGTCACCTTCTTCAAACTGATCGTCCCGTTCAGGGGTGTAGTCCATGAAGTCTCGCCAGGATGCCATGATTTCCTGCATGAACTCGGAATAACCACCTGACCAGGCAGTCAAACCTAGAAACTCTAACGATCCTTGCTCAGAACATCCAAAATCAATTTCATATAATTAGGTTGATGCTTGGTGAACTATGATACCCCAGAAATCAAGTAATGTTTGATGAGAACACTTGATCGATTTTGCTGTTTGATGACTCGCCTTGAGGGCTTAAATCATCTATTTTTCAGACAGTACACGATCACCGTACATATACCTATATAAAAATATACTATATGTTATATGTATATCAAAACTGTCAAAACTCATATACTTGCAATATATACGTATCGTACTACAAAATGGATGAATATCAACCCTGGTCAACAGTGTGGCGCCTGAGACTAGGTCCTGAGGAAGCGATGGCCGGATGGTGGACTTTACCTTTAACCGCTCAAACTCCTGATCCAAGCGATGACTCGCACGGCCACCGGCGCGCAGTGGAACTTTCACTTCACGCTCCGCGGGTTCAGTTGGAGGTTGGCATTCTGGGGCGGATGCTGCAAGGATCTGCGTCACAGAAAGTGCAGCGCCAAGACCGACAAGAACAAATGTTCTGGTAATGCATAGCGTGGTCATACGGACAGGAGGGAAGCCATCCAAAATCAACGACATTCAAGACATGTGGAACACTTTCCTATACACATTTATGATATGATGTAAATATATATATATGTATATATATATAATCATATATATAAATTGTATATTGTACATAGCCTTTGACCTGACTGACTTGGTACCTGGCAATCAAAACCAGCACTTAATGATGCCATGCTGCAAGACTGTTACCTGTTGCTGTTCCATACATGTCTGGACTTATTGATAACACACATCCTTGAGCCAAACTGCGGAGAACAAGGACAAATGCCAACGGGAGTACCTAGAACACTTGGGGCCATGTGAATTAGACATCGGATTGGAAACCATTGTTTTTATCATTATAATTTAATAACAAAATAAAAAAATATAAAGGTTGCGGAAGGAAGTTCAGAAGTCAAGCCAGAGAAGAAAAGAATCAGAAGAGAAAAAGGCAAACAATAGAAAATCAAGGTGTGCAATTAATTGTTGAAAAGTTGCGAAGTGTTTTCGCCAATGTTTTGTGGATCCGGGGGGTCGAAAAGTGGGCTCGCTAGAGAGAAACACATTTCCAAGTCAAAATGGTGAAAACACCTCAGTTTTGGAGCACGTTTGGAAGTTGAGAGGTTCAAAAAGTGTACCCGCCTGTGGGGCGAAACGCATTTCAAAGCCAAAACGCTAAAAACACACCATTGTCGGAGCACTTTTGGAAGTTGAGCTGTTGAAAAAGTGCGCGGCTGTGGCGCGAAGCACATTTCCAAGTCAAAAGTGTTAAAACCTGACGGTCTCGGGCCACCTTTGGAAGTTGAGACTTTGAAAAAGTGAAAGCAGCTGAAGTGAAAATGGTAAAACACCACAAGTTCGGACCACTTTTGGACGTTGCACTATGGATTCTGGTTATTCTGCACCTTGCCAAAAGTAAACAAAACGTGGGGAATTCCTAGCAATAGCAAACAAACGATGGCAAGTGGGAGGTTTCGAGAGGACTTGTACTACACTGCGCTGCGCTACACTAGACTCCACTGCACTGCACTACATTGCACGACAGCTACAACGTACAATCTCAACTGAAAACGCCATTGCAACATAGTACAACTACAACTACAACTTCAACTACACTACGCCACACTAGACTACAACTACACTACACTACAGCCAAAGACTTTAGTCATAGCAATTGTCTGGATTCACTATATTTACAATGGGGAGACATCGCTACAACCCGGTCACGGCAGGGTCACAGCAACAATGCAAAACACTGTGCATGCCTGAAAAAGGTCTTCTTTCATTGGGTCTCCGCCTCTTTTGCGTGGCAGGCGTGGGACAATGTGCATTGCCAAGGGGTCGGATGTATGCCCTGGCGTCCCTTGGGTCTCCGCCTCTTTTGCCTGGCAGGCGTGGGACAATGTGCATTGCCAAGGGGTCGGATGTACGGGGTCGGATGTACGCCCTGGCGTCCCTTGGGCTCCACCTCTTTTGCGTGGCAGGCGTGGGACAATGTTCTTTTGTGTGGCACTCACTCACTCACTCCCTCACTCACTCACTGACTCACTCACTCACTCATTCACTCACTCACTCACCTGTGCATGCACATACATACGCAAATGCTCACAAACTCACCCACCATCACCACTCCATCACTCTTATACTTCCTTTTCCCTTCTTGCTTTTCTATGCTCAGTCTAAGTCTAAAGAAGTTGGTAACATGTGGGGTTATCCGGTCCTATAATTTGGAGTGGTTGCTATGGTTGCAGTGGTCACCTCACCCACAACTGCTGGATGTAGTGTGGTGTAGTGCAGTTGTAATTGTAGTTGTAGTGTGGTGCAGTGGAGTTGTAGTTGAAATGTGTGATATGTGTAGTGTAGCTGCAGTTGCAGTTGTAATTGTGGTGTGGTGTAATTAGTGTAGTGTATGTAGTGTAGGGTGGTGTTACTTGATATTGTTGCTGTAGCTGTGATCGTAGTAGTAGTTGGTGTTGTAGTGTAATTAGTGTAGTGTAGTGTAATTAGTGTAGTGTAATGTAGCGTAGTTTATTTGTATTTGTAGCTGGAGTAGTAGTAGTAGTAGTAGTAGTAGTAGTAGTAGTAGTGGTAGTGGTAGTGGTAGTGGTAGTGGAAGTGGAAGTGGAAGTGGTAGTGGTAGTGGTAGTGGAAGTGGAAGTGGTAGTGGTAGTGGTATTTGTAGTTGTCTATCTGTCTATCTATCTATCTATCTGCCTATCTATCTATCTATCTATCTATCCATCTGTCTATCCGCAATCTGCAATCTGCAAGCTTGAAATCGAAGCAGTTCTGCGAGACTTCCTCAACTTTTGAACTTGATAACGTCAAAAAGGAAGCAATTCTGCAAGACTTCCCACATTTTCGAAGTTGGCAACATCGAAAACGAAGCAATTCTGCCAGACGTCCCCAATTTTTGAAGTTGACAACATCAAAAACTACAAGCAACTCTGCGAGACTTGCTTCAAAAATGGAAAGTTGAGTGCACAGCTTGTCTCTTGTATTGTGCCTGCCACGCGAAACGACATCTGAACGTCTAAAAGTGGTCCGAACATGTAGTGTTTTTAGCATTTTGACCTCGAAATGTGCTTCGCGCCACAATGGCGTACACTTCTTCGACATCACAACTTTCAAGAGTACTCCGAACATGGTGTGTATGATACATTTTGATTTGGAAATGTGCTTCGCGCCACAATGGCCTGCACTTTTTCGTCATATCAACTTCCAAAAGTGGTCCGAACCTGGTGTGTTTTGTACATTTTGGCGTCACAACGGCGCGCACTTTTTCGACATCACAACTTCCAAAAGTGGTCCGATGTTGGTGTGTTTTGTACATTTTGACTTAGAAATGTGCTTCGCGCCACAACCGTGTGCAATTTTTCATCTCTCATCTGGCCAGCTGGCTCCACACCCGCCGCTTTAGCGAGCCTACTTTTCGAACATTGGAAAAACACTGTGTTTCGCGACTTTCTTACCTTTTCGCGCACCTCGATCTTCTTTCTCCTGACTCTTTCTCTTCTCTGATCTTCTCTCTTCTTCTCTTCTCTTCTCTGACTTTTCCCATCCCTGCTTTTCATCTGTCCATGTTGTCGGAAGTTTGACTTCTAAACGTCCTTGGACACATGCAACTATACCACGCTAGAGTAAAACTGCACTACACGACACGACACGACACTACACCACACTACACTACACAACGCCACACTACACTACACCACACTACACTACACCTACACTACAAATACACTACAACGAAAACTACAGCTACAACCACAGCTACCACTACAACTACAACTGCATTGCAGCAACAACAACAACAGCAACAGCAACAGCAACAACAACAACATCAACATCAACAACAACAACAACAGCAACATCAACAGCAACAGCAACAACAGCAACAACAGCAACAACAAGAAAAATAACAAGAACAAAAACAAAAACAACAACAACAACACCAACACCAACACCAACAACACCAACAGCAACAGCAACAGCAACAGCAACAGCAACAACAACAACAACAACAACAACAATTGTTACAATTACAATGACAATTGCAATTACATCTACAACTACACTACACGACACTAGAGATAGATAGACATATCAGTAGACAGAGGGAAAGATAGAGAGACACAGAGAGAAGGTGACAGAGAGAGTTTGTGAGAGAGAGAGAGAGAGGGAGAGCGAGAGAGAGATGAGAGAGACTCAGAGCCTCAGTGTGGTTCAGGTGACCACTGCAACCACTCCAAAAGCACAACTCCAACCACCTTGCGATCCATCAGTGGGCTCGCTCTGCCATCCATGCATCACAAAAAATTCACCTCTCCTATAGTTATTCCTATCTTTGAAACTTCCGCCATCACCTTGTGCGGTACTGCTGGTAAATTTTCCATCATCCAACCCTAGGAATTAGGATTGCTTGGGACATCTTTTTTGAGATATTGTTGGAGAGATTCAATCATTGGTCCCCATCATAAAACCACCCCTGAAAATGCAACTTCAAAATGAACAAATCATGACAAATCCGACAAACCCACTGTTAAACCAAAGTTTCAATAGGGGTGTTGGATAAGAAAAGAACATCAAAGAACCAAGTCAAGTCCACCGTAATTTGATGTGTCAATAACACAGAACGACGCTGAACGGCCACCATCCCTGGTTTCCTGGCCAAGGTTTTCCTCACCCAAATTCACCGTCATAATAATCTATATAGTTCAAATGCCTCCAGCCTACAGCGCCACACAAACATGAACCAATGGCTTCCCATGGCCAAGCTGTCTTGGTTTGGGTCTGTGCTTTGGATTCTTGGGGCCCATCAGGTCCTTTGAGAGCACCTATCAGCTACCATCACGGATGCAATGGACGTGAGTCGCCGAAACAATGTTTACTGCCAATATTACCCAATATTAAATATCAAAGAAACAGAAACATTAACAAAGATGCTTGGCAGGATATGCTTTAAGAAATCAACCTACCAAGGATTCTCCACGTTTTAAACATCAATCCGTATAAACACATGAAGATGATCTTCCGGGTATCTGGCTTCCTCGACTGATTTAAGTTGAAAAGGCATATTGGTCACATGGAAAAAGTATATGGAAAGCCAGCCATCTTCACCTTGAAACGACGAGGCCGGGTCGTGATGGGATTAACGGCTGCGGGAAAGACGACAAATAGGGGTATGGATGGGTAATTATGGGTCATGAAACGCACCATATTTCAGTGATGTTTTCGCGACGTGTTTCAGTTTGCACCAGTTTTGTACCTATGTGGTACTGACTTGACCCGCAGGGACGCACTAAGGTGTCCACTCCACGTTGGAACCGGATTGCCGGGGTCCACCAGCAGAGTCCTGTCAACCCAGTAATAAGAAATCTTGGTCAATTGATTTGAGGACTCAAAGGCCACAAAGAGTCACCAAAAGTGATACTACATTGTGCTGACTTGGAACACTCCCTTCTGACTTCATCCTGCCTGGCAGTTTGTTTGACATGAATTGGAACGGAGCCCCGTGGTCCCCAAGGTCTCCGGCCATGATGGTGAATTACGCCTTAAGATGAGGTACGGCTGTATCACTGGCTCAAACCTCCATCTTTAATGACAGAGATGGGATCCCTAAGAGAATAGATTCCAGTACTAACTCAGGATTTCCCGAATGGTGGGTACTTCATTAAAACGGGCATTGAAGGGACACGATCGGAAAATCTCACCAGCTTGGATGCCTACTTACTATCCCAATTCGATTGATGAGTTACAATGTGGTAAACTGATTGACATCGATCTTCAATTGAGGACGGTTGAAACTCCAGTCGTTTCTGGTCAGTAATTCAGCCTGGCCTACAAATTCTGCGGGTTTACCACAAGAAGGAGAAAAAAGACATCAGCCACCGCCGGCCGCCGGCTTCCATTTCCGAATCCTGATTCATCACGTTTCATCCCTCTCATATTGGAAGCCTCAGCTAACTTTAAACAAAAACATATCTCAGATTCTAAGATGTTTCTTCTCCTCATCTTTCAACTCTTCCATTTTGATCTCCAAACAGTCCAAAGCCCCGGCCAGATGGGTCAGCCATGCGCCCCATCCACTGCATCCACACCGCCCCATCCTCCGCTGCAGCCGCGCCGAGGCCGAGGCCAAGCGGTCGCGCTCCGTGGAGCCGTGCGACTGCGCGCCGCTGAGCTGCCGCGTGGAGCTGCGGGACCCGCTCGCGCCGCTCGAGGCGGCCGAGGCGTTGTCGCCGTCCTCCAAGGCCCTGGGCACCGGAGGCGTCCGTTGTAACGGTGGTTTTAACGCTTGGGGAAAAGATGGGAAAAGGAGGAACAGGATGGTATATGTATGGGAAATTGTGTTGATGAATTGCTCTCTGTCTTTTTTGGTGGGAAGATTTGATTTAGTTCTATTGCAAAGGAAAGAAAGCGGGCGAACAACTGGTATGTCAACCTTGAATGAATGTTGATGACTTGCGGGGGTGCCTCCAATTGAACAAGCCGGGCTCTGCTGGGGTTTCCTACTCCAAAACTGACATGGCTTGTTGCTGCTATCATTATCATTCATTATACGCCAAATACTTCCCAAGTTGGGAACATCCTTCCAGGATTGGATGGAAAATATAGGTGAACATGTCAAATTGTCCGAGAGTCTGGGAACCGGTAAGGATAAGATTCCAAAAACCATACAAGAAATACTTCAGGATATTCAGGGATTGAATACTATAGAGGGTAACTTGCTGTATCTCTTTCCTCTCTTGTTCGGTCTCATCAATTGGTGTTCGTGCTTCTAAGGAACCGCAAAAAACGAACATGTGCAAATACCAGCCAGGTGGTTCATTGGTGACAGTCGCAGTAGATAGATGTGCTGTAGCCCGCTGAATTTCCACCATGTTTGGTGGGCACAAATTTTTGTTTGATTGATTTAACCCCGGTTTGTTTGTTGAATTCCATTTTGGGTGGTGGACATCCAACAACGAGGCCTACTAGGCTGCTTCATGGCGGTAGCTGGGCCGCTCAGCGAGGGAAGTCCTGCGTTGGAAATTTGGAGAAGTCATCCTGCCAGGATATACGGGGAATGTTTCTTAGAAACATTGTATTGGGATAGTGGGATGCAAACTATAAAACTAATTCATTACCAACTATATATATAAATATAATATGATATAAATATATAACATGTAAATTTATATATATATATATATACATCTTTTATATATATATATGTATATTGATTGGCCTGCCACCTGACGATGGGGCTCCATGGGTAGGGGGCCCCTACCCACCAGTCATGCCAGTTTAATATATGCTAAAAGGGCAAATGATGATTGACATCGATTAGTCAATGTATATATATTAACCAGCGGATAGATTCAGGCACCTTGTTTTTACACAAACCTGCATGATGACTTACATAGACCAAATCATTTTGATTTGTCAAATTAGTTGCTGAAAATCAAGTTGTTGCTGAAGCAAATCCCAAACTCTGGGTGGCCAAGAAAACGTCGATGTGGTTGGAGAAAAACGAAAGACGTGTTTGTGTCTTACATGCCTGCAAACTTCTTGGGGCAACAATCGGCTCATCCGCCCCCCACTGGTCGTGCATGTGACGTGATGCCGCGGGGTGGCTTTAGTGTGGCAGCTGCTGAAATGTTGGAGCGAGCACAAGCCTTGCTGCAGCAAGCTCTGCCGAAGTGGGAGGCATTTTGAATGTTCGGGGAAGTCTATTTCATCAGCGGATGAATATGGATAAGCATTCATCTGTGCAAAGAATAATGCTTCCCAAACATTCCTAAGATAGAAATTAACTATTTCGGGGACTGTCGGGGATGATATCCCGCCCTATCCTTCCTGATGAATGTAATATCATCATATATCATCAATATCAGGGCGTTGTCAGGTCGCTGGATTTGCCCAGATTCAGGCACCCCGCAAGTGGAGTGTGTGGAAAGGAAAGAAACTGCTGGTGACTAAACCAACTTGCAGCAGCATGGCTGGCAACTGAAACACTGGATGGAAAGCTTCCAGAAGTTTTTCCCTTGCCGTAGCTGATCTCAAGTAATCCCTCCAACAAGTTATGCAGGTTTTCTGACTAGGATTTCAGCACAAATTAAACATGCCTTCATAAAAACGACTGCGCATACACATACCCTCCGGTAATCAAACTTGGCAATGAACAATCCCTTATTTATAGATGATTTTCCCATGACAAACTCCATTTAGAAGGGATTTCCCTGCGCTAGGCCACCGAACCAGAGATGCAGCCACCAGTTCATGCTGCTCCTCTGCTGCGGCCCAGCAAACATATGGAGTTAGCTGGGGTGATCAGCCGATTTTTTTTTGGACTGCACAGTGGCTGTCACGCCCCCTGTGTCCACTACTTGGATGTGCATCTCCATTGCCAAGTGTGTAACATGAACGATTTCACTTATACATGGGATATACCATGACATACCCCACTAATATATGTGGGCCATTATCCACCTACATCCGTTGACGAGGCGAGATGCACCCGCAAACTATTCTCCGGTAGCCCAAGAAAAATGGAAAACATACTCCAATGCCCATTTGTATAAATATTATTTATTTTTTTAAACGGAAGTTTTGCATAGCCGTGTAAATGACTGCCAAAGGGGCCAACTTTTCGGCCTGGACCACACGGAGATTCTCTTCTTGTGCTGGGACCTGCTCCTCCTGCACTGCGGAGATGGTTTTTTAAATGCACCATGGCCACATGGCATATACGGATCATTCCCACAATGGGGATCCTTGTCATTGGCATATTTAACCCTGTTAAAGGGGAGATGGACATCCCCTTGTATGTGAAAATACCCCATGTTGTGACCATAGTCTATGGATTTGACTGAACATAGGGTATACCCCCCAACCAAACAAAATATGTTTTTCATTGGGAAAATGTTTAACCATTGGATTTTTGCGCGCCCTATTTTTTGGACGCAAACCCTACATTGTGCTGGGAACTAACAAATCATGTTTTAACAAAACAACATCCAATTTTTGCAAAAAAACAAAAACACAAACTGCGCCAACATGTTTTGTATATAATATATAGGTTTGTTTTTGCTCACGACGCCCCTACCGGCCCTGGGGAATATGACACTTTTTGCTGTGGTGTCGCCCTATTGCCCGTTAGTTAGAAGTATTGCCCGTTAGTTAGAACTTGTGCACGAAGGATAGTGTGTTTGTTTTGGGGAACCGGGTGGGGTGGGGGGGGGTGGGGGGGGCAAGGGGTACGCTGCAACATGCCAGACGCTCTTGATGCTACGCTGCAACATGTCTCTTGTCTCTTGCCAGACGTTCTTGATGCTACGCTGCGACATGTCTCTTGTCACTTGCCAGACGTTCTGAATGCTACGCTGCAACATGCCTCTTGTTACTTGCCAGACGCTCTTGATGCTACGCTGCAACATGTCTCTCGTCTCTTGCCAAGACGTTCTTGATGCTACGCTGCAACATGTCGCTCTTGATGCTACGCTGCAACATGTCTCTTGTCTCTTGCCAGACGTTCTTGATGCTACGCTGCAACATGTCTCTCGTCTCTTGCCAGACGCTCTTGATGCTACGCTGCAACATGCCTTTTGTCTCTTGCCAGACGTTCTTGATGCTACGCTGCAGCATGTCTCTTGTCACTTGCCAGACGCTCTTGATGCTACGCTGCAACATGTCTCTTGTCTCTTGCCAGACGAAAATGGTTTCAGGTCAATCATGTCAAAATGGAATTTACGCGTAAAATGCGTAAACGGGGACACAAGACGCATGGCACGCAGTGCATTGACAAGAAATGGTCAGCCTTGAAACGGTATATCCCAAAGGAACTGTGTTCTAAGACGCCCAATGGACTGCTGAATGAAAAAATTGCCGACTATGTGTACAGTTTTGTCTGGCGATCCAATACACTTGGAAAGCACCAGCTCAAAGGCTTGGGAAAGATAGCGCACAAGACTTGGACTGCCTGAGCTGTTCTCCATGTCGCATGTCGTATGTCTACACGCTTGTTACGAAACATTCCATTTTTTTTGCGTTTAGGAATTCAAATTCATGATTAAACGCATTGGAAATACGACTTAACAGACACAAAACACTGTAAAACGCAGACCAAAATGAGCTACTGAAAAAATGGGCACACAAAGAAAACGCTGTGAGGGTCATGCGACACAGAAAAATCTGCGACTGAAAAGGTGAAAAAACAGCAGGGCCGTTACAGGCGGCGTGACCTTGTTTTTTTGTTTGTTTCGTGTTTTATCTCGGGAAACTCGGGGATCCCAGATTTTGCATTTCTCACGGGAGAAACATATAAACAAATAGCGACAAAGTGTTTCGCATATGTTGGTTCTTGTTTGTTTTTTCATTTTTTGTTGGGAGATGCGTAGACTTGGGATTCCTGAGTCTCCAAACAAAAACAAAACGCGAATATACAAAGCACTCTGGAGCAATGCCTTGTATTTTTTGCGTGTGTTTGTCTTGGTGTTGTTGTTGTTGTTGTTGTTGTTGGTGTTGTTGTTGCTGTCGTGACATTCAAGATGCTCATAATGACTGCATGCCGTTCGCATTTGAATCATTTTTTGGACCAATCCATATGTGCATGTTCATCATTTTCCAATATACATATATATATATATATTATAAATAAAATACGTATATGCAAATGAAAGACCATGAAAGACTCACCAATCACCTGTAAGAGGTTTTGATGGGTTTCGAGCCACCAACATCTCCCAACAACTATCTTGATCCAGGGTTGCATCGTCCTGCTCAAACATCAAAGTGCACACCTTCAAGTCACTCAAGCTGCCACGCAGCTGTATAGCCACGTTGTGCAAATTTTGTTCCGTTAAGAATACGCCCTCACAACAAAATCAAAGCAATCGAAGAACCATTTTGCACAGACACACGCGTATACAAACAGAATTCAAATAAAGACACACACGTATATAATACCGAAATAAACAAGTATATACACAGATACTTACATGCATATGTAAACTTAAAAAATAAATACACATAAAGTTGAATATACACTTAAATACATTTTTCAAAAGTTTGTCATATACTTCTACATTCTTCAACAAATGTGTACACACACATAAATAAATATATATGTATATATATAAATATTTATTTGTTTATTTAGAGAACAACGCATATATATATACGCACATAAAGTTAATATATAGAAACATAATTATATATTAAACATATATATATATTAAAAAAATATAAACGATTGCTTGAGTGTTTATAAATATATGTGCGTGTACTCGTGTATACACATATTTAAAATCCATTATGACTGACCATGCACATATGCATATATACTTGTTGTTTTGTGATATTTGAATATGTGCCTGTAAACAAAAAACAATGCGTCTGTAGGCATATTTTGATAAAGGAACACCTTTACCGAGGTTTTACCCCTTCTTCACCCATGCCTTCTTACAGGCCCCAGACAGCAGATCTCCTGCTTTTGCAATTTTGCTTCGAGGGCCTTGGCACTCGTCCAATGTTCCGCCCATTCGCGTTGAAGCGCCTGTTGCTCCGAGGTCATGCCTTGGCTGGGATACCTTGCAATGGAGGAAATGGTGGTGCCTCGAAAGCCCAAAATGGTACTTCCCTTTTGAGGGAGGCGTGCCAATGAACGGATTGATTTGAGAGGATCAGCTCGGCATGGCATTGATTTTATTCCGGGTAGACCATACCCAACGTATAGTTGCTATGGGCCTGGACCTTACAAGTGTTTCCTTGTGTCCGCAAGAACAAAATCCGTGCGCCCACAAAAGTAAACCTGTGATTCCACGTGACGTTTGTGTGGCTAATATCTATATATAATTATATATATATATATATATATTATATGTGTGCCTGTGTGTCCATATGTGCTAATGAGTGTCTACATGGTGATTATGTATATATATATATAAAGAAAACACCGGTTGATGATATACACTTGCAACTGTCATGTATAAACCCACCTGGTGATGCCAAGTGGCGAGTGATGATCTGCAAAAGATCCGTTTTTTTCTTCATCAACCTGGCTCGTTCCCCCATCAGGGACAATTCACGGTCATCATTTCCAGTTGGTATCGGTGGGTTGGGTCATTTATTGGAAAACATACGCTTGAAATTACTTTACTTCGTGTGATCCCCGCTCGTCATAGAACATATATTCTGCCATATATTTCTTTATTAGTTTTTTGCTGTTTTTCTAACATATTATCTAACTTCTTGCATGCTACGTGACATCTTCTCTGACGTTCTACCTGGCACTGTTCCTGGCATTCTATCTGGCAGATATTATGATGTTTTACAAATAATATTCGGCATTCCTATCTGACATATATTCTGGCATTCCGTCTGACATTTCTGTCCGAAATGTTAATTTTGTTTGAATTTATTATTTATTTGTGCATATATTCTGGCATTCTATCTTGCATATACTCTGACATTCTATCCAGCATTGCAGCTGACACTCCATCTGGCGCTTGATCTGACAAACTATCTGGCATTCTGCCTGGCATTGATTCTATCTAACATGTTTCATGTATTGTGCCATTTTTCCCGGCATTCCATCTGCAACTCCCACTCCCACCTGATATAATTATTCTCAATCTTTTCCGACAATCTGGGAATCTATTTGGATTCCTATCTGACATACGATCTGACATTCTATCATATTCTATCCTGCATTCTCTCTGGCACCTTATCTGACATTCTTTCCGGCATTCTATCTGGCAAAAGGATCGCTCCAGCAAGCCTCTAGGACTTGTGGGTGTGTGGGTGTGTGGGTGTGTGGGTGTGGGTGTGGGTGTACGTGTGTGTGTGTGTGCGTGTGTGTGCGCGTGCGTGTGCGTGTGCGCGTGCGCGTGCGCGTGCGCGTGCGCGTGCGTGGGTGGGTGGGTGGGTGGGCGGGGTGGGGGTGGGGGTGTGGGTGTGGGTGTGGTGTGGGTGTGGGTGTGTGTGTTGTGTGGGTGTGTGTGTGTGTGTGTGTGTGGGTGGGTGTGTGTGTGTGTGTGCGTGCGTGGGTGTGTGTGTGTGTGGGTGTGTGTGTGTGTGCGCGCGTGTGCGTGTTTGTGTGTGCGTGCGTGCGTGCGTGCGTCTGGTGTCTGGTGTGCGGTGTGCGGTGTGCGGTGTGCGGTGTGCGTGCGGTGTGGTGCCACGGGTGTGGGTGTGGGTGCGGCTGTGGGTGCATGTGTGTGTAGGTGTGTGGGTGTGTGCGTGCGTGCGTGCGTGTGTGTGTGTGCGCGTGTGTTTGTGTGTGTGTGTGTGAAACCTGCTAGGTATATCACGCAGGAAAGAATCATTCAAAAAAATCAGAAATCTTTTAGAAGTCAGCAGGGGGTGATAGCAGGGTCCAGAGTCTACCACCAACGAAGATGCTCTGGTGTCCCTTTCCCTGGTGACACACCGTGATACATGGCCTTATCAGCCATGCGTAGGTGCAAGACTGCTGTGATCACCGGCAGCTAATTTGAGCCTAAGTGTCAAGTTTGTGTGCAAAGCTTTGCTTGATTCATGTTTTACTGTCAGAATGGATTCTTAGGTAACATTCAGGCAACAACTATTTCAACTTTCTACAGGGTCCACTTCAGGAGTAAGTTACTTACCGTCAGCATTGTGAGCGGGCACCGTCTCACTGACTTGTGAATGCCGTCTGTGCGCTCTGTGGTCTCCTGGGCATCGGCAATTCCCCCAGCTCCTGTCAAATTGATGAGTGGGACCTCAAGTCTCATGTCCATGGGTTCAAGATCCCAGATGGGCGCCTTTGCAGCGGCGTTCGAAAGTCTTTCATCGCCGAGAATTTCCCTGCGCCCCTTGGGTCGATGAAGTTGTTGTGAGGTCCCGCAATACCTCGGAATTATGACGGGAATTATACAGTAGTGCCCGGAATTGGCTTCGTGCCGCAGTATATGAATTAATTTTGAGCATTGGAGAAAGTCACAAAGCTGGCATATGTCAAATAGACCAGGAAATTTCCACGAGTGAGAAGCAGAAAACCGATGATTGCAACTTGGCACAGCCCCCCTCCCCTCTCTTGGTGCAACCCTGGATACTTGGGTCTAGCTGGGTGCACCTTCCCTCTTCTCCCTGGTGGGTCCATGAATGCAGCATTCCTCCTCTTTCTTCCCGCTCTTCCCTTCTCTCTCCCCTTGCCGCACCCTCAGGAGTGTGTTTGTCCTTCCCTTTGCTGTCCTGCTTTAGTTAAGTTGTCTCCCTGCCGTGTTTTTGCTTTGTTGCTTGTTCTGCTTTGCGCCCGTGCTCTTCTGCCTGCCAGGGCCTCCTTGCCCCCTTTTCCTTCCTTTGTTCTGCCTGCTTTTGTTGTGTGCTCCCCTTGCCTGTTCTCTGCCCTTGTGGTTTTCCTCTCGTTAATCCGTTGCTTTGTTGTGGCTGGCTGTCCTTGTTCCCTTCCTCCTTTCCCCCCCCAGCTTATGCGTGTGTGTGAAAACGTTTTGGCCTTCTTCATTGCAGATTTCCCAGATACAAGATTTGCTTGCAACTTCTTGTCAGACGAAACAGCTGTAGTTTGACCACTGGATCAAAGAACAGATCATCAAATTGGTTGGATCATGCCATCCACGGATTGACGCTTCAGAGACCTATTCTTTTCTTGCCATGATGCAGTGTGAAAAGGTGTGAAAATGTACATTTGTTACATTTCGCCCTTGTTTTAAGCTGTGTGTGTGTGTGAAACCCGCTAGGTATATCATGCAGGAAAGAATCATTCCATTTTTTGAGAAATCTTTTTAGAAGTCAGCAGGGGGTGATAGCAGGGTCCAGAGTCTACCACCAACGAAGACGCTCTGGCGTCCCTTTCCGAGGCTGGTCTGTCAAGTTTGAGTGCAAAGCTTTGCTTGATTCATGTTTTACTGTCAGAATGGATTCTTAGGTAACATTCAGGCAACAACTATTTCAACTTTCTAAAGCTCCACTTCAGAGTAAGTTACTTACTGTCAGGATTGTGTGCGGGCACCGTGTGTGTGCGTGTGTGCGTGTGTCTGTGTGTCTGTGTTTCTGTGTGTCTGTTTGTCTGTGCGTGTCTATGTGTGTCTCTGTGTGTGTGTATGTCCGTGCGTGGGGGTCCAGCGGGAAGTCTGATCAAAATCTAGAGGCCCTCACCTGGCAGGTGGGGAATCATTAGCTTCTATCTACCATTGAAGACATCTCTTCATCCAGCTGTGGGACAATATGAAATCTCCATGGCTCCAAATTTGGATCCAAATTCACCTTGCTCTTAAGATGTCAGCATGCATTTTTGATGGTGTTTGAAGAATAGAATCTTGAGTCCCCTTCCCAAAAGCCCCCTAGAGGAGATACTGGTAATTATAAGATTAGAGAGCCGTGCTGGCCACGCTGCCCTACTTCCGTTCTTCTATAGTCAGCGTTTAAAACTGTAATTAGTTTGCGTGGCCTTCTGCAGATTGCTCCTCTGTCAAACCGAGGCACGTTTCCAGTTCGGAACGTCAACACTGTCACTGCGTTGGTGGCGGAAACTATGACCCCTGGAACCCAGGGACTTGAAAAATACATCCTCATGAAAATCCATAGAAAGTGGAAAGTGGGCCAGACAAAACAATATACAAATGATGTATTTTTGATGGTCCCGGACCTCAAAAAGAACCTGCTATAAGGTCCTTTAGATATACCTTTTGAGGTGCCAGGCCAAAAAAGAAAAAATGTTATAACATCCTTTGGATGTACTGTAGCTTTTGAATTCCGAAAAAGGAACATTGCTATAACATCCTTGATCGTGAGGAATCGCGCAGGACCCTACAAGAACAGTCCTAAAGGGGTCTAAAAGGTACGTAAAGGCCCTCACATGTACACATTGGCGAAAAACAATAAACTGTGAGAAACCATAAGCAATCGCGAGTGGATCCTGAGTTTGCTATAAACCCTCGGCCATTGAACCCAATAACATTGCTACGAACACTCGGCCGTAAACACAGCATTGCTATGGTTTCTCGGCGAGGACCCGTTTTTTTGCGCCACTTGTCCTAATTGGTTTAGTACGGCCTTAGGACATACGCGATGCCGAAGTTGTAGAAAATGCATGTATTCAGGGATTCAGGGGAACAGGATTAGAGACCTTTACCATTTCAGAGCCCGACGTCTAGCCACTACACAATGCAGGTAAGTTGGTTTACATAGGGGGGCTTAAACCCTGTGGATATACCCTATAAGGTGGGATGTAGCGCCTATAACTATGGTGAAATATCACCAAGTCAAATTAGTGGAAGTGCACCCCCAAGTGCTTCCAGCTTAATCTGGGACCTTGCCAAAGGCCCAAAGAACTTTGGCAGTGAGCAGCTCATGGCCAACCTAGTTAGGTCTCTGAAACAAATATTCTGCAAAAACATATGCCCTCTTAGGCCGTCTGGCTTGTCAATACTTCCTGCAACATACTTAAGCATCCCAAGTCTTTCCAACACGGGCCCACTGCTCCCTTCCCCACCTTTCAGTCTCAATCTGAACTCTCCTCTGGTCCTCATCTGCCACGTTGTCTGTGTGCCAATCCTGGACAGGATGCCTTTTGAGAAACCCAAAGTTGATGAACACTTGGAACATCATTCGTGTGGTCATCCCCAATATTGTACAAACTTTCGGGGGTGTTACCAGCATTAAAATTTTTACTTGGTCTTAGAGTTGGGCTTCCCACGAAAAATCCTGGATGATGAGCCCCCAGGAGTGATTAGACAAAGCATGCAGGGCATCGTATTCATTTCTACAAGTCATGCAGCTTTGCATCACTTTGTAATGATTTTGGAGCTTCCACACAATCCAAGGATATCGGCTTGTCTGCTCCCCACGCTTCATGGTAATTTGTCTTCCCATGCTTTACTACCCATCAATTGGGTGCCCATCCCATCCACCATTGTGGATCAAACCCAACCCCCCTGCGCTAGTTGTCAGGTTGGGACACGCCGCGCGTTGCGTTGGACTTTAAGGCCCCATCGGGCTATGAATACATCCACCATCAATACTACTTGTTGTCTATAGCCATCGAAGGAAGCTTAGAAGTCAAACTTCCGACAGTATGGACAGATGAAAAAGCAGAGGTGGGAAGAGTAAGAGAAGAGAAGTCTCTGAAGAGAAGAGAAGAGAAGAGAAGAGAAGAGAAGAGAAGAGAAGAGCAGAGCAGAGCAGAGCAGAGCAGAGAAGAGAAGAGAAGAGAAGAGAAGAAGAGAAGAGAAGAAGAGAAGAGAAGAGAAGAGAAGAGAAGAGAAGAGAAGAGACGAGACGAGAAGAGAAGAGAAGAGAAGAGAGGAGAGGAGAGGAGAGGAGAAGAGAAGAGAAGAGAAGAGAAGAAAAGAGAAGAGAAGAGAAGAGAAGAGAAGAAAAGAGAAGAGAAGAGAAGAGCAGAGTAGAGAAGAGAAGAGAAGAGAAGAGAAGAAAAGAGAAGAGAAGAGCAGAGTAGAGAAGAAGAAAGAATATCAGAGAAAAAAGAGAGTCAGAAGAGAGAGACAAAGAGAGAGAGAGAGAGAGATAGAGATAGAGATAGAGATAGAGAGAGAGAGAGACAGAGAGAGAGAGAGAGAGACAGAAGATCAAGGTGCGCGAACAGGCGAACAGGTATAAGAGTCGCGAAACACCATATATTTTTCCAATGTTTTGAGGCGCTGGAGGGTCGAAAAGGAGGCTCGCTAAAGTTGCGGGTGCGGAGCCATCTGGCCAGATGACATGAAAAAATTGCACGCCGTCATGGCGTGAAGCAGATGTCGAAGTCAAAATTATGTAAAAAAAAATGATGCTCGAAACTCTTGGAAGTTGCAATGCGGGAAAAGTGCACGGCATTGTGGCGTGAAGCACGTTTCCAAGTAAACATGTTAAAACACACACCACTATCAGAGAACTTTTGGAAGTTGAGGTGTTGAAAAAGTGCACGCAGTTGCGGCGCGAAGCACATTTCCAAGTCAAAATGTACAAAACACACCAGGTCCGGACCACTTTTGGAAGTTGAGATGTTCAAAAAGTGCACGCAGTTGCGGCGCGAAGCACATTTCGAAGTCAAAATGTTCAAAACACACCAGGTTCGGACCACATTTTGGAAGTTGAGATGTCGAAAAAGTGCACGCAGTTGCGGCGCGAAGCACATTTCGAAGTCAAAATGTGCAAAGCACACCGTTCTCGGAGCACTTTTGGACGTTGAAGCGCCGTTTTGTGTGGCAGGCGCACAGGACTTTTGAAGAGGATCTGCAAAGATGCATTTCGCGTGGCAGGCGCAATACAAGAGACATGTTCATCAGAGAATTAGGAGGTCAGCGCGCAGATTTCCTGAGACGGGTTGCATTTTGGAGTATCAGATTTTCAGGTTTGCTAATTAAGATGATTTTGCGTGACAGGTGCAGCACATCGTATGACCTGGCCTCACATGGCTTAGATGGAATGGGAAAAAGGCAAAATGCATTGGCACGAGGCAATCAGCTCTGCACTCAACTTTCCATTTTTGAAGGAAGTCTTGCAGAATTGTTTCGGTTTTGATGTTGCCAACTTCGAAATTAAAGAAGTCTCACAGATTTGCTTCGTTTTTGCCGTTGTCTAGTTCAAAAAATTGAGGACGTCTCGCAGAATTGGTGCGTTTTTGATGTTGTCAAGTTCCAAAATTGACGAAGTCTCGCGGAATAGCTTTGTTTTCAAGCCTGCAGCTAGACAGATAGAAAGAGAGACAGAAAAATTGATAGATAGACAGACAGTTAGAGAGATAACCAGATAGACAGGTAACAGGTAGATAGACAAATAGATAGACAACTAGAACTATGCTACACTACAACTACAGCTGCCACTACAAGTACGACTACCACTACGAATACAACTACAATTACATATGCAGCTACACTACCTAACACTACAGCTACAACTACAACTACGCTACACTACAGCTACTATTACAACTACCACTGCGCTACAGCTACAACCACGACCACAGCTACAATTACAGCTTCAACTTCGACTACACTACAACTACAACTACGCTACAACCACAGCTACAACTACAGCTTCAACTTCAATTTCAGCCGCGCTACAACTACGAGTACAACTCCACTACACTACAACTACAACTACACTACACCACACCTGCAAGCACTCCAAAAACACAACTCTACCTTTCGGTCCATCAGTGGATTTGCTCTGCCATCCATGCATCATAACAACTCACCTCTCCTATGGCGTCCTACCATTGAAACTTCCGCCAGCGTCTTGTGCGGTACTACTGGTAAACGAACTTACCTAGGGGGCCAAATCACCCTGAGCCATCGAGGGATCCCGAGGGCCTTCTGCGGATCCATGATGTCGGCTAACTGCTGCAGCCTCATGGGTTCATGGAGATTCCAACCATCTCGAAATATATTGAGCGTGGATGCGTCTGTGCAAATTCCTGTGTATATGCGTGTTTTTACTTGTATGTAATCACACGGGCTCAAAAATCTGCATCATGTATAGTATAAAATACATGTGTATATATATATCTCTCTCTCTCTCTCTCCGTGTGACTTTCGTTTTTGCCAAACGTGTAATTTGTACATACATATGCACACAAAATAGCCTTCTGGACATGAACAAATGACCTCAAATTTTATTGCCATGGTGCCCAAAGGACACTCATCCTCCTGCTGCAGAGCCCTTGCTGCTTCGCTGACAGAAGTTGTCTTATATGCGATATAGGAGAGAGAGAGAGAGAATAGATAAGAAAGAAAGAAAGACAGACAGATAGATAGACAGATAGACATGATAAACGATAAGTTTAATCCATATGTGTATATTGTTGCATGCGTATACATCGAATATGTCTGGTTGCCCAAGGGAAAATCACCTGACCCGTTGGGCATACCGTTTGCACCCATTTGCCATTATTTAGCCACTAGTTGTCTAACGGATTCCAACGAGGGGCTACCCTCATCTAAGAGGAGAGGATCCAGCACCCCCGTTGCAGAAGTGATCTGAGGCCAAGGGCGTCTCCAAATTTGGTGGAGCTCCAGCCTTGAGAGCAGCCAGATTTTTGTCGAAATCCTGCAGGCCATGGATCTAGTGGAGGTGGTGGCTCTCTGGACTACTGGAGTTATGATTCCTAAAATGGACATATGAACCCCAGTTGTCCATCATTCGAATACGTCGAATACCAGTAATCAAGTAGTTATATATTATATCTTGTTGTGATTGCCAAATGTTGTCAATTAATTTCTGATGTATTGTATTGTAAGCAATCTTTTGGGATGATTCTCTCTGTCCATCACATAGGTTAACCGCTCATCCCTTCCCCGATGTCCGTATTCAGCTGACTTTCTGAAGTCACTTTCAGATTCAACGCTCCCGCCTGAGAGCAGCTGGACCATGGGATTGTATCATATGCTTCAGTAGCAGTGAAAACGGATGACATGGCTATCATAAAGGTTGGCTGATGTGGTCTTTAATCATCAATTCGGTGAGAAGTGACCTATAATATCTTATAATCATGTGCAGCAGGCCTGATAGCAGAACCCCCAAGAAACATGCACATCCTTTCAAATGATGACAGGTGAGATCCGTCTAAATCCTTGCAAACCTCTGCCTATGCATAACATTTCTCAAATCAATCTGATGTATAATATGTCCATAACTAATACCAAGAGCTGGTTCAGCTCCAGAAAAATATACAGCCCCACTTGCCTGATTTGCCCGAGGCCCTATCCCTTCATTGAACACTTGGATTTGCGATCCAGGAACCCCAAAAATTAAACATGTTCCCTTTTGATCCCTAAGTAGTGGATTTTCCACTTTTTTTGCCGGGGCTTCTCAGAGGTTTTGCCCCAACAGCCAGCCCAGCACGTTCGCTCTGGGCAAAAGCTGCAAAGGTTGCATGGTGCTAAAATGGTTGTCTATATAGTGTCCAAAATTATGTCACGTATGTGAGACAATATCGGAGACTACGGTGTTGGCACTCACTTGCTGTCAGCGGAAACAATTGGTACCACGATGCATGGTGGGATTGTTGCAATGTCTGCTGTATTGAAGGGAAAACCAAAAATCATCAGCAAATCCAAGAACACCACTGAAACTGGGGAAGTGACTTTTTGAATTCGTTGGTTCAGCTCTGCCGTCTCATTTTGGAGCCTAGTAGCGAGGCAACTAGGCATGTTGGGCACTCGAAGTTGGGCAGGTACACTTGAAATCTACCAAAGTAGTGGTAATCAATGAATTGGTTAAACGGAAATTTACAGGAAAACCCCATATTTAATGGGAAAAACTATTTTTTCCTGTAGGCTTTCCCTTCAAACAATCCATTGAGGTAAAGTACTGGTATGTCTTTCCGGAGCAGGCTATAGATGTATATTTGTATGTATCTGCGCTTGTCCCAAACATGGGGGATTACCTCGTAATGGTCATGTATACATCAGGAAAAATAGCAAGTATTTTCAAACAACGCCATCTGCAAAGGGCGCCAGGTTCCGATGCTGATAAAAACTTCTTGGAATGGGACACCATTGTGGCCCCATGGAAAGTCCACGAGTAAATCCCATCCCCCTAAACATACTAAATACATCTAAATACCACCAAACCATGAATACCCTCCGGTAACTAACATGGTTTGCTGGAAAAAACAATTTAGTTCGATGATGTTCCCAGCTACAAACCTCCATTTATCTCCATTTAGTTCAGGGAATTCCGTGATGGCTTCTGTATCCCCACCATCTTCCAGTCTTTGGGGTAGCTATGCAGTGATCTGCACCAAATCCGTACCATGAAAAGATCCTCCAACATGGTGCAATGGTTGTATAAATCTTAGGGATACCCTGTTTGAGTGGCACTTTAACATGGTGAAAATCACGTAACTTTTCCATACTCTTAGTGGCAAAATATACCAAAATATGACTCATAGTGATCTATCAATGGATGATTTCCCATCTCCAGGCATAAAGGCACAACATTTCACCTCCCCTTCCATTGACCGGCCTGAGCAAGGTCTCGGTGCTTGGGGTTTCTAACTCCTTGCCATGATCCTGGAGAAAAACGACCACTGGGTCGACCACCAAATAGCGATTCAACTGATGTGGCTAGAGCAATGCCACAAACCACCCATGACTGGGAATGGTTTGTACGACCTATAAGAATGATGATTTGGGGGATGGTTTATTATTGTGTTACCCACATTATACCATTTATACAGACTGTGAGATGAAACTTGGCATTGTTCTCCGCAAACAATTGCTTTCTCTACCGGTGCGTTCATATATTCAACAGACATGTCCCTAACTTGTGCTCTTCTCCGATAACCTTGCATGGCCTTAGGAACCCATGGAAACATCAAAACGCAACATCTCCACCAAACGCAGAGAACATAACCGTGGAACCACAAACAAAGTTCCCCAGAACCCCTGGTTCACCAGTGTTTTTCAAGCCACCTGGGGTGATAGAATTTCACGGATATCCGAAAAAGGATGCATACCCAGATTGAGTAACAAATACGATCCTTGTATTAAGGGGACCCTATGACCATCTATGACCTCATCCTCTTCAAACCTGGAAGACCTGGTTGATAGTGGAGAAACATTTTATTGGGGAAATTAATGGCAAACATTGGCAAACCACAAGGGTCGCAGAAACGTTTGGGGCATTGGGATGCTTGGATGCATTCCGTGCATCCTTGTAAAAACTATTGGGGATAGTGATGATAAACCATGATAAACCACTACAGTAGATGCTTGGAGTTTCACCCTAATTTTTCAGGCAAACATGTTACTCTGCCTCCCAGGTATAATGCAAATCATCCCTCTCCCGCATGGGCTCCTCTCCCCCTTCCCTGCTGGCCCACCAGCACGGGTCCTCCATGCGTTTTGCCAGAAGGCCCGGGCCATGTTTCGTCTCAACGTCTTGACCTGTCGCGCTTGTATGGGAGTATCTGACAGCCTCCCTCCTGATTGATCGTCAAGGCATCCACACGTATACTTCATCTCAAAGTACTTACTATACTGTCATAGGTTCAAGTGTGGATAATAATGAACAAACCATTGCGCATACTCATTTTAATGTTGTACCCTGTCTGTTAGCCAATGATGTTTGCCACAGCCATACACTTGCCCGCTCTTCTTCACGTGGCCGAGGAACGCTTCTTCTTTAGAAAGTGTGTCATCTCATCCGTCAACGGGACCTTACCATCCTCGCCCTTCATTCGGCCTGTGAGGTTCGCGACTTGGTGGCTGAAGTGGGCAACCTCCACCACTGCCCAATTATCATCTCTCCAACTATCAACACCCGTTTGAGGAGGAAGGCAGTCTGTCAATGCCCTAGCTAGGGCAGGGTCTGTGTTAGTTAAGAGATGTTGGGGGGATGTTTGGGGGATGGTAGATCATTTAGGTAGGGATTGATCTAGAGCCTCTGGTAACCCCTATGGCACATGTCGGGAAAATCACCGATACCAGATCAATGAGGATGATATGTGTCCAGCCATACATTTGGCCAGCGGCAGGATGACCGACAGTCCGGTGACTATTTTGATGTGGAAGACCATTCAAAAGATCTACCTTTCTAGTCTGGTGCTTGAGACACCCCAAGTATTGGAAGTATTGAAAACACTTGGAAAGAACCATCAAACATCCTTAGGATGCGATGGACGCCACAGGATTCCCGGATGGATGAGGCGCTTCAGCACACAGTACTCAATGGCGTCCAGGGAGACGCCATTGTTTTTTGTCTCTAGTCACACCTTGCAGTAAATGCCTGGAAAGTGGTATCGTGTTGGTGATCCCCTAGTATTGAGATTGGGTATGGATTTAGCAGATTCTATGATTGAGATTGATTGAGTTAGATTCAGTTTATAAATCAGCATCGTTCCCTAAGATGATGAGCCATCTGAAAAAGTGCGCAAATGGCCGGTGCAGGGTGCGCCTTTCACAAAACCAATGGTCTCAAAGATCATGTCCTGAAGCCATGGACAGAACTCCGGGATCTTTTTGGAGCATCTTGGATAAACTGCAAAACATAGACATACTGTATATATATATATTTAAATATATATTTTTCTTATTTATTTATTTATTTATTTATATATATATATATATTTATTATATATATATATATTTAATACATATATATATATATATGTGTGTGTGTGTGTAAACAATATTACCTAAGGAAGTTTAGAAGTCAAACTTCTGACAATATGGACAGATGAAAAGCAGAGGTGGAGCAGAAGAATAGAGAAGAGAAGAGCGGAAGAGAGAAGATCAGAGAAGAGAAAGAGTCAGAAGAAAGAAGATACAGCTGCGCGAAAAGGTAGGAGAGTCGCGAAACACTATGTTTTTCCAATGATTTGTGGCCCCAGAGGGTCGAAAAGTAGGCTCGCTAAAGCGGCGGGTGCGGAGCCATCTGGCCAGATGAGAGATGAAAAATTGCACGCCGTTGTGGCGCGAAGCACATTTCCAAGTCAAAATGTACAAAACACACCAGGTCCGGACCACTTTTGGAAGTTGCGATGTCGAAAAAGTGCACGCTGTTGTGGCGCAAAGCACATTTGCAAGTTAAAAAACTAAAAACACCTCACGTTCGGACCACTTTTGGAAGTTGAGATGTCTAAAAAGTGCACAACATTGTGGCGTGAAGCACATTTGTAAGATTTTGTAAGTAAAACAAGCTAAAAACACCTCACGTTCGGACCACTTTTCGAAGTTGCGATATCGAAAAAGTGCACGCCGTTGTGGCGCGAAGCACATTTGCAAGTGAAAAAGCTACAAACACCTCACGTTCGGACCACTTTTGGAAGTTGAGATGTCGAAAAAGTGCACGCTGTTGTGGTGCGAAGCATATTTCGAAGTCAAAATGTACAAAACACACCATGTTCGGACCACTTTTAGAAGTTGCGATGTCGAAAAAGTGCACGCCATTGTGGCGCGAAGCACATTTCGAAGTCAAAATGTTAAAACACCAGGGGTTCGGACCACTTTTGGACGTTCAGATGTGCTTTCGCGTGGCAGGCGCAAGGGATTGTGGACCTTGTCAAAAAGTGAGCAAAACGTGAGGGTTTTGTAGCATTTCCAAAAACGATGGCAGGCGTATGCAGGCGTGGGACATTTGAAGAGGATCTGCAAAGATGCATTTTCCGGAGAAGGCGCAGTACAAGACACTTGTTTATCAGAGATGTTAGGAGGTCCGGGCGCTGATTTCTTGAGAAGGGCTGCATTTTGGAGCATCAGATCTTCAGGATTGCTGAGATGATTTTGCATGACAGGTGCAGCACTTCGTATGACCCGGTGGCACTTTTTCGTGGCAAGCGCAGCAGTTTAGACAGCTGGAGTCGAAAAATCGAGACAACGCATTGGTACGAGGCCGTCAGCTCTGCACTCAACTTTCCATTTTTGAAGGACATCTCACCGAATTGCTTCGTTTTTGATGGTGTCAACGTAAAAAAATGAGGAAGTCTCGCAGAATTGCTTCGTTTTTGATGTTGTCAAGTGCAAAAATTGAGGAAGTCTCGCTGCATTGCTGCGTGTTTGATGTTGTCATTGTCAAGTTCAAAAACTGAGGAAGTCTCGCAGAATAGCTTCGTTTTCAAGCTTGCAAATAGATAGACAGATAGACAGACAGACAGACAGAGAGAGAGAGAGACAGAGATAGATAGATAGATAGATAGACTAGAATAGATTAGAGTAGGTTAGATGAGATAGATAGATAGATAGATAGACTAGAATAGATTAGATTAGAGTAGGTTAGTTTAGATTGGATTAGATCAGATCAGATCAGATAGATAGATAGATATATCGATAGGTAGATAGATACATAGATACATAGATACATAGATAGATAGGCAGGTAGATAGATAAATAGACTAGAATAGATTAATTAGAGTAGATTAGATGAGTTTGGATTAGATCAGATTAGATAGATAGATGGATCGATCGATAGATAGATAGATACATAGATAGATAGGTAGGTAGATAGATAGATACATAGATACATACATACATAGATAGGTAGGTAGGTACGTAGATAGTCAGAGGAAAGAAAGAGAGAGAAAGAGAGAGAGAGAGAAAGAGAGAGAAAGAGAGGGAAAGAGAGGAGACCTCAACCACCTGTCGGTCCATTAGTGGCTTCGCTCTGCCATCCGTGACTCACAACAACCAACCTCTCCTATAGGTTTTCTATTTTTGAAACTTCCGCCACCGCCTTGTGCGGTACTACTGGTGTAATATATATATATATATGATATGTAATATATCATTGATCTATTCAAACAAATGCGCACACACACAGTATATTTATACACATAAAAAGCGGGTTGGTCGTATTTTATCACATTTAACTTTAGAGTAGCAAATGATGAGATAATTAAACCACCGCACTCAAACATTCTGGGAAGGTGCTTATCGTTTGGTTGAGGCGATCATGAGGCAATCCCACAAACCTGTCCCTGGCGTCCAAAGAAACTTGGCCTGGAAGACGCAAGGAGAATATCATATGCAACGGTAGGGATCAGAGAAATGAAAGTAATTGCTGGTCAAACCACCATTCCATTGTATTCCGTTGTATTTATTGAATCAAAGATAATTTTTAATATTCAACAACCCTCAGAGTTTGCTGGTAAGATTTTCATAAATATAATCATTATATTAATCACTATATGTAATAATCATTTTATTAGTCATTATACTAGCCATTACTTTAATCATTAAAATCAATCATTATATTAGTCATTATATAAATCATGATATATATATAATCATTATATTAATCATCATATATATATAATCATTATATTAGTCATTATATTAGTCATTATATTAGTCATTATATTAGCCATTATATTAGTCTTTAATCAAATCATTATATTAATCATTATTTTAGTCAATATATTAATCATTATATTAATCATTATATGAGTCACTATATTAACAATTATATTGGTCATTATATGAATCATTATAGTAATCATTGTATTAATCATTATATTAGTCATGATATTAATCATTATATTAGTAATAATATTGGTCATTAAACTACCCGTTATGTTAAACATGATATTAGTCATTATATTAATCAGTATATAAATAATCATTCTATATTAGTCATTAAATTAATCATTATATTAGTCACTATATTAGTCATTAAATAAAACATTGTATTAATCATTATATTAGTCATTATATTAGACATCATATGAATCATTAATATTAATCATTATATTGATCATTATATTGGTCATTATACTAATCATTATATTAGTCATTATTGTAATCATGGTATTAGTCATTAAATGAATCGTGATTAAAAAAAAACATTATATTAGTCATTACTTTAATCATTATATTTCTCATGTCATTTGTCATTACAATAATCATTGTATTAATCATGATATTAGTCATTATATTAGTCGTTATATTAATCATTATATTAATCATGATATTACTCATTAAATAAGTCATTATATTAGTCATTATATGAATCATTATATTAGTCATTATATTAGCCATTTGCCCACACATATTATTCATCATTTTATTTATCATTATATTAATCATTTTATTAGTCATTATATTAATCATTACATTAGTCATTATATTAGTCATTATATTGGTCATTATATTGGTCATTATATTAGTCATTATACTAACTAATATATTAATCATTATATTAGTCCTTATATTAATCATTATATTAATCATTATGTGAGTCACTATATTAACAATTATATTGGTCATTATATGAATCATTATAGTAATCATTGTATTAATCATTATATTAGTCATGATATTAATCATTATATTAGTAATAATATTGGTCATTAAACTACCCGTTATGTTAAACATGATATTAGTCATTATATTAATCAGTATATAAATAATCATTCTATATTAGTCATTAAATTAATCATTATATTAGTCACTATATTAGTGATTAAATAAATCATTGTATTAATCATTATATTAGTCATTATATTAGTCATTCTATTAATCATTATATGAATCATTGCATTAAGCATTATATTAGTCATTATATTAGTCATTCTATTAATCATGATATTCATCATTATATTACTCATTAAATAAGTCACTATATTAGTCATTATATGAATCATTTTTTTAGTCATTATATGAGCCATTTGTGCACACATTTTATTAATCATTTTGATTGTCATTATATGAATCATTATATTAATCATTATATTGGTCATTATATTGGTCATTCTATGTCATTATACTATTCATTATATGAATCATTGTATTAATCATTATATTGGTCATTATATTGGTCATTCTATGTCATTATACTATTCATTATATGAATCATTGTATTAATCATTATATTAATCATTATATTGGTCATTATATTGGTCATTCTATGTCATTATACTATTCATTATATGAATCATTGTATTAATCATTATATTAATCATTATATTGGTCATTATATTGGTCATTCTATGTCATTATACTATTCATTATATGAATCATTGTATTAATCATTATATTAATCATTATATTGGTCATTATATTGGTCATTCTATGTCATTATACTATTCATTATATGAATCATTGTATTAATCATTATATTAATCATTATATTGGTCATTATATTGGTCATTCTATGTCATTATACTATTCATTATATGAATCATTGTATTAATCATTATATTAATCATTATATTGGTCATTATATTGGTCATTATACTATTCATTATATGAATCATTGTATTAATCATTATATTAATCATTATATTGGTCATTATATTGGTCATTCTATGTCATTATACTATTCATTATATGAATCATTGTATTAATCATTATATTAATCAGTATATTGGTCATTATATTGGTCATTCTATGTCATTATACTATTCATTATATGAATCATTGTATTAATCATTATATCCCATTCATCTTCCATGGAAAAATCCCCATGTTGGCCAATTTTCAGTCACCATAAACTCCAACCGTCGCGTAGCGTTGCCAAATTCATCGCCTTGTGCGCCTCCAACTGCCGAAGCTCGTCTTCAGCCAAGACCCTGGTGCGATGGCTAGCTCTCAGGGCTTCAACATGGAGAAATCTCTGGAAACTTCATGAAGATTAATGCAGATTAATGCAGATTTTGATGTAACTCATGAAGATTAATGCAGTGAAAATCATAGAAAATCTGGAAACTACATCACCCAACTGTTGACGAATTGTTGCTGGTCAGCCCCACTGGCCCAAAGTGATGAGAAATTCTAGTTTGAAACCGCCAAGGCCGCGGTTTAAAGGAAGAATCATGTTCAGTAAACCTGTGTCACAATTACCTTTCTTGCCTATGTTCCAGAATGTTCCAGATCATAGGTTGTTTTGTCACATTGCCCTCTTCGTGGGGTGTAGCGAAGTATGCCATACAATCATTGTGCGGGCATGTTCCCGATCAATTGTTCCAATCCCAGCCTTGATTTCATACAATCTTTGATGGGTCACTCCAAAAAACATCAAATTTCACCTTCTTGGTTTTCAACTAAGGTCACAAACAACATGAAAATCTAAGTCCAGTTTCAAACGAGGCTCCAAAGTTTTTCCTGCTCTGCGACCAAATCCGAGCTTCCATCCTGCTGGGGGTGCGTGTTCGCACACTTGCAGCCATGAAATGGATCATTGATCACACAAAACCAAAGGTAGGTGTGAGGTAGTGCTTGCCGGTAGCTAGCCTTGCACATTCATACCGTAAAAATCAACATGAGATCACTAATTCAGGGACTGGAGAAACTGTTGTGGTGACAAAAGGGAGGTCAAAAATTGCCACGTCATCAGTTAATTTCATGTTTTTCGCTAATCTATCAGAGCTAAGTTGGTGATGGAGTGATGCATCATATAAGTGTATTGAATACGACCCAGCAACCGAGGCTTAAAACCGATTTGGCAATTGTTGGTGTTGCATATCAAATTTATGGGCTTCAAATCTAACATCAATCTGCGCAGAGAAAAACTATATAATCTATATACGATTTTCTCAATGATGATTACCTTTCGCTAATCAAACGTTGCAATGGAACATCCATCATTTATAGATGATTTTCCGGTATTTCCCTCCATTTACAGGGGATGTCTCCTTGTCACGGCTGAGTACCTGGAGGATAACCCAAACCTAACCACCACTGTCGTGGCTCGCCTGTTTTTCCATCTCACTTCGGATGCTGTCGATGCTTGCGGCCTGGGTGACGCACAAAGGCCGCGTTTTCGCAAAGTGTTTTGGGTCAAAATTATAGCGATTATAGGGTATGAATCGACGAATTGGACGAAGAATGTTTGTCATCTACAACATCGAACCATCTTTTTTATGGCTTGGACTATAAGTTGGACATTAAGACCTACCCAGGTGATTCGTGATGCTGGTGTGATGGGATCTCCACTTTATGCCAGTCTCACTTCATGCTGACAAGAAGCGGTTAAGAAACTTCCTCGCTCCTTGGTGTCTTCAACCCATCCCGGAAGCATTTTGCTCCATTTCATCATCCCATGAAAAACATTGAAAAACCATAAGCACTACCAAATCATGGGCAATAACTTCCATTGACGCCTGTTGCTGATCACATTCCCAAGTGTTTCTGGATACTGGTACGTATTTAAAAAAAGTACCCGGGAAGTCTTTATAGAAGTCTTTCAGAAGGCGGGTCAGACACGCACACCGGCAAGAAGCCGAGGAAACAGTCAATGAATGGGACCAATCTGTCTTGGTCATTCTTGGCCATTTCCCAATTGTTGTTTAATAAACATGGGGAAATGGCATTTATCAACCTAAGCATGTAAAACAATGGGGAACAATTATTTTCCCAGTTGTTGATGAACATTAATTACATGCACTTCTTCATACTTCTTCCCTCCCCATTTTAACCAACGAGGAGATGTTACGCTGGGACAATGCCTCCAAGGTGCTGCAATGTTCAGCATGATTTGCATGACCTCCTTTTCCTTGGCGCTGCGGCGTTTGTCGACACGATCGATAAAACAGCGGCATGGGCAACAGCAAAGTGCGGAGCCTTCGCTATACGTTGCTGGATGCAACGTATAGTACTATATGCAAATATAGGCTTATGATGGCTTATGGTATTTAAGCATTGCATGAATTTCATACAAGTTAATCAAACCAACCGTTATTTTTCTCCCGCTATTGATATAGTCTGAAATGACATCAGGGTAAAACGTTTACATAGATGTGGAAAAGCCATGATTTCCTATACAAATGCTGGTTTTTCCACATCTTTGTGCAGGACCCTGGGCTACTGCTGCCACGCCTTGTTGGCGATCTCCTTATGAAGCTGGGCCAGTTCGATGGTCAAGCGCTCATCGCTGAGATTTAAGAGCCTGACCAGCCGAAAAGACGTTGCGGCAAAAACCGAGGCTTGAACCAACTGCTTGAAACAGTTTGGGTGATTCTCTCTCTCTCTCTCTATGTGTATAAATTATATATATGGATACATATTAGACGTAAATCGGTGGTTGTCACATAGAATTCTAGTTTATTGATGTTTATTGCATAAACCTACTGCTCCAAACCCTTGAGGGATTGCATTTGGTTGGATTTTGGGCTCCCAATAACTTCTCAGAGGGTATTGGAGCACTGGGGCAGCCGTGTTTATGCATCTTTGGCGAGGTTTGAGCATGTTTGATCATGTTTAAGCAGTTCAATAGTGGGATCTAATCTCAAAACATGCACGATCAAGCTGCAAACTGTGCTGCCGCGAAGAAAATGGCGATTTGTTCAACATGTATTTCCGTATTGCCATGTCACAAGCACGCAAGGCCAATAGCGAGGAACGCATCACCAACAAGACATGGGGTAACCAGCCAAAATAAATATACCACCCAGCGATAAAATATATACCCTCTGGTTATTTAACATAGCCATGGAAAATGGCCCATTTATAGATGGTTTACCTATTAAAAATAGTGATTTTCCATGGCTATGTTAAATATCCAGATGGTAATGCAAAACAAATGATAGGGCAAATGTGAATACGAAACGATACAAATCAGTAGAGTAAGGCAGGAGAATCAACATTTGAAGAGGTAAATACGTGTCTGAAAACTTTGGAAACTTTCCAGCGAGGCATGTTCCATGACGAAACCAGAAATCATGGGATCATAACCAACGCTAACAAATGAAGGTGCAACCGTGCAACCAGCAGACGGATGATACAAGTTGGTGCCAGCAGATCATCTAGCATAAACCCAACCCATGGACTTGCTGGTAAAATCCCCTATGTTTAGCGCTTAAAACCTTAAAACCCCCACGAAAACAGAGCGATGGTCATCGAAAGCGCCTCTGATCAAATTGCACGAAGTCCTCTTCTTCATCCGAATCCAGGTCGCCTCACCAGCGGCGATCAACGGGCACCAATGGGCTACACCCAGCACGTTTGGGATTTAAAGAGACATCTTCCAAACCTCATTTGTTGTATCTTACCTGGCAATGGACTCCTCTCCCGATCTGAGCCAGGCACCGTGTCTGTCATGCTCTCTGGCCTCAGCGTGGGACATTTCAAGTTCTCCTCCCCAGAGGCATGTAAGAAGCAACGTGCAAAAAGGGTGATGTTGACTCCGGCAATCACCAACGCTTGGGCGGTTTAACCGGCGGAGGAATCATGTCAGAGAAGCGTGGTTGATCAGTGCTTGATGCCTTTTGAGGGGCATGCAGCATCCCCCAAACTACTCAACTACTTTTGTAAATAGGGCCAAAGGTTCGCAAATAGCAAATGATTTCATCCCTACAGTCATGTCCCTGCACGTCATCAGGTGGCGGGCACGCACATCATGATTCTCTCTCTCTCTCTCTCCCTCTCTCTCCAGGGCCCATCATGATCATATAGATTAATTACATACGGGATCAAATTGCCTGCCCCTGTCCACCCACATCAATCCACACAATCTATTCACCTTCAAACAGCCCGTGTCATCAAACATCACCCATATCATGATCCCAAACTATCCATAGCTGCCATAGCTCGTGACCAAATGTCCAAGATGCCACGGATTCGACGAACTGCTGAACCTGGCTGGATGTTTCAATTCGTCTCTGAAATCTTTTCTCCATGATTCTCTCATATTCTCTCCCCAATATAATGAGTCATGTGCTTTCTATGTGCTTTCTACATGCTCATCATGCTCTGGTACACGCAAATAACCTCCCTGGTAACGTGTGTGATGGTGGACTCCGGGCCGGTTCCAGGCGCCATTCGGCCACCTCTGGGAACAGGCGGCATTCTTTTCGCTGGGTGTGACCGACGGGGTCGCTGTTCAATTGGTGAGCACCCGGACGACTTGAGACAAATCACCGTCATGAGTCACCAGAAGTTCTCTGATGACCTCCTCATTTGCAAGCTGGAGTTCAAGTAAGTGGGCCACTTTCTGTTCAAATTCATCAACTTCCGGCTCCGCATGGGCCTGCCAGCCCTTTTTCTTTTTGCCCTTCTTGCCCTTTCCCCTGCCCTTGGGCCAGGCACATGGCCATTCCGGTTCCTGACTCTCTTCAAACATGGTCTGATCGAGGCCTGGGTATGGCATCGGACATCCAAAGGCAGGATTGAAGCCCATGGCATGTGCACCAAACTGATGGGCCAACATTGAGCCCACGGCAGCTCCCATCCAAGCTCCTGCTCCGGCACCCTTCCCAGCCCATGCTGTCCAATCAAAAGGAGCTGCACACGAAGATTTCTCGCTCTTCTCGGTCTTGTCACGGCAAGTCTTGCCCTTTCCCTTGGCTGGAAAAATGATGCACTGGAAGTCTTTGGAACAGCCCGCGCAGTTCCCATGTAGCTGAATCTTTTGAGGGTAACAGTTGCCACACAAGCTGTACTGAGGGCACTGTGGACACCTGAAGCGCGGGCCAACAATGGGAGCCGCCCCACACCCTGCGCAGCTGGAGCCTGGGTGTTGACAAGGCTCGCAGGCGGACGACAAGTCGTCACCAAACCATATGCTGGTGACACACTCCAAGTATGGAAGCAGGCTGGAAGCAACCTAAGCTTGGCCATGCTGGGCCACGCATGGACATGCAAATGAACTCATGAACATGAATTCACCATCGGGTTGGTATACCAAAAGTATCCAAAAGTAAGTTGGTTTTCGGTGGATCCCTTTGGACCCCAAAAGCTACACTTTTTCACACGACTGACTAACTTCAATCTGGCACTATACACCCGACAGGCACTCCTAAAATGCAACCGCTGTTCCAGCTCCCAAACCTACCATATTTATCCATATTTATCCATATGCTATGTGACGTCCGGCTCCATGAATATCTTGCGCCTTCCGGAACACACAATGGCAGTAATATGGAGGAATAATGTAACTCCCAGTTCATTCACTTGGCACGTTCCAAAACTATGATGAACCCATTCTACCTGGCCTACCCATAATGTCTCCAACTACTGGTCAATACTTACATGGGGGCATCATGGGGCTGTACCGGTTTATCAAAACATCCAGTTGCGTGCGGTTTATGCAACCTCAAGAAATTGTAAACTAGGGCAACTACATTATAATATATTTGCAATTATATGCATCATGGAGTTGACCACATCAGATAAAACATCATCAAAAATCCTTTTCTGTAAAAGGAATTAGTTAAATACATCGATTCAGTAAAAGGACCACATCAATTCCTCTTTTTCTTTGCTTACCCTCCCGCAATCAAACATGGCTTGCTGGAAACTCAACCATTTACTGTAAGTCAAATGATTTTCCCAGCTATAAACCTCCATTTATATCCATTTAGGTAGGTAAGAGATTTCCCAGCCGAATCAGCCCAGGGACGCTTTCACAGAAGTGGGTCTGAATCTCAAATCCCAGGCCCCTCAAGGCTTTCAGCAGCTCCAACAGAGCTTCCCCCAGGCGTTGTGCGCTGTTGCCGTTGCCGTTGAGCGCTTCCGCCATGAGCCCAGCATAGCTTTCTAAGCCCGGGGTCTGGGCGGCCTGAACCTGCCCGAACTGCCAGGATGGATCCCAGCTCATCCAGCTGGAGATCCGTGGGTCGGAAACAGAAACTACAAGTACAGTAAGTAGTATGTGATAGTATGTGTATATATATATATAAATATAAATAAATATATATGTATATATGTGAGATCATATCATCAAGGTGCAGTCAAAAAATACCAAATGATAGTGCATTGATTATGTAAATGATATGAAAAATGACAGCTAGGGATGTCCCAAGAAATCATGCCGTGCAATGTTTGAAGTGGATTGCAACTATGGACTATGGTCCTATGGTTCTCGATATTTCTTAATAATATATAACTGGTTATAACTTACACAGTCAGAATGCACATTACCTGGTGTAGAAACCTGAAGTCGCCTAAGTCAACTGACTTTGCCACTTAGATCGCTTGAAAAACCATGGTAAAATCATGATGTGATGTGAATCGGCTCGCCCATTTCGGGGTCCTGTCCTGGATGTTCTCCAGCAAGGCCTTCATGTTGTGATCCAGGCCGTGTCTAGCCATGTGATTGATCTTATCCACCTTCAGGGTCTGCGACTTGTTGAACGTGGCTTTCTCATGTCTTTGCTATTGTTTGATGGCATGACATGGCCATGAAATCTATGGCGTAAAACCTCATGTGAAGATGTTTATCTGCAGATACACATGAAATCAAGGGGCCCAAGATGTGGCCTAACGCCCAAATTCACGACCCTCAAGATGACATATGCACAGTGCTTCCACAAAAAACGTGATGATTTTTGAAGGAAATGTAGGTACATGTTTCCCAGCATCCTGGATGATCTGGGTACATGGCCTAGCCTAGATACCCAGCGTGTTCTTGAGCTGGTCAGGCCCTAAACTATCCAGTTGGTGTACCTATTTTTTAATGCTTAAATCCCCATACAGTTGTTGGCGAAAACATGTTAAACCATGTTAAACATGGTTAAACTATGTTCAACCCTGATTTCTGCTGGATCATCCATGTGAATCCGTTCCCCAAGTCCCCACAACGCATCACCTTTCGCGCCACTCGCTGCGTCACCAAGGGCAGCCACTGCACGGCCAGCGAGGCAAACATGGCCGGCGTGAGAAGCTCCGCCTCGCGGAGCATGTGCAGCGCGATCAGCAGGCGACGGGGACCACCACCGTTGCCACCCGGACCCCATGCCCCAGGGCCGTAGGCGGCCTGGGCGGGGCCATATTGAGCCATGGGACAGTGATTTTGTATGTTTTTGCGGGACCATGGGTTGGGGGTTAAGGTTCTTTTTGATGGATTTGTTGGAGGTGATTTGATGTTTTTGTCTTGAGAGGAGATGACCTGTGTTAGTTTTCGGGGGAGCATGATATAGTTGGCCAGCAGAACATGGAGAGAAGAAAGACGAGGAGTTGACACACAGCTGAGAGTCATCTACCTTAAATATGCGGATTGGCAGTTGGCAGTAGCCTATTAGCTTATGGATCTGAAGGAATCACATCACCGGGCGGGGGGCTCATTATTATCACGGGTGACGATCCATGATGGAGGGCCCACTGGAAACCATGGCTGATCCTAGGTAGTTACCTTGCAAAACGCCTAATGCTGTGCTGGTCAGTATAGTATTATCGTTATCCTCCATGTATGGCAAGAAATCATCTGGCTAAGATAGGTTTAACTACTGTTGTAATTATATCAACGATCCATTCATCGCAAGAAATCGGCCCGATAAACTGCATCTCCATCTCCCAAGCCTTGCCTCTCCCAGCTCATCCTTTTCATTTTCAAGGCCAGGTGGGGGTCCTGCGGGAACATCTTCCTTTGCTGTTGCTTTGGCCTCTGGGGTCTCTGGTTCTTGGGATTCGGGCTCTCTGGACTTCAGGCGCAACTTCAACAAACGTCTGTTGCTCTGCAAATTCATGAAGTCATCAAAGGTGGCTTGGGCCAAAGTGCACCAATCTCCCTCATCATCCGCATATTTCAGCGGACAAGTGCCTCCTTTCGCAAGAAACAGCGCAACATCTGGACAGCAGTCAGCCACAAGTTTGACCACTGAGGTATAGCTGGCTTCTTCTTGCAGTGTCAGCCTGTAGATCCTTGAACTTTGGAGAAAGAATCCAACCCTGGAGATGCGTCAAACAAATCAGTGGCAGCTTTACCCCGTAAAACATTTAAAACATTTGGAACTGAACCGAACAGCTCCGAAACATTGAACCCAAGATAAACCAAGCAAACAAATGAACAACAGCAAGACTTCTCTCAAATTCCCCAGGTCTGGCTGATGCACCAAAAAAAACAAAACGCATCATGAGTATTCAGCCACCGCCGTGAAAGGTGACCGCCCCCATAATAGATGCTTGTTTAAGGCCCTTATTGATCCTTATTGGGGGTTGGTGCTTCAAAAAACCCTGTGTATACACCTTTCTTGGGGGCCAGGGATCTCACCATTTTCACAGTGGACCTTCACGGTCGCCATGGCAGGTCAACGCCTTGAGCCTAAAATCTGCTGCTGTTTCCATCAATGGATACCCATTTGGTGGCGCTGAAATGACATATCATGAAATTACAAAAATAAATCACTAAATTCGGGCATCTCGGCTATCTGCAAACACACCCATTGAAGCTCTCCCCCCTGCCTGCCGCACCGTGTTGCGTTCCTTCTTACGCATGCGATCCTCTGTGCCCAAGGCAGACCACGCACGTTCGCACTCGCGCCTGATGGATAACAGTTTGAAACCTAAAAACGGGATGGAACATGATTTGGTATTTTGTAGTCCCATGATAGTTCCATGTTGGATTGTTCGGGGAAGATGAGTCACAGAGCCATTGAGGTGGCGATGCCTTGCTTCTGACCATTGGTGGTTTCAAGATGTTTCAAGGCATCCCAATTACTTGCCAGTTACCTATGTTTGAACACACCACCATTAAAAAAATTAGCGTTTACCTGACTTTCTTGCTCCTTTTCAGAAAAGTGATCTGCAGAGATCTGCGGGGTGATGCAGAGTAGCTTCCTGAACTGATGCATGCCTTGGTTTTGAGCCCTGAAACCTGGAAGGTTGGGATCCGATTCAACTTACCCATGCCCAGGTAACTTGGTCCTCCTTGTTCTTGGATGTTCTTGGATGTTCTTGGATGTTCTTTGAGAAATTTGCCCCCCAAATGCTTGGGCTCCTTTCTTGCCAAAGCGGGTGTAACCCCTCCATACTTTCTGTTTTCATCTACCAATCGGTGGAAAAAGGACTTCCAGCCGATTTCCTACAGTTTTCTTCTAAAGTACCCACTATACTGGATATATAACGTACACTCACACACCCACACACACACATTCATATATATATATATATACACCAGTAGTATCGCACAAGGCGGTGGCGGAAGTTTCAAAGTTAGGACACTATAGGAGAGGTGAGTTGTTGCCATGCATGGATGGCGGAGCGAATCCACTGATGGACCGAAAGGTGGTTGGAGCTGTGCTTTTTGGAGTGATTGCAATGGTTGCAGTGGTCACCTCACCCACAACTGCTGGATGTAGTTGTAGTTGTGGTGTAGCGGAATTGTAGTTGTAGTGTAGTGTAATTAGTGTGGTGTAGTTGTAGTTGCAGTTGCAGTTGTGGTGTGGTGCAATGAGTGTAGTGTAATGTAGTGCAGTGTCGTGTCGTGTAGTGTGCTGTAGTGTTGTGTTCTGTAGTGTGGTCTAGTGTTGTGTATAGTCTAGCGTAGTGTAGCGTAGTGTGGTGTAGCGAAGCGTAGTGTAGTGGAATTAGCGTAGTGTAGTGGAATTAGTGTAGTGTAGTGTAATGTATTGGTAGTTGTAGTTGTAGCTGTAGTTGCAGTTGTATTTGTAGTTGTAGTTGTATGGTAGTGTGACTACTGTAGCGTGGTGTTGTGTAATGTAATGTGGTTGTAGTTGTAGTTGTAGTTGTAGTGGTAGTTGTAGTTGCAGTCTAGCGTAGTGTCGTGTAATGTAAAAGCGTAGTGTAGTGTAATGTAGTTGTAGTTGTAGCTGCGGCTGTACTAGTACTAGTAGTTGTAGTTTTAGTTGTAGTCTAACTAGCGTACTGTACTGTAATTAGTGTAGTGTGGTGTAATTAGTGTAGTGTAGATTAGTGTAGTGTAATTGGTGTAGTGTAGTGTAATCAGTGTACTGTAGTGCAGCAGTGGTGTAGCTGTAGTTGCAGTTGCAGTTGTGGTTGTCTATCTATCTATTTGTCTATCCATCCATCCATCCATCTATCTACCCGCAAGTTTGAAAATCTATCGATCTATCTATCAATCTCTCTATCTGTGCAAGTTTGAAAACAAAGCTATTCTGCGAAACTTCCTCGATTTTTGAACTTGGCAACATCAAAAACGAAGCAATTCCGCGAGACTTCCTTCAATAATAATGGAAAGTTGAGTGCAGAGCTGACGGCCTCGTGCCAATGCGTTTTGCGTTTTTTCCCGTCCATGTCTCTGAAGTATTGCGCCTGCCACAAAAAAGTGAAGCCAGGTCATACGAAGAGTTGCACCTGTCACACGAAATAATCTTCCCAAAACTGAATGAAGATCTGATGCTCCACAACGCAACCCCTCCCAGGAAATCAGCGCCCTGACCTCCTAACATCTCTGATGACCATGTCTCTTGTAATGTTGTCTGACCAATAGTGATACCTTGTCAATAGTAGAAACATTTTTCCGCAACTCCAGTTTTATCTCCAATACTAAAAGTCAATTAGCTCCATTTACTTTTAGTATTGCCAAAAGAGTCATGTTCAGACCTTGTCCAGAGGGCATGGTCAATAGTGGACCCAACATGGCAATAGGCAATAGTGGAAACTTTTTTCCCAACTCCAATTTTTTTTCCAATACTAAAAGTCAATTAGCTCCATTTACTTTTAGTATTGCCAAAAGAGTCAAGTAAAGCAAATCCTTTTCAAAGCAGCCTTCACTTTTGATTAGCAAAAGCTTAGATTCCAGAAATCTGATCCAATTACCAAACAGCTGATTTCCTTATAAAACCCTTATTTAAAAAAGCAAGAAAACAGGTCCACAAAGGGTACCGCCTTTGCAAGCCCCAGAATAGCAATAACAAACCTGCACCAGGCATGGCAATAGTGGAAACTTTTTTCCGCAACTCCAATTTTGTTGTCCTCCTTCTCCTTCTCCTTCTCCTTCTTCTCCTCCTTCTTCTCCTCCTCCTCGTCCTCCTCCTTCGCCTCCACCACCTCTGCCCCCACTTCCATGTCCACTTCCGCCTTGCCAACTCTTCGCCAATCTCTTCGCCAACTTCTGCGCGCAGTGAGCGCTGCTGGACATGGAGAATCTATCAGATACATATCATGATCCCAGACATCGGATTCCAAAAATTTACTATTGGAATGCTGACCCCCCCTAATTTTTTAAACATATTATTTTATTTAGGGGGGGTTTACTATTAGGCAGCCTACATTACTGCGCCTGCCACGGAAAATGCATCTTTCCAGATCCTCTTCAAATGTCCTACGCCCGCCATCCTTTTGGGAAATGCTTGAAAACCCCCACCGCTTGCTCAAGGTGCACAATCCCTTGTGCCGGCCACGCGAAACGACATCTGAACGTCCAAAAGCCCTCCGTACCCGTCAGTTTTTTGCACTTTTGACTTGGAAATGTGCTTTGCGCCACAACCGCGTACACTTTTTGAACATCTCAACGTCCAAAGTTGTTCTGAACGTGTTTTGAACATTTTGGCTTGGAAACGCGCTTCGCGCCACAACGGCGTGCACTTTTTCAACATGTCAACTTCCAAAAGTGGTCCGAACCTGGTGTGCTTTGCACATTTTGACTTGGAAATGTGCACTGCACGGCGTGCACTTTTTCGACATCTCAACTTCCAAAAGTGGTCCGACGTTGGTGTTTTGTACATTTTGGCTTGGAGATGTGCTTGGCGCCACAACGGCAAGGGCGTGCAACTTTTCATCTCTCCTATGACCACAGGGCTCCGCACCCGCCGCTTTAGCGAGCCTACTTTTCGACCCTCCGGAGCCACAAGTCATTGGAAAAAACACAGTGTTTCGCGACTTTCCTACCTTTTCGCGCACCTGCATCTTCTTTCGAGTATGGCGGTAACCGGCCGACCGGACCGGGCAACCGGCTGACCGGATCCCGGTTGACCCCTCCCCTCCCCGGTTGCCCGGTTGCCCGGTTGCCCGGTTGACCGGCTGACCGGGGCGGTTGCCCGGTTGACCGGCTGACCGGGGCGGTTGCCCGGTTGACCGGCGGAATGCCCGGTTGACCGGCTGACCGGCCGATCGGCCGACTAGGGGAAGAAATGCCCGGTTGCCCGGCTGACCGGGGCGGTTGCCCGGTTGACCGGCGGAATGCCCGGTTGACCGGCTGACCGGCCGACCGGCCGACCAAGGGACACAAAAAATCGAAGACAAGAACACGAGACAAACAAAAGCAACAGCAACACCAGACACAGAATAGAACCAAAGGCAAGATCAAAGCACTACAAGTAGCAGCTAACCTGCCAAAAACTGAAAACGTAAGTATTGAAAGTGGCAAGGACACAAAAGCAGTTGAAGAGAAGAGGAGAGCAAAAAAGACCACGGAAGAAAAAAGAGCCTGAAGAAAAACACTGGAAAATAGAAAGCAAAACAGCAAAGAAAAAATTGACAGAAGAAAACTTTTTGGGAAAGTCCCGCTAAAAAATGTAGACCGGAACCATTAAAATGCGAAAAGGAACCATGGGAAATGCAAAGTCTAAGTAGAAAATTTGTTCCATGCAAGCACTAAACATAGACCTCAACCAACAAGTGTAAACTTGCATCACCCAAATTGTAACGTCGTAGCGGTAAAGTTAGAACGGTCACGAGTAAAAATGTAAAGGGCAACCATGAAAATGGCAAAATGTAAGCATGAGAATCTTTGAAAATATATCGTGCCAAAAACATTCGAACCGTGAAAACATGGACCAGGCGAGAATCGATACTCCACCTGACACATACCTGCGTCATTATCTTCTGTGAACCTGACAAGTAACATCTCTTCTAACTCTTCGCGGTTTCGAAGCGTTGCGGAGGCAAATAAAAAAAAAAAATATATATATATGATTAGTGTAGACGATGCACAGGAGGACAAGAAATAGATGAAGTCCATGAAGCTGATCCTCGTTTCACGTGTAAAGACGACCCCCGCTTCGCGTGTACAGACGAACCCGTTTTCGCGTGTACAGACGACCCCCCGGCCTTAAGCTGCAAGGGAAGCGGCTCCGTAGCAGCAGCCCGTTGCAGCCGGATGACGACTCGTTGCACGGCACATGGAGAGAGGTGCTGATGGGCAGCGCTGGTTGTGTGAGGCTGCGATTGGCAAAATGCCATGTGTGTGTGTGTGTGTTTTAGCTAAGGTAGAAGCATGTGCTTTGGACTGGACTATGTTCAAATAGGGCATGGGAAGTGCATGTCTGCATTGTGGTGAACTCAATAGATATCTAAGGGAACTGGAGTCTATGGAAACTGGGCGCTGCAAACCGAAAGCTGCAAACCAAGGCAGTGTAACAAGATTAAATACGATTTGATACGCTACAACCTAAGGCAAGTTCAGAGACCAAATGTCGTTAGTGTGCATATGCCGTGGAGGTTCGGTACAAGACACAAACTGCATGTTAGTTTCGTGGATGATGGAAAACATGTTGAAGAAACAGAGACGACAGTACAGATACACATTGCACGGTGTCATGGCTGAGACGGAGGACTTTGGCAATGGAGATCGAACAGGAGACATAGAGGTTGGCAAGTAGGACACATTTCGCACGAAAGTCGCTGCCGAAAATTTCATTTTGCTGCGGTTCGAACTCTGTCGGCTTTTTTTGTAAAGCGGGTGAAACAGCAGGAGGTCGGCATGGATTTAGAGCTGCTGCGAAGCTGGTCGTCGAAATGGCAGCGTTTCCACTGCATCCTGGAAGTTGCGGCGCGCCATGAATTTTCGCTTCTTGGCCGCTGCCAGTTCTGCCTTTTTGATCCCCATGAGTTCGAGTTGTACATTGCGAGCGTGCAGCAATGACGCAAGGAAGAGAAGGCCACGCACTGGGGTCATGCGCCGCGCCGCCACCGCAATTTTGCGAACAAACGCAAAAGATTGTTCAGCTGCGCTGTCATTAATGTTGGGGAAGCTCGAGGCATGCGTCTGAGGCCACGTTTTGGGAAACGGGCGAGTGCCATCAGGCTTGCAGCCGCTGTGCCCTTTGCGAAAATGGAACTTGTCGATGACAAGGCGAAGCCGGCTGAGGGTACGAGCAACTTTGCTCATGCGGCGTCGTTTCTTGGAAGCCATGAAGCGCTGCAACGTGCACGCGCAATCGTAAAAGACCAGCGGCATGGTTTGCTGAAGTGTTCGCAGGCGAGTCTTCCGCTTGGCAGTCTTCAAATTGACATTGCGGCCGGCAGACAGAAACTCAAACAGCTCAGCCAAGAAAAAGTAGACCCCTGTTGGGGATTCGTGGGTGTACACGAGCTTGATGGCGCTGATGATTTGGCATTCCTTGACAGCGGCTAAAACGCCCCCACTGCGCCGTGCTGCACGAGATTTTTCCCATTGCCGGCGACACGCGTCATTTTTCTCGGACGCAGAGAACTGGACTTGATGTCCGACGCGTGGCTTTGATTGGCACTCTCGTGAAACGGGCTCCAACAAGGATTGACCATATTGCTGTTGGTAGTGCGTGGGAACCAAGGCGCTTGATAGCAAAAAGGCTTGGCCTGTCTTGGTTTGGAAAGCATACCGCCGCGAACGCGGAATACGTTTGACAGAAAGAAGCGAAACTGGATATTGAAGCTTAGCGTGGCTCACAGCAAAACTCAACGCTTTCCGCGTTCGTCGACAAAGCGGGAAAAGCGCGACAATATCTGGCGACTTGTGGCGACCAGCTTCGGTGCGAGAAAGCAGGGTTGCTGTCGTTGCGAGGAAGGAAAGGATCATTTGCAAAATGAGATCGCAACCAAAAATCGGGTCAGCATCTCGGAGGTGCACGGCGCAATATTTTCGACCAGGAATGGGAGCACTCTGGCATCCAGTCAGGCAATGGGCGTTCAGAGGCCTGCAATCCCATACGCCCGCATCCGTGTTGGCGCACAGTTTGGTACGAACTTTGGCATTGCCGTCCACGCCTAGAATGCCTCGTTCGCACTTGGAACACTGGTGTTGCAGGAGCCAGCGACGCTGAAATTGGTGAAGCACCTGGTCTTCGAGTCCACGGCACCAGGGTTCCATGCCATTCTTGCCGACAAAGCAATTGATGGAAGTGCGATTGTTTGTCAAAAACTTGCACACGGAGTATTGCAGCCACGAATCGCGGAGATGCTTCTCCAGCGTTCGAATTTTCATGTGGAGCTTGGGCCGCAGCACATTCACAATGCCTCGGAAAGAACCGCCGCAATGAAGCAGAATGTCGGTGACTTGGTCCAAGAAAGCTGTCGCAAAGACGATGTTTTGCGTGATGCAGAAGTAGCGTGGGTTGTCTTGCACTAGCATCCTAGCCCGCGCACCAGTTGCATCTTTGCCCTCAACCCACGGTCCAAAATAAGAGCGACTGCAGGAGCAGCAAGAGTAGCTGAGGAGCAGGACCTGTTCCACGCAATGCAAGCCAAGCGCACAAGGCACTGCGCGAGCGGCGGCACATTTGAGATGTGCGTGGCACGTCAGACAATGTTTCACGTCTGGTTGAACGCATCTCGTGGGAATGTGCTTTGGCAAGTGGCACTCAGCTCCAAGCCAATGCGGGGCACGTCGGAGAAGCTTGCCAAGAATAAAGTCGCAGTCCCTTTCAGACAGGTGAAGATGGAAACATTGTTGTTGCAGCAATGCGTGCGCCACAGACGCTCGACATGCAGGATCCGCGTGGTGGAACGCGAGAACGAAAGCAGGCAACAAACTGAGGGACCCTGGGTACATCAACGAAGAGCACGCGTCGCTGTGGGTGGCCCCGGCTAACATCTCGGTTCCTGGAGGCGGAGGAGGAGGATTGTTAGGCGCTACCTGCTTGGCTGCCACGCGCTGGGATTTGACATTCAGAATTTTGGCACTGTGCTCGAAAGGGCGGGCGTCAGTGGCGTATTGCGTGAGCAGCTGCAAGCACTGCTCCATGCGCGGGACATCGAAATCGGGCGGCAACAGGACCTTCAAGTCGGCAGCATACAGACTGGAGATAGACGCGGTCACCGTTAGGCAGGATTCTGCGTACTCCGCCAAGCTGTTCGCCTGCTTGTGCTGGAAAAGATGCAGCAAATTTGAAAATGCAACTTGGGAAGTTGGGCATTGCGGAGGCTTTCTTTTGCGCAGCCTGTGAGCCGCCTTTTCGGAGGTCCTGGTCAAGGCTGCCAACTGGCAATATTTCAGAAGCAAAAACGCGTTTTGGCAATATGGCTTGGCAGCATCTCTTGGTAATGCCACGCCTGTGTCTTTTGCATGAAGTTTCTTCAGCAAGGTCCCCTGGTCAACCATGATTGTGCTTGCGCTCGTGAGAACCCAGTGCGCAGCAACGAAAGCATAGAGTTTGTTGTCCGGGGAAAGGGCTTCCCACCAAACAGTGAAAGACGGGCTAGCATCCGGCAACGAATTGGCAGGGGCAGCTTCTGCGCGAGCAGTTGGGAGAGTGTCGGTTTCGATCAAAGTGATAAGATACGGATACCTCTGCGCAGCAAGCTCGCGCAAGTCGTGCGTGTCCAAGGTGCTGACGAGGTTGGATCCCGGCGCGAGCAGTTGAGACTGCAAGGACAAATAATCGAAAATAGCTTTAGCCGGCTCCACGACTTCGCGAGAAAGCTCTCTGCTCCAAGCCGTGCCTGACTGATCGGCGGCAGAACACGCACGCGCCCAAGAATGCAACAACAGAGCCAAACGCCAGGGAAGTGATTTCAGTTTGCCGGCATGGCTGAAAAGCTTTGGGTCCTGCAAGTATGATTGTTCTTGCGTGAGAACTTGGGCGTCGTAGTGCTCTCGAAAATAATCCAAGGCATCGGGGGCAAAGAAATATGGAATGAATTCCCGCGACGCATCAAAATCAGGAGCATTTGCAGTGTGAACGTTTTCGATTCTTGTGAGGACAGAAACAAACTGGGTGAGCAATGAAGCTGGAAGGACCGGCGCACCTCGAGAGCGCGCAGCCCCCGTGGAATACACCGCAGGTTCGAGGACTGCGTCTGCTTTCTCGAGGCGGGGGCTGCTGTGAAACATGAGAAACCGACTTTGCATGCCCAAGGCACCATCTTTGGCCAGAAAGTCATGCCATTCCTCGACATGGAAAGTCATTGCTAAACAAAGGCATGTCTGGTGCATGGAGAAGCGGTTGTTATCCTTCACAACCGTCCTTTTCCATTAAAGAGCTTGGACATAGTGGAGGCATTAAATCCGGAACCTTCTCCGTTGGCCAGCGCTCGGAGAAGGAACCGGCCTTCATCATATAATCCAATAGCCCGGTGCCCGTTGTGCGCCATTTGCATGCCAATGGCGGGCAACGAGCCTTCGTCGGAAAACAAGGCGGGCTTGTTGTTGTGGATGGCCGCCAATGCTTTCGACAAGGAGGTCTTGCGTTTTTTTGACGAAGGCTCATCTGGCTCCGCACCGTGTGCATCCTCCTCCTCTTCTGCCAGCTGCGCTTCCTTACGAGCTTCGTCCAGCGCCTTTTGGAGCAACTCCTTTTCAAAGCCAGAGACGATGTCTGCCAAGGCTGTCATGATGCCGCTTTTGTTGGCGCCGCTGTCGAGGCATAAGCCCAACCAAAGCAGCGGCGGCACGAGGAAAAATTCGTTGATGAACAGCCTGGCTTTGGAGCACGCAGTGCCAAGAACGGGTAGAAAAAGGAGGAAAGCCCATTCAAAGGGGCAGCCCGCTTTTTGGGTAAGGTTGTCTGTCATTGAATAGACGTCCGGCAAGGCATTTTTCAGCTGCTCATGTGGGAAGGGGGCAAGGTCGGCAAGGATGTATCGAGAGATCAGCTTTGCTCTTTCTGGATCTTTGCGGTACACGTCTGCAAAAGCTCGGTTGAAGTCTTCAGGTGTACCCCGAAGCAAATTGCCCGGCGAGGCTATACAGGCATTGACTGAGTCGTCTTCCATTTGCGCAGGGCCCGACGCACCCGCTGTGCAACTGGCAGCGTCTGGCGAGGAAGTGAGTAACTCGCATGGCGTAAAAACTGTCAGCGCTTCACGGCTGAGCCGCTCGGTGAGCGTGGGTTCTGCCAGGTTCAATGGAACGGTCGCCACGCACGCTGCATGAGCCGTGGGCTGCGCCCGGCCTAGCCAAGCCTCGGCGTGATCAGTGGAACCTGGAACGCGCAAGAGCGCTTGCAAAAAATGCTTGGTCGAATGGATGAAAACGAACAGGAAACAATTTGGGTTCTTAAGCCGGAGCAATGCGGCGCCCCATTCAATTCGCTGGAAGGTGTGGAAGCTGGAGACGTGGAACAAACAATTGTTGCTGTCCAGGATCAAAAGGTCTACAGGCTCTGCAGGAGCCAACACAAGAGCAAGCTGCGAGAGCCCCCGACCACAAAGATGCTGGCCCATTTCCAGGATGCAAGGGCAAATGGACAACGCTACTGTGTCACGCAGCGTCTCCAAGTGACCTACGCATTCCAAGCGCGTAGTTTTGAAGCAATGGAAAAGGTTTTCCGTCGGAGGTAGAAGCGTGGGAGCCAATCCAAAAACGAGAAGGTGCAGATATCCGACTGCGGGACAAGAGCTCAACGCTGGGACAACAATGGGGCGCAATGTCATCACCACGGGAAAGAACCAAGCATTGGTAGAGTTGAAAACAATCGTTGGAAAATCCACAACACTGCCTTCATACGGCTCGCAAAAACCATCCGACAAGAGAAGCAGATCACCGGCCGGAAGGATCCAAAGCAGTAGCGGCGCACACGAAAGGTGGGAGTGGACGTCTTGAATGAAGGAGAAAGGAAGCTCAGAAGAAAAGCGTTTTGGATGGGAGAAGAAGCAATGCCACGCAGACGAAGTTAAAGCCAGCTGCGCGCAAGTCTTTGCCAAGCAAGCAGAACGCAAGCCACACGCGTTCTGCAACGCCTGAAAGAACGAGGAAGCTCTGCAGTTGGAAGAAAGAAAAGCCAAAGACGCGTCTGCCCAGGCATCAGAACTAGAATCAGAAGCATCGTCACGAAGGAGGGCCGCTGACAGTGAAATCGCCGGAACCTCCCCAACAGTAACAGTTGGACTGTGAGGAGTACGCAGGCGCGGAGAACCGGGGTAACTGGCGCCGAGCAATGTCGAAGCGGGCGTTCGATTCGGGGAAAGCAGCCGGCTTGGCGAAGACTCAAAATGGAAATGATCGTCGCAAAATACCACTGGAGCGGAAGCAGCGGCCGAGGTGACAGAAACAGATCCAGTGGAGTCGGAGTCCATTGCGTCGCACCACAAAGGGTTGCCTGCCGCGCTGGTTGCGCCGGCTGAAAATTGGGCCACACTACCGCCATCCAGCTTAACCCACTTCATGCAGCCTAGTTTGTGGGTGTACGGCCGCGGCGCAGGATACTTGCGCACATGTTCCATGACCCACGCATAGGCTTTCTTGTAGTTCACCGACGATTGGTCAGTAATGCAATGCTTGTTTGCGTTGTCGGGTGCCCAAATGTACTGCGAAGGAGGGCCCGTGGAAACCCAAATGCCAGGTGAAGGTTGCTCACCGATGAGAAAGCATTCGGCCAGGGTGACTTCCCCCACCAATTGTTTGGAACCAGCTTGTGCGATCGCAATCCTTCCCCGCTTCGTGGTCGGCTCCCCGCGAACCTCCCACGTTTTTTCGCCTGAAAGAATGAGCTCGGCCCACTTGCGTTTGATGATCAAAGCCCGTTTGGGCATGGCCACGTCTTGGCGGTGAGCCTTGGTGGAACGCGGGTCGGTTGGTCGGCGGCTGCCGGCTTTGGATCCACTCGCCTTGCCACCGCCGGTCAATGTCAAGGGACCAATGTGCAACACATGTGGCCCGACGATACGCAGCAGAGGCTGCAGCTGCAAGGCTTCGCGACGAGCTTGAGTCAAGACTGGCTGAATAATTGTGGTGTCCCGGTCCGGGCGGGGCAAAGGTGCGGCGCCCCTTAAGCCTATGAAGCCTTTCAGCTCATTCGACTCTGTGGCCGGCCAAGGCTGCGGACAAAGCGAGACCAAGTCCCCACGGGAATCAAACAGCGCAACACTTGCAGGAGAGCATACAAAGGTGAAAGTTTGACATCGCGAAAAATCGATGGGGCGCAGCGCGTGCATTTGCATTCGCTCGACTTCTGTGCACCAGCGCGCGCCGTTGCAACGCCCATCTCGGATCTCCAGCTGAAGCCCGCGTTGGGAAAATGGGGCCTGCAGGCTGAAGAGGTGTGGCCAAGCAACTGCTGCAGGGTGAGGTCCCGTGCTCATGCCTATTGTCAAGTAGAGCTGCGACTGCCCGAGCAACACGGGCGACAACTCGATGACGGCCGTGGAAACTGAAGGGGAAATGCGCGAAGCCATCCGAACGACGTGGCGAAAGTCAACAGAGTGGAAAGTTTGCCATGTTCGATGAAGAGGAGGGAAGGAGCGCGGGTTGAAACACCCCAAAAGGAACTTCTTGTGGATCGGAAAACCTTGGGACAGCAGCGCTTCAATGCATTTGTTCAAACACAGCCTCGTGCAACAGCAAGGGGAAACAGACGCGACCAGTGCATTGTGCTGACTCGCATCGATCAGAAAGGCACAAGCGGCTCTGTGCGTTTGTAGGAACGTCACAAGATCGTTAAGAGCACACAAACACGCCAAAACTGTGTGCTGACAAGTCTGCGGCAGTCGATCCCAGAAGCCCCCGCATAGGTCCAGGCACGGCAGCACGCGAGCGAGGCCAACCCCTTGATGCAAGCGCGCCTGTGTCACCCGCACCGGCCGCCGGAAGCCGTTTGACGGAGCGGGCGCCAAATTGGACAGGGGAGCCGATGGAGAATGCAACGCCACGAAACAGTTTAACGGCGTGTTCTTTGGCAAACCGACGCAGCGCCACTGCAGCAGCACAGAACCGTCATTGCCAAACAGGCAGCAGATTTGGTCTTGCTGGCGACATGCAAAAGTTAACTTTTGTGGAGCGATGCCGGCCAACGACAGATCACATGAGTTGGCTTGGAAACTGTCATGTGTGAGGAAAGAGGCCAAGGAGCAGCACTGGCCGGAATTGATGTTGAGCTTCGCAGCAGCCACATTGCGGGCGTCGGGGGGGAAGGTGCTCAAGTGAAGCAAACCCTGCAAAGAAGAAAAGCCGGAAGCAAAAACCCCTAGAAGCAATTCCAAGTCCGGGCACTCCGCCAAACCAGCACAGCGTGCAAAAGATAAATTCAAAGCGAACACCGGCGGTGAAGGAGAAGCAGAACTCGTGAACCAGAAATTGGCGCCATGAGGCTCAGCATGGTAGTGATGCCAGGACCACAATGGATTGCGGGGCCGCGGCACGAGCGCGAAAGTCAAATGGGCAACAGGGGAGTAAGGACATGAATGGGGCACTGCCTGGACAACCGCTCGAAGACAGAGGTTCGCACAGAGG
>CAMXCT020001237.1:122500-167887 GCA_947184155.2 Cladocopium goreaui | reverse complement strand
CCTTTTTATTCCCCTATTTATTTCCCTATTTATTTCCCCTATTTATTTCCCTATGCATTTCCCCTATTTATTTCCCTATGTATTTCCCTATTTATTTCCCTATTTATTCCCCTATTTATTTCCCCTATTTATTCCCCTATTTATTTCCCTATTTATTCCCCTATTTATTTCCCTATTTATTCCCCTATTTATTTCCCTATTTATTTCCCTATTTATTCCCCTATTTATTTCCCTATTTATTCCCCTATTTATTTCCCTATTTATTCCCCTATTTATTTCCCTATTTGTTCCCCTATTTATTGCCCTATTTATTCCCCTATTTATTGCCCTATTTATTCCCCTATTTATTTCCCTATTTATTCCCCTATTTATTTCCCTATTTATTCCCCTATTTATTTCCCTATTTATTCCCCTATTTATTTCCCTATTTATTCCCCTATTGATTTCCCTATCTATTCCCCTATTTATTTCCCTATTTATTCCCCTATTTCTTGCCCTATTTATTCCCCTATTTATTCCCCTATTTATTTCCCTATTTGTTCCCCTATTTATTTCCCTATTTATTTCCCTATTTATTCCCCTATTTATTTCCCTATTTATTCCCCTATTTATTTCCCTATTTATTCCCCTATTTATTTCCCTATTTATTTCCCTATTTATTCCCCTATTTATTTCCCTATTTATTTCCCTATTTATTTCCCTATTTATTCCCCTATTTATTTCCCTATTTATTCCCCTATTTATTTCCCTATTTATTCCCCTATATATTTCCCTATTTATTCCCCTATTTATTTCCCTATTTATTTCCCTATTTATTACCCTATGTATTTCCCTATTTATTCCCATATTTATTCCCCTATTTATTTTTCTATTTATTCCCCTATATATTTCCATATGTTTTCCCCTATTAATTTCCCTATTTATTCCGGTATATTTATTTCCCTATTTATTCCCCTATTTATTTCCCTATGTATTCCCCTATTTATGTCCCTATTTCTTCCCCTATTTATTTCCCTATTTATTCCCCTATTTATTCCCCTACTTATTTCCCTATATATTCCCCTATTTGTTTCCCTATTTATTCCTTTATGTATTCCCCTATTTATTTGCCCTATTCATGTCCCTATTTATTCCTTTATTTATTCCCCTATTTATTTTCCCTATTCATGTCCCTATTTATTTCCCTATTTTTTCCCCTATTTATTTGCCCTATTTATTCCCTATTTATTTCCCTATTTATTTCCCTATTTATTTCCCTATTTATTCCCCTGTTTATTTCCCTATTTATTCCCCTATTTATTTCCCTATTTATTCCCCTATTTATTCCCCTATGTATTTCCCTATCTATTTCCCTATTTATTTCCCTATTTATTCCCCCTATTTATTCCCCTATTTATTTCCCTATTTATTCCCCTATTTATTTCCCTATTTATTCCCCTATTTATTTCCCTATTTATTCCCCTATATATTTCCCTATTTATTTCCCTAGTTATTTCCCTATTTATTCCCCTATTTATTTCTCTATTTATTCCCCTATTTATTTCCCTATTTATTCCCCTATTTATTTCCCTATTTATTCCCCTATGTATTTCCCTATCTATTTCCCTATTTATTTCCCTATTTATTCCCCCTATTTATTCCCCTATTTAGTTCCCTATTTATTCCCCTATTTATTTCCCTATTTATTCCTCATTTATTTCCCTATTTATTCCCCTATTTATTTCCCTATTTATTCCCCTATTTATTTCCCTATTTATTCCCCTATTGATTTCCCTATTTATTCCCCTATTTATTTCCCTATTTATTCCCCTGTTTATTTCCCTATCTATTCCCCTATTTATTTCCCTAGTTATTTCCCTATTTATTCCCCTATTTATTTCTCTATTTATTCCCCTATTTATTTCCCTATTTATTCCCCTATTTATTTCCCTATTTATTTCCCTATTTATTTCCCTATTTATTCCCCTATTTATTCCCCTATTTATTTCCCTATTTATTTCCCTATTTATTCCCCTATTTATTCCCCTATTTATTTCCCTATTTATTCCCCTATGTATTTCCCTATTTATTCCCCTATTTGTTTCCCTATTTATTCCTTTATGTATTCCCCTATTTATTTGCCCTATTCATGTCCCTATTTATTCCTTTATTTATTCCCCTATTTATTTTCCCTATTCATGTCCCTATGTATTTCCATATTTATTCCCCTATTTATTTGCCCTATTTATTCCCCTATGCATTGCCCTATTTATTTCCCTATTTATTGCCCTATTTATTTCCTTATTTATTCCCCTATATATTTTCCGATTTGTTCTTCTATTTATTTCCCAACTTATTTGCCTATTTATTTCCCAATTAATCTCACTGCCAGGAATGGTTTTGGAGCAATGAAGCTTCAACCATGACACCTGAACGAGTAAGATTGAATAATCACCCAACAAATTCCAACAAATTGGATACATCCAGCACAAATCAGAAGTAACATAAGATGACACATTGATCCACTTTAATATATAGTGTGTATATATATATATTATCATTATACATTATATACTATATATTATATACATTTTATCTTTCTGAAAATATTATATTATATTGTAAAATAGCATTGAATATATATATATATATTGTAGTATATTATTCAATATTATGTTGTATTGAATTATAATATTGTATTATATTAAATTAATATATATATATATATATCATATTTTATATTATACTATATTACATTATATGTTAAATTACAGTATATCATATTATATGATATCATATCATATTATATCATATTATATTACATTATATTATATTATATTATAGTATATTATATTATATTATATTATATTATATATAACTATATTATATACAATATATTATATATGATATATGATATATAATATATATTATATAATATATAATATATTATATATTATATACTATATATTATACATTATATATTATACATTATATATATATATTTGTTAAATTAAATATTACAATATATTAAATTATAGTAAGTTATATTATAGTATATTATATATTTTATTATATTATATGTTATATTAAATATATTAAATATAATATATATTATATAATATTATAAAATATTGTATTATATTATATTGTATTATATTATATTATATATCATATCATATTATTGTATATTATATATGATATATATATACACATTATTAGCGTGTATATTTTAACAACTTTTTCTGGACCCCCATTTGATCCAACCTCTTCCAGGAGGCTGCTGGAAGTTGGCGCCTCAACCTGCCACGCTGCCACTCGCCGCGCCGTAAACGTAGGTGGGTGTTCTAAACATCTATGGGAACTGATGATAGTTACAATGTGGGGCCCCCAAGATAGCTAAGTTGGTGAACATAACTACAATTTCACTAGGGTTTATGGTAGTTATAACCATAGTTAGATGGGGTTATAAACCAACTTATAACTAGGGGGCCCCGCATTGTAGGGGTTTCCTAAAGTGGAGGGGGTACCCCAAAATATATGGTTTATAATGGAAAATCTATCTAAAAATGAATGATTTAGGGGTACCCCTTTTTAGGAAACCTCCATATGTGATAAGACAGTTAATAGACATTTAATAGACAATAAATAAATATAAGTAAGTTATGGCAAAATGGCTGTCTAAATTGCAAGAATCTATGTTGTGGAAAACCATTCTATAATCATACATGATATACAGCAACTTTGGGCTCCAGCATGGAACAGCGACCAACGAATTGAGCTACTGTTGAAGGACCTGATTGAGATCCTGCTGTATTCAACTCCCACACCCAAAATTCAGCAGCCGAAGTAAGATGTTTGGATTCAAGATGTCCAGTTCGGGTCCAGATGAAATTTCTGGGCATCGGCTCAAAGTTGGTTGCCAAGTGTTTCATCAAGGGCCCTGTGACAACAGCTGCGATGGGGATGTCCCACAGGGCATTGAAACAGAAATCGGTCTCAAAGTGGGTGGTCTTGGTAGTGGGTTGCGCGCCGTTTGGGAGCGTCCAATTTTGGACACCTACCCACTTCTCCTCTTTTGAGTCAGGTCACTCTTGTACGCCGGTTTTCTTCGCGCAAAAAAATAGATCCTGCAAACAATCGGCTGCCCCTCATGAATCAAAAACCCACTAATATGGGGGAGCAAAATGAAGAAATCCAGTAACTCCTCTATTTTTGTTGTCCCATTTTTTCTGAGATGTTTATCCTACAGGGGTAAGGCCCTTGACACATACCCTGACCTGGGATGCAGGAGCCGAGTCATCTGCCAGCTCCCCATCACCTTCCTGGTGCCGATTTCTGCTGATTTTGAAGGTCCGCATCTTTGAGAACCACCCGTGTTTGGATTGTACAATTGTGGAAGACCCGTGGTGTGCCTTGCTGTTAGGATACAAATCTCTGCAACTGGCCAAGTAAGCTCAATTTGAAGTCCTCTGAATGGCAGATCCATGGGTGATCTGCTTCTTACCAAAACTCTCACTTCTCCACTTGAATAAATCTGCATCAAAATCGGGGACCGTCCAAACTCCATAATGAGGCTTTTTTCATCCAGTCCTGATGATTCCTGGGTTCCTGGCTTCTGATCCACCCAACCCTTGCAAGGGGTGCCCTCTTACTTGGCTAAGGAGGTTAACTCAGGTTTATCAGTAACATTTGGTATCTATATATATATATTATACATATATATATATAAATATATATCAAATTCATAAACAAACCCACTCGTATGACTGGGGAAACCACCTTGCACAGATTTTTGTTGAGGTCACCTAACCCTCAGCACCTTCACTGGGCCCCAACTCGGCCCCCTTGCCGACAGTTGCAACAAACTCGTGGCGGGGACCAGGTGGCTCAGCATTCCCGAGGCTGCGTCCGCAGCATCCGCCTGACGGTCTATGAGACATGGAGGCATTTTACACGCCAACAGGGTTTTAGAGAAGGATTTCAATACAACATGGGGGTTGGAAATTGAAGCAACACAAAGTTGGAATTTATTGGTTGCTTAAAAACATGGACCTTCACCAATACTAACGGTAACGGGGGCTTCAGCACCAAAAATGAGCCAACATGGTCCGACACGGCTGGGAATTAGCACATCCATTATTGAAGGTTGGATTGATGCAGGCAACTAACAAGAGTGTGTGAAACCTGACTTTTGCAACAATCCTTACAATAAGATTGGATGTGTGCGATGGAACAACTCTGCAGTCCATAAGCCATCTCCAAAGCCTGTTGGTCTGCCATATCGATCTGCTTCTTGATACTCTCCTGCAGCTTGCGGCTTGAAGATGTAAAGCAAGGTCATCACTGAAGCAACTGACAACCTCACCATGTTTGTTTCTTTATTACTCACCCTGTTTGCAGGCGATATCCCTGTTGTTCTTGGTTAGTTCCGACGCTTTCACCGATTATCCGCCCACCAATGTCACCACCAGGATCAGCTGTCCACTGGCATCAAGGGCCGTCCATGTCATGTGTATAGCTGGATGTTGCGATACATGGAGCTACGAATAAATAGCGATAACCACTCAATGTTGAAGGTTCACACTCAGTGGAATGGAACTCTAAAGCCCATATGTACCCGTAATTTAACATAGCATAGCTATGGAAAATGGCCCATTGATAGTTGAATTGCCTATTAAAGATTGTGATTTCCATAGCTATGTTAGGTAAGTATCAAAGTGGGGTATGATTCATCCCAATCGGCTTCCTGCAACTTTCGCAGGTCAAGGTCCACTTTGGACAGCTCTTCGTGCTCCTCAGTGCATCTCAAGGTTTCTTCACAAAGAAACATGTTGGTGGGTGGTTTCAACAATACAGAAAAGATCATAATTAAGCTGGTATATAATCATCCATATAAACTGGATGTTCATTGAATTCTAAAGTGCAAACATCTAGATTCAAATCACCAAACACACGCTCTGGGTCTAGGCTTCCCACATCCTCTGAGAGTTGAAGAAAACTCGGTGCCTGGACCCCGAGAATTCGCCAAGTGGAATTTCAGAGCTTCATTCATGACTGAAACGAGTAGTTGAGTTGTAAGTTCATTAATAACTATAGTTGAATTATAATGAATAACTGTAGTTGAATTATAATGAATAACAATAGTTCAATAATAATGAATAACTATAGTTCATTATAATGAATCAATTGTGATTTAACATAATGTAACATAATTTAACCATAGACTATAATCAATCAATCAATCATTCAACCCCCAACCCTCGGGGGACCGTGGTAGCACCCACCTTCCATTGGCCATGTTGGTGCTTCGTGTGCTTCGTGTGCTTCGCGTGCTGGCCGTGCTGGCTGAGGGCCTTTTGGGCGTGGGCCGCGGCGTGGGCCTTACCTTGGTGCCGAGAAGGGGCGATGGGGCGATAAACCAAACATTGGCACCAAAATCATAGTGACTCATAGTGACTCATATTTGTAATATAGATGTATAATAGATGTCAATAGTGACTCATAGTGACTCTGCACCATAGGGATTATTAACAGATTATTAACTATTAGTAATTACTACAATGTGGGGCCCCCAAGATAGCGTTCAGTTGGTGAACATAACTACAATTTCACTAGGGTTTATGGTAGTTTTTTAACAAAGTTAGATGGGGTTATAAACTAACTTATAACTAGGGGGCCCCACATTGTAGATGTATAATAGATGTCAATAGTGACTCTGCACCATAGGGAATATTCACAGATTATTAACTATTAGTAATTACTATGGGGATTGTTAATAGACATTAACGGTATTTAATAGTCACTCTCAAACATCCATTTAACTAAGAATGATGGCTTATAGTAAGTATTCTGATTAATATTGGATTATTATCCCCAGCAATAGTGGCGTTGATAAAAAAATAGAGTAATGAGTAGGGAACCTGATCATTCATGGGGATTATCAAGAAGTAATTGCCATTGACAATGGAACATATCATGGGATGTGATTCGTGGAGCAGAACAAACGAATAGTTTGATGTTCTCAGACAGTTCTCCAAAATATATCAAAGGGTCCATGGGACGGTCAAGTTTGCTGAATCTTATTTCTCCATCTAAAATGACCTAAAAAAAGATTGAAGCTAGGAACTATCAGTTTCTCATGAACCCCCAAAACATCAATGGTTTGACAAGTTTGATACTGAAATGATGACCCAAACAGCCAGGTTCAATCCGGAGTCCAATGTCTCCCAGGTTGCCAATGATGGGAAAATCATCGAACTAAGTCTACAAATGATGTATTTTCCAGCATGCCACGTTTGATTACCAAAGGGTATGTGAAAAAGTTAAGCCATCCTCATCTGTAGCCTACCTGTACGAAGTAATTGGTGCAATTGAACACGTGGGTTTGTCTGGAAGCAGCTTCCCGACTACAATGCCATTTTGCAGGGATACCATGGTATACCCCCATTTTCAGACATACCCAGCATACCCATGTTTACATTGTAACATAGAAATCCTATTCTGGTAATGCTGCATCTGCCAGTTTTAAACGTGCCAGGTGGCGATGTGCCTTTCTCATCTTGACCTGGTGATTCTCCATGGAATGGTGTTTCCACCAGCCATGTTTCTTTCCATGTCCAACGTGCAATCTGTTTTTAGCTTACCCTCTGGTAAACTAACATAGCTATTGAAAATGGCCATTTATCGTGGATTTTCCCATAAAAAATGGTGATTTTCAATAGCTATGTTAAATTACCAGAGGGTACTCCCCAAAAACAAAGAGAAAAAACATCTGTAATTGTCGCAGGTTCCAAGTTTTTTTTTGTTTGGCTGAACTATTGGGGTCCATGGCACCGTTCCCCAAAATTGGATGTTCTGAAGATGATTCATAGGATTTCATAGGCTACAGGTACCCCAAAATGCCATAGATGATCATCATTTTCCCTATCAAAATGTCCTTTTCGAATCGTCACCTCACACGCGCCACGCGTTTTGCCACGCGCAGGATTCACCGTGTTGATACCGGTCCAAAAAAAACGACATCCTCCAGTCCCCAACTCATGGGTGACATTACCCATTTGAACATGCTGATTTTCGCTTGCCTGGTTGGACTACTATAGAGGGTCTTTTCTTTGGAAGCCCAAACTCCCAAGTAGTTTATTGTCGTTCCCACTCAAGATACATAAAGTAATTACCATAAGTTGAGCTTTGTGAGACAAACCCACATCATTTTTCGCCCAAACCCAGCGGCCTTTTGCTTCAGACTGTGGGCATGGTGCTTGGATTTGCTTGATGCCTCCACAACCATCGATCCAAGGGTTGCCCTAGATGACTGGTTGGGTTGTACCCAAGGGGATCCCAAGTTGCAGTGGAATTCTGAATCTGTAAACATGACTGGCACGCTGTATTTATGGGAACTGCCCAACATTCGAAGGGAAAAGGACGTATCTTACCCTCTGGTAAACTAACATAGCTATTGAAAATGGCCATAGTCGAAATAGTAGATTTTCCCATTAATAGCATGGTGATTTTCCATAGCTATTTTGACATAACCAGAGGGTAAATCACACTTAATTATTGTTAGTGAATCTCTGAATTTTCGTGGTAAAATGTACCATTTGTTTCTGATGAAATCATTAGAATCCAAGTTTCTTTGCTAAATCCCCAGCTTCTTTCCCCACCTTGGTCGTCTTGGTCCCCTTGGTGGCTTGGTGCTTCTGGATCAAGCCCGTGGACAACGCCTGCCATGCATTGCCACGCTGCCGGCAAGGGCAAGGAATTGGTCAATATCAGCTGCAAAAGATTGGGATTTTGCCTCTGGTGAAGCAACACAACTATGGAAAATCACCATTTTTCATTGGTAAATCATCTATTTTTATGGCCCATGTTCAGTAGCTACGTTAGTTCACTGGAGGGCAACATGATTTACCCAAGAAAATCGGGGATCTTCAGCAGCAAAAAAGTGACCGGGATGGTGGTCATAGCACCAGATATCACCAGCACTCGAGGCTTACATGGGGTAACCAACAACCATGGTCATAACCCACTTGCTAGGGCTGCTAGGGGACAGTCCATCGCCAAGAAGTTGCATCATGATCTCTTGGAGGTTCAACTTAAATGGCCTGATGCAACATTTGTTGAGATGATGTGTCACCAGGAAAAGGGTTGCAAGAACTATGGCCACGGGTCAAACCCCAAATAGTTTTGATTTGTGGATGTTCATCCCACCAACACAGGATATGATGTTGGTTTTGAATGGTTTTGACCCATCCCCATGTTTCAAAGAGTCAGCTCTCCAACATCGCCGCGGGCCTTCTGCTGCTTGCTGCGAAGTTGGTCATAGAGCTTCTTGTCCGTGCTGGCGATGCTTTTTGGGGTCAGGATGGTCTTACCAGGCTGGAGGGATCCGGAGGGTAATGCCCTGCCCAAGAGCTCAAACCCAAAGATACCCTCTGGTTATGTCAAAATAGCTATGGAAAATCACCATTTTGAATGGGAAAATCCACTATTTCTATGGCCATTTTCAATAGCTATGTTAGTTTACCAGAGGGTACAGGGATCCATGGATCTTCAATCACAATTTGTGATCAATGATCAGTGAAGGTAAACAACCCCAGCAAAAAAACCTGTTCAAAAAACAGAAAGAAATGGAAGCTAACCACTGTACACCATGGTTTTTGTTGAGTCTCCTCCCCAAACGGCCCAAAGCCATTGGCATGGTGGCTGTTTGACTTGATCCCTCTTGCCAAGGCACTGATATGTGGCTGCCATTTGCCCCTGCAAGGACCTAACAGTTACGGGGATGGAAGCTTGGCTGTGCCTTTGGGGTGCTAAACACATGCGCAATCAAAACAGTGGAACAAACAGCCGGAGTTCGACTTCGGCACGTTTATTCTCTTAATTTAACTTAAAGCCATAAAACCAAGTCTTGCACTGGCGCGAGTTCATCGAACATGTGAGAAATTGTTCAGCTTGCAGCAACTACAGAAATCTACGTCGTCAACCCCCTGCTGATAGTCGACCCTATGCCAAGTGCTACAGGAAAAGTCATGGCAGATAGGATCCCAGCTGTAAGAAGGAGCCCAGGAGGTTCATATCAGAAGAATACCTCGCGGCAGTCGCGGCAGTGGGGCGACAACTCAGCCAGGGGATTTTAAGTGTCTGCAGAAAAGTGGGGTGCAGTTGTATATGTTTATATAATTATATATATGTTTATATATAGATTGTTTGATGATTTGAATATCACTAGAATCTAACACATTCTCTATCATTCTCTCCATCTGTTCAAGAATTGTCAATGTGTTCAGCATTGTTCAAGCACAAGCTGTCAATGGTCGCACTGCTGCGAGTCATGCTTGGTTGCCCTCCTTATTTGGTCGCTCTCTTGGGAGAACCTCAGATTTCACATGATTCCACGGGGAATCTAACAACCAGAAGTAGTAACTGGCAAGTCACAACAGTCACAACCAGAGGCCGACAGAGAGCTTAGCAGTTCTACTGAGGCTATAAAATCCCACTCCTGTTTCTCATGAGGGATGAGTTCACCAAAAACTTAAGGCTTCCCCATTGGATCTTTTTGGTGTACCCAGGGAGGTCCAACAATCTGACGCCATGGGCTTCAGCCAGATGAGAAGCAGGAACTCAGGAACTCAAATCACCTGTTTAGCAACATATCTATCATATGTCCATAAATAGGGGTACCCCAAAACCATGGCTTTCAATACTAAAAGACTATATAAAATGGTCTAATTTTGGATGATTTGGGGGGGTACCTCTGTACTTTAGGAAACTTCCATATCTATATCCCATCTTTGTTTCTAAATGTTGCTGAAACTCCTCAAAGAGAATCCCAACGTCTCTGATCTGCGCTGAGATTCTGGCTTCTCCAGCATGCTGATGCAGTCTTTCAAGGCCTAGCAAGGGTACCCGCTGAAGCTGATGATAGCATATGTCTAGTGCTGATTTTTAGTAGTATCTGGTCCGTAAGGTTCGGAGAAAAAATCTTGTTGAATCAGAATATTGCATAGCTGATTTGAGGCCTTGTTTGGTTGGTACAACTTGTGAGCGGTTGTTTACGACCTTGATTGAGAATTAACAATATATTTCATCATATTCATCACGCAGAAACTGTCACCAAACAAACATATCAACCCCTACGACTGCGCGAGGCACATTTTTCTGTACTCTCTGCCGACAGGTGTGTGGATTGTTTTCGCGCATAGACGACGGGGCAAAAGCATGAACAAGTAAACCAAACAATGCCATGGTTTGCTTTTTTTTAGTTTTAGTTTTATACATATTTGGGATCATTAACCATAGGGATGTCGAATCCGAACAGGGGATCACTTCGGCCAGGCATTTCATCCCAGCAGCATCCTCCTGGAGAAAATCGATGAGACAGGTATGGACCCATGTCAGGGTAAACATGTGGATGGTCCTGGATGGTTACTCCCTGGTAAACTATAATAACTATATAACACAACTATGGAAAATCACATTTTTTTATGGGTAAATCAGCTATAACTGGCCATTTTCAATAATTAGCTATGTTAGTTTACTAGAGGGTAATGATTGTAGGTTTAGCACATCACAAATATCTACAGATTGGGTACCAATTGATCCATCATCACTTCAGCTCCGCAGCTGAGCCACTTGGATTTTCCTGCTGAAAAAAATAAGATCTATGATGTTTGGGCAGGTAATACGTCCTTGAGTTCATGTTGAATTGGCAAAACCGCGCAAAAAATGTTCAATCGTGTTCAATCGACTGGCTGTGAATATCCCACGTGTTGCACGCACTGACGCGTTGTTTTCCTACATGTCCAGCCATTTCTCCGCCAAAATCTCGTGGGGGGCGATCGCCCCACTGTGAGACACTGCAGGGGTCGTCTTCTGCGTCCCCAGATGCCAGCGGCTTAGCGTGCTGGCATGCATCCATGGCCATCTGAGCAATAGCCTTGGACCAGCTTGGGTTAGGTTGCCAAACAGTGGAGATGGAACTTCATAGACAATTTCCGCTTGGTATCTGAGATAGACTTAGTCTGAAAATCGGGGACCCCAAATCCAATGTCATCATTGTTCCTACAAAAAAATGTTATTTAGTATACTAGGTTTGATTTGTCTAGACTTCAGAAGAGCTTGGGTTTTACATAGCATGACAGGCATGGGCACAATTAAGAGATGCTTAGGTAGGTAGATGGTTCCTTGATACTGTTGCGCAGATTGATGGATGGATAGATGAACTTGCTAAGCCTCCGAGCATCAGTTAGCCAATAAGATAAGATTAGACTAAATTCGATTAGATTATAGATTGCAGTAGAGTAGATAGATAGTTGGTAGGTTGGTAGATAGGTAGATAGGTAAATAGGTCAGAAATAGGGAAATAGGGAAATAGGGGAATAGGGGAATAGGTAAAGATAGACAAACGCATAGACATAGATACACTTGCAATCACTTGCAGTACCTGTTTGTAAAAGCCAAGTGAGGCAGTCTTCCAAAAGGGATTACACAATCATTTTAGCAAAAATACATGACGTCACGCCTCACATGTTGCCATCTCAAGCAGTGGAAAACATGACCACTTGGATGGCATGAAGAAGTGTCCGAATCATGCAAAACATGTATGTGTATATATATATACATATACGAAGTGATGTCGATGGATACTTGTGTCTGTATATATATATATGTATTACAGATAGATAGATAGATAGATAGATAGATAATGATATATAATGATATATAATGATATATAATGATATATAATGATATATAATGATATATAATGATATATTTAATGATATATTTAATGATATATGATGATATATGATGATATATGATGATACATGATGATATATGTATATAATGTGTATATAATATAATGTAAATACATATATATATACACTGATATACACATAAATTCTACGTAGCTCTCCATTACCAGTTTTTTTTCTACACTCACTGCAGGGCTCATCGCTCCCCCGCTCCCTCCCCCGCTCCAGGTGGCCAGGTTGGCAGTAGCAATAGTAGTCCTATGGCGAATCATGCGGAATCATGGGGATATACCATCTGGTTATGACAAACCGTTCGCCATGGAAAGATCCACCCATCTTTAAGTTCAGTAAACCATCTGTAACTATCATTGATAACTATTATGATGGTCATGGTATATAAATGATAGTTATATAATAATAGTTATAAACATCTATAGTTATATAAATGATAGTTATATAATGATAGTTACCCTCCAATAAATTAACAGTTGGACCCTGGCAGTCATCGGGCTTGGAAGATTCGTTTCCATTCAAAATTGCTGATTCTCGGGTCTATGTCTGTTAATTTCCCAGATGGTAGTATGAATGGAATATGAATGGGATATATTGGTGAATTATCCCCATGAATTAAAGGAATTATGGGATATAAATGGATATATGGGATATATTTCTGATTTTTGGGGGGAGGTTGGTATGATTTATGAAATTGGCATACCCTCTGGTAATCAAACACCCCGGGCCCCCTTGCTGGCGTTGTCTGAAAATATGGTACCGCAGAATCTATTGGTTCATCATATGCTTCCCAATTCAAATGGCTGAGCTTGTCTAACAACAAGGTATCCCAACATCTACAATGTGGGGCCCCCAAGATAGCTAAGTTGGTTTATAACTACAATAACTAGGGTTTATGGTAGTTATAACCATAGTTAGATGGAGTTATAAACCAACTTATACCTAGGGGGCCCCACATTGTAGGGAAATATCATAATTTTCCTCTTAAAATAGCCATAATATGTGGATTCGCATCCTATGAATCCCACACAAACCCATTGGGGCATTCCCAGCCATTCCCAGCCCGCGTCCTGGGTGTTGCACCGGGTAGGGCCACGAGATTTGGCGCAGTCGAAGATCATGCACGAGGAGCTCTGAGCAACGAGCCAGCGTTGGAGGGTACCCAATACCAGTCCCCACTGCTGCTACCCTCTGGTAAACTAACAAAAAGCTATTGAAAATGGTGATTTCTAGTAAATTTACCCATTAAAAATTGGCGATTTTCCATAGTTATGTTAAATTACCAGAGGGTAGGCATTGAGTTCTTGTTTTGGGGGTAACACAGTGGAATATATCATGATATATCATGATATATTGGTGAATACCTTTCTGATTTTTTGAGGTACCCCGTTGTCGAATGGCTTGTTCATGTGTTTAATTGAATGAACTGCTGGTCAACGGAAAAATGAGGATTTTTCGGCATCAAACAGTGGGAATTCATCCCGCAACTGACTTCAATGAAACAATGACGATCTCGTGGTTTTGGCTTGGCCAAAAAAACCTCGTGATTCACTGTCTGAGAGGTCTATTGATTTGACCAAAAAACACTCTCTGGCAAATGTTTTTTATATGTAATCATCAACAAAAACGTTGCTTGCAAAACGGTATCATTAAATATCTATTTAGTTACCCTCTGGTAATTTAACATAGCTATGGAAAATCACCATTGTTAATGGGAAAATCCACTATTTCTATGGCCATTTTCAATAGCTTTTTGTTAGTTTATCAGAGGGTATGTAGATATAACCAATTTTTGGGGCAAGATCTCAACGTGTTTTGAAGGAAAACCATCCCACAACCATCTGATTCATCCCGTACAGGATTCGGTGGATCCCATGGTTACAGTAACCACCGAATCTTGTCAATCACGGTCATCCTACAATGTGGGGCCCCCAAGATAGCTAAGTTGGTTTATAACTACAATAACTAGGGTTTATGGTAGTTATAACCATAGTTAGATGGGGTTATAAACCAACTTATAACTAGGGGGGCCCACATTGTATCATTCGGAAATCCACAAAAAATGGCTCTCAAAAAACACACACATTAAAAAAAAACATCTTGAGGGAACAAAATGGATACTAATATGAATACTAGTATGGATAATGTACATGTTTTTCATAGAATACCAATCATCCACATATCATGGCCAATGTTAGATACCCTTTTCAGAAATTCACTTCTTAGCTGGTAAACCTAGATACCCTCTGGTAAACATACAAAAAACTATGGAAAATCACCATGTTTCATGGGAAAATCCACTATTTCTATGGCCATTTTCAATCGCTTTTTGTTACTTTACCAGGCCGGGTATTCCCATTGAAACCAACAGACCAGACTAAAGGATTGAACCATCCAAGACGGGCCGATGTGCCGAGATCTTGGTCATGCATCCCGTGGGGCCTGACGAAAAACGTCTGCACACAAAAAATATCACACACACATATACAATACAGCATGTATATATATATATGTATACACTAATAATAATAAATAATGATAATAATAATATGTACTATATTTATATACTATGTACTATTTATATAGATATACATATATATATATACAGTAATATTCTACCTATATAATAAATATATATAATATGTATATATAATGTGACTAAATATGTACAGTATTTCTATATCTCATTGCCCAGCGGCGAGGTGCTGAAACCATGTATGAAATGTGTGGGATAGCCTCTAGTGTCATCAAACACGGCTGTCTGGAACATCCCCAACAAAAATGGAGGTTTATAGCTGGGAGAATCATCCGTAAATGAGGATTTTTCCAGCCTCGTTTGATTGCCAGACGATAGTTGTTGTAAACCATCCCCAATTGTGGCCATTGCTACATGGAAAAATGAGAGGCAGTAAGATGTAGCCTCTGGTAAACGTTTACATAACTATGGAAAAGCACCATTTTTCATGGGTAAATCAACTATAAATGGTCATGTTCAATAACTATGTTAGTTTACCAGAGGGTAATCCTTAGAAATGCGATTGTGGTAATAAACCATGGCCTATTGGGGTTCACAAAATCTGGCATAAGTGGGATGATACAATTAAATGACCCCAAGTTGAGGTTGGCTACTGGTTGCTGGTTGCTGGAGACTCTTGAACTGGGTTTACAACCAGACTATTGGCTCCATCCTGTGACCTTCACTGCAACCCCATGCATCTGTTGGATAAAGAACCACCGTCTGTCTTTTCGTGATGCGACGGCTGTTTCAAACTCCAAATCAATCCAAATCATCTCCATCAAGTTTCTCAGCGAACCCCAATACAGGAGGTCCTTTTTTCAAAATAATCGAGTTTGAGTCTTTTCAGGGGCCCATGACTTTCAGGGTTGGCCAGGGCTACTGCAACAGTCGAACGGCAGCGCGCCGTATCCAGGCACGGAATAGGCGTATGGATTGTTGTAGCCTCCATAGTTTCCTCAGCCCATGAGGCATCCCAGCATCAACACAGGGAAGATCACGAAAAGACAGAATCGTACTGCATCCATCTGGCACAAAACAGCCCAAATTGAAGCTTCAAGTCGTCCAGATTACCCGCAGTGCCCATCAGTTGGTTTGAGGCTTTCCATGGGGAAACCCCGAGAAATCTAAGGCGATGGCCGCCATATGGATTGCCATAAGGATTGCCATAGGGATTGCCGTAGGTGTTTCCATATGGGTTGCCATAGCTGCCGCCATAGGAGTTTCCTTGGTAGCCATGGCAACAAAAACACCCCGCAGTGTAAGGTTGAACGTCCCCATGCTCAAATCTGTCCCAAATGTCTCAGATGAAGTCAGTAACGCTGGATTCACCTTATGCCATAAACATCCATAAACCATCCCCAATATGACAAAATAAATGGGTGGTAAACATCATCCCCAAATAGGAGTTATCGGGTTTACCACATAAAAAGTCAATAGTGATTGAGCAGACTTCACCAACCTGGCATAACATGAAATGAGCTGCTTCTTGGTTCATTACCCTTCTTTAACCAATCATTTCGAATGTTGGCCAAGGAATCATAATTCATAATTCACTCAATATCTTGTAGCTTGAAGAAGTTTAAATTTCTCACAACTGGCATGTGGGTGATTCCGAAAATTAGACAACCCCAAACCATTGATTTCTCCATGCAAACTGGCCAACTTTGGTTTGTTTTTGGGATGCCCCATTTTAGAAAACCTCCGTATGTACAAAGGATGTTGGCGACAGCCATCCAGCCCAAACCTAGGATTCAAATCTCTATATATATATACATATATATATACAGACATGTAAATATATATTATATAATATTATATTCCATATCATATATCATATATTATATATCATATATCATATATTATATATTTTATTATACTATAAAATAAAAATAGGTGTGTCTGAACATGGCCATTAAGCACCACATTTCAATGGCCATTTGGACAACTTCATTCGGATGCCAAGTCTCCGTAGTGGCCATAGGTGGAACTCTGACCGCCCCAGGCGTCCTGGCCAAAAAAAAATTCTCTGTAAGGCCTATATAAGGTACCTAACATAGGAAAACCATAGGAAAACCATAGGAAAATGGTGGTTTAATGGGATTTAATGGGATATAACCTCCGGTAAACTAACATAGCTATTGGAAATGGCCATAGAAATAGTGAGTTTTCCCATTAAACATGGTGATTTTCCATAGTTATGCAAACGTTTACCAGAGGGTAAGGCCTATTTTTGAGGCCTAAATTTCAGGGAATATCACCACAAAATATGGCCAAAAATATGGTACTAACGTACCTCATTTTTTTTCGGATCCTGGAAAAAATTCTCATTGATTTCATGGAAGAAAATAATCTATAGATGGCAATAAGTTGGAGATACTTGGAGATGGCAACAGTTGTTTCTCTAAATTTTAGATGGCAATAAGTTGGAGATAGTTGGAGGATGTCCTATGAAAAATTGCCGTGTTTACTGAAAAAGAACTACAGTAACCAGGCCAATTTTGGGTAGATCTTGATTGCGGAGTCTGGACGCCAAATAGAGGACCTGCTTGTGGCTCTGCCTACCATTGTCATTGGATTGAAACAAACACAATATATGGACAACTAGTATGTATACATATAATCATCATTTCATATCATCTCATTGCTGGGCTATATTGGCTATATTGGCTATACTACAAGATATGTAAAATCCCTCTTTTGCCGGCAGCTTATCACATGAAACAAACGATGATTTCTTCTCATGTCTTGCAGCTACCAGAAAAGATGAGTCTTGATCTGGTTTATGATAATAAATTATGGTTTAATATCCCCATCAGTCCATATCTTGATGTTCATAATTATGGTTGAACATTCCCATGACATATTTCAGGGCTAACCTCCGCACCAACCAGCTGCCAATGGTACCTTGTCCACGTCATCTCCCTCATCCAGTGCCGCCCGGAACATGCTAACAGCCTCCTGCCGGGGATCCAGGGCCCGTTTCTTGGCCGTGGCCCTGGGAAAATTGTTTGGGGGTTGTCTTTGGGGTATCCCCCATTTTCAAATGGGCATTATATGGTCATTATATGGTCATTATATGGTCATTATATGGTCATTATATGGTCATTATATGGTCATTATCACAGCGAACATGATGATCAATAATCTGATCCACCGATTTCTGCCATGACAAACTTTGATAGATCTTCCAACTTTGGATCCTCCGACTCAAGATTGGCCACCACTTGCTGCTGCAACATGCTGAGGCAGCCCTGCAGGATTCGCCGCGGGATGACCCAAAAAAGCACCACTCGTTATATGAACCGTCTCAAGCCACCGCTAGAACTGAGAACCAAACCATCTATGATTCAATGGGAGATCTCCAGGATCCTAAACTGGAGGTACGTTAGTACCATATAAGGCCATATTTTGGGGGGATATCCCCTTACATAGGCCTGAAAAATAGGCCTTATATATGGTAGGTACCTCCTTTTTAGGATCCTGAAATTCCCATTGAATGATGTATTGATGAAACTTTACAGGTACGGTAATCCCAGTATAGGGGCAAAAATGGTGGCATTTTGATCCTCTTGAGCTCAATAAATATAGACCGTTCTTCAAAACCTGCGCCTAGGATCCAAAGCGCAGTTTCTCACAACTTGAGAGCCCCTCAAACCCATCACCAGCCATTAAAGATAAGCATTTGCAGCAAAGGCATGGTGGATTTTGAGAGTTCCAAGAAACTCCCACATATATCACATACATATCTCAATTTAGATCTGGTTGATCTGGATCGATTCCGAGCAAACTATTGCCTAATGGAAGACAAGAACCATTCAATGAATTGGAGACCCAATACAGTAGGGATACCATCGGGTGGATCCAACTGACCCCCCATTTCTCTGTGGCCAGAAATATCCAGAAATTGGGTCCCATCTTGAGAATTTCAATCCATTGAATATCCATGAAATATCAATGAAGTATCCGATGCACAACTGATTGTCCAGTAGATCCATGGGACATCCATCAGTATCCATGTGGCTCAGTAATTCAATATCTATTGGGCCAACAAAGGCTGGAAAAAAAATAGACAACACATCATCAAACATCCACTACATATTCATAAAATCCACTAAATGTTCATAAAATCATTAAAAAAAAATCCACTAAATGTTCATAAAATCTACTAAATGTTCACAAAATCCGCCAAATATTTGTTGAAACATCCAATGTTTCACCTAAATCCCAGGTCCTCTCCCCACCACCAATCCTTCTGGACCCACCTCGCCAACACAACTGGTCTCCTCTGCAAGGGCCTGGAAGACCTGGAAGGGCCATGTGGTTTCTGATTTAAAAAGTCTTGAGGATTTGAGGTTTATAAAGCTACACTGTGGGGCCCCCAAACGTTATAAGTTGGTTTATAACCCCATCTAACTATGGTTATAACTACCATTAACCCTAGTGAAATTGTAGTTATGTTCACCAACTTAGCTATCTTGGGGGCCCCACATTGGAGGATTTGAGGTTTATTTTTAGCTAAGTTACGTCAGTTACGTGCAAAACATGTCCCCTGTTCTGAAAAAAATGGGACGACAAACAAGAGTTCACCCAAAAGTATGATTTAAGATGATATTCAAAGGAAGTTTAGTGGGAGAAACTTCCGTGTTACGGACTTTTAGAATGTCAAAGAAAGAGTTAGTCAAAGAAAGAGTTAGTCAAAGAAAGAGTTAGTCAAAGAAACAGTTAGTCAGGGAACGAGTTAGTCAAAGAAAGAGTTAGTCAGGGAAAGAGTTAGTCAAAGAAAGAGTCAGTGAGGGAAAGAGTTAGTCAAAGAAAGAGTTAGTGAGGGAAAGAGTAGTCAAAGAAAGAGTTAGTGAGGGAAAGAGTTAGTCAAAGAAAGAGTTAGTCAAAGAAGAGTTAGTCAAAGAAAGAGTTAGTAAAGAAGAGTTAGTATAAGAAAGAGTTAGTGAGGGAAACAGTTAGTCAGGGAAAGAGTTAGTCAAAGAAAGAGTTAGTGAGGGAAAGAGTTAGTCAAAGAAAGAGTTAGTGAGGGAAAGAGTTAGTCAAAGAAAGAGTTAGTGAGGGAAAGAGTTAGTCAAAGAAAGAGTTAGTCAGGATATATGAGGTAGTCAAAGAAAGAGTTAGTCAGGATATATGAGGTAGTCAAAGAAAGAGTTAGTCAAGGAAAGAGTTAGTCAAAGAAACAGTTAGTCAGGGAAAAAGGTAGTCAAAGAAAGAGTTAGTCAGGATATATGAGGTAGTCAAAGAAAGAGTTAGTCAGGATATATGAGGTAGTCAAAGAAAGAGTTAGCAAAGAAAGAGTTCGTCAGGGAAAGGGTTAGTCACAGAAAGAGTTAGTTAGGGCATTGATTGTTCCCGCAATGCAAATGGGATTGCAAGTGGTGCTGGTGGATGAGTTGCCGATGGAGTTGTGAAGGAAGTCTCGCACGAAATGCGTTTTTGAGAGATAGCAGATGCACGAAACCCTATGTTTTTCCATACAAAGTGCGTCCCCGAACCTCGATGATCTACCTCTGCGGTGCGACGGGTGCGAGACGGTCTCGTGTGTGGTCGGATCATCCTCGGATCATGGTCGGATCGGTCTCGGATCGGTTCCGCATTGTAAATGGGGTTTCAACTGTGTTTCGTCTATGTGCGGTCGACAGAATTCCATTGTGAATTGCAACTGTAGGATCGTTCCCGCAATGTAAATGGGATTGCAAGTGGTGCTGGTGGATGAGTTGCCGATGGAATTCCATTGTGATTTGCAACTCTAGGATCGTTCCCTCACTGTAAATGGGATTGCAAGTGGTGCTGGTGGAGGAGTTGCCGATGGAGTTTTGAAGGAAGTCTCGCACGAAATGCGTTTTTGAGAGATAGCAGATGCACGAAAGCCTATGTTTTTCCATACAAAGTGCGTCCCCGAACCTCGATGATCTACCTCTGCGGTGCGACGGGTGCGAGACGGTCTCGTGTGTGGTCGGATCATGGGCGGATCATGGTCGGATCGGTTCCGCATTGTAAATGGGGTTTCAACTGTTTTTCGTGCACGTGTGGTCGACAGAATTTCATTGTGATTTGCAACTGTAGGATCGTTCCCGCATTGTAAATGGGGTTGCAAGTGGTGCTGGTGGATGAGTTGCCGATGGAATTCCATTGTGATTTGCAACTGTAGGATCGTTCCCGCAATGCAAATGGCATTGCAAGTGGTGCTGGTGGAGGAGTTGCCGATGGAGTTTTGAAGGAAGTCTCGCACGAAATGCGTTTGTGAGAGATAGCAGATGCACGAAAGCCTATGTTTTTCCATACAAAGTGTGTCCACGAACTTCGATGATCTACCTCTGCTGTGCGACGGGTGCGAGACGGTCTCGTGTGTGGTCGGATCATGTTCGGATCATGTTCGGATCGGTCTCGGATCATGCTCGGATCGGTCTCGGATCGGTTCCGCATTGTAAATGGGGTTTCAACTGTTTTTCGTGCATGTGTGGTCGACAGAATTCCATTGTGATTTGCAACTGTAGGATCGTTCCCGCATTGTAAATGGGGTTGCAAGTGGTGCTGGTGGATGAGTTGCAGATGGAATTCCATTGTGATTTGCAACTGTAGGATCGTTCCCTCAATGTAAATGGGATTGCAAGTGTTGCTGGTGGATGAGTTGCCAATGGAATTCCATTGTGCTTTGCAACTGTAGGATCGTTCCCGCAATGTAAATGGCTGTGTCAAGGTTGCTTCCTGCTTTGGCTGCATACGTAATACTATTGTCTTCTGCAGCTGGACTTCGTAAATCGTATTGGAGTGGCTGCATGAAGGCTGCGACAGTGATTTGTCAGTAGATTTTCTCCATTTTGGCGCTAGTGATTTTCCTTCTAAAAATCCTTTTAAAAAGTGCTTCAAAATCGTCTTTTTTTCGCTCTGGCGTCGAGATCCGGTTTTGGAGCTACAATTTCTGACGCCGTTGCGCGTAGTTCTATTGTGTTTTGCAACTCAGTCTCTGCAGATCGCATTGTAATGGCTGCGTCAAGGTTGCTTCGTGCTGTGGCTGCATTTGTCATACTATTGTCTTTTGCAGCTCGACTTCGTAAATCGTATTGGAGTGGCTGCATGAAGGCTGCGACATGGATTTGTCAGCAGATTTTCTCCATTTTGGCGCTAGTGATTTTCCTTCTAAAAATCCTTTTAAAAAGTGCTTCAAAATCGTCTTTTTTTTTTCGCTCTGGCGTCGAGATCCGGTTTTGGAGCTACAATTTCCGACGCCGTTGCGCGTAGTTCTATTGTGTTTTGCAACTCAGTCTCTGCAGATCGCATTGTAATGGCTGCGTCAAGGTTGCTTCGTGCTGTGGCTGCATTCGTACTACTATTGTCTTTTGCAGCTGGACTTCGTAAATCGTATTGGAGTGGCTGCATGAAGGCTGCCACAGTGATTTGTCAGCAGATTTTCTCCATTTTGGCGCTAGTGATTTTCCTTCTAAAAATCCTTTTAAAAAGTGCTTCAAAATCGTCTTTTTTTCGCTCTGGCGTCGAGATCCGGTTTTGGAGCTACAATTTCTGACGCCGTTGCGCGTAGTTCTATTGTATTTTGCAACTCAGTCTCTGCAGATCGCATTGTAATGGCTGCGTCAAGGTTGCTTCGTGCTGTGGCTGCATTTGTCATACTATTGTCTTTTGCAGCTCGATCTCGTACATCGTATTGGAGTGGCTGCATGAAGGCTGCGACATGGATTTGTTAGCAGATTTTCTCCATTTTGGCGCTAGTGTTTTTTTGTTGCACGTAGGTTTAGAGCAGTGTGAAGTGTGGGGCGTGAAGAGTGCAGTGTGAAGTGTGCAGTGTGAAGGAAGCAGTGGGAAGTGAGAAGTGTGAAGGAAGCAGTGGGAAGTGAGAAGTGTGAAGTGTGGAGTGTGAAGTTTAAGTTTGGAGTGCGAAGAGCGCAGTGTGAAGTGTGAAGTGTGAAGTGTGAGGTTTGGAGTGTGAAGGAAGCAGTGAGAAGTGTGAAGTGTGGACTGTGAAGTGTGAAGGGTGAGTGAAGTGTGGAGTGTGAAGTGCGAAGTGAGAAGTGTGAAGTGTGAAGTTTGGAGTGTGAAGTTTGGAGTGGGAAGGAAGCAGTGAGAAGTGAGAAGTGTGAAGTGTGGATTGTGAAGTGTGGAGTGTGAAGTGCGAAGTGAGAAGTGTGAAGTTTGGAGTGTGAAGGAAGCAGTGAGAAGTGAGAAGTGTGAAGTGAGAAGTGTGAAGTGTGGACTGTGAAAGGTGGAGTGCGAAGAGCGCAGCGTGAAGTGTGAAGTGTGAAGTGTGAAGTGTGAAGGAAGCAGTGAGAAGTGTGAAGTGTGGACTGTGAAGTGTGAAGTGTGAGTGAAGTGTGGAGTGCGAAGTGCGAAGTGAGAAGTGTGAAGTGTGAAGTTTTGGAGTGTGAAGTTTGGAGTGGGAATGAAGCGTGAGAAGTGAGAAGTGTGAAGTGTGTACTGTGAAGTGTTTGAGTGTTGAAGTGCGAAGTGAGAAGTGTGAAGTTTGGATGTGTGAAGGAAGCAGTGAGTGGAGAAGTGTGAAGTGAGAAGTGTGAGTGTGGACTGGGAAGTGTGGAGTGCGAAGAGCGCGTGAAGTGTGAAGTAGGTTTGGAGTGTGAAGGAAGCATTGATAAGTGTGAAGTGTGGACTGTGAAGTGTGAAGTGTGAGTGAAGTGGAGTGCGAGTGCGAAGTGGGGAAGCAGTGAGAATGAGAAGTGTGAAGTGTGGAGTGTGAGTGTGTGAGTGTGAAGTGCGAATGAGAAGTTTGAAGTAGGGGAGTGTGAAGGAGCAGTGAAGTGAGAGTTGCGAAGTGGAAGTGTGAAGTGTTTTGGAGTGGAGAAGTGAAGTGCAGTGTAAAGAGTGAGTGAAGTGTGAAGTTGTGAAGTGTTGACTGTGTAAGTCAACGAAGTGTGAAGTGAGGTGGAGCGGTGAAGTGAGAAGTGTGAAGTGTGGACTGTGAAGTGTGGAGTGTGAAGTGCGAAGTGAGAAGTGTGAAGTTAGGAGTGTGAAGGAAGCAGTGAGAAGTGAGAAGTGTGAAGTGAGAAGTGTGAAGTGTGGACTGTGAAGTGAGGAGTGCGAAGAGCGCAGCGTGAAGTGTGAAGTGTGAAGTGTGAGGTTTGGAGTGTGAAGGAAGCAGTGAGAAGTGTGAAGTGTGGACTGTGAAGTGTGAAGTGTGAGTGAAGTGTGGAGTGCGAAGTGCGAAGTGAGAAGTGTGAAGTGTGAGTTTTGGAGTGTGAAGTTTGGAGTGGGAAGGAAGCAGTGAGAAGTGAGAAGTGTGAAGTGTGGACTGTGAAATGTGGAGTGTGAAGTGCGAAGTGAGAAGTGTGAAGTTTGGAGTGTGAAGGAAGCAGTGAGAAGTGAGAAGTGTGAAGTGAGAAGTGTGAAGTGTGGACTGTGAAGCGTGGAGTGCGAAGAGCGCAGTGTGAAGTGTGAAGTGTGAAGTGTGAGGTTTGGAGTGTGAAGGAAGCAGTGAGAAGTGTGAAGTGTGGACTGTGAAGTGTGAAGTGTGAGTGAAGTGTGGAGTGCGAAGTGCGAAGTGAGAAGTGTGAAGTGTGAGTTTTGGAGTGTGAAGTTTGGAGTGGGAAGGGAGCAGTGAGAAGTGAGAAGTGTGAAGTGTGGAGTGTGAAGTGTGGAGTGTGAAGTGCGAAGTGAGAAGTGTGAAGTTAGGAGTGTGAAGGAAGCAGTGAGAAGTGAGAAGTGTGGAGTGTGAAGTGCGAAGTGAGAAGTGTGAAGTGTGAAGTTTGGAGTTTGGAGTGTGAAGGAAGCAGTGAGAAGTGAGAAGTGTGAAATGTGGAGTGTGAAGTGTGAAATGCGAAGTGAGAAGTGTGGACTGTGAAGTGTGAAGTGTGGACTGTGAAGTACGAAGTGTGAAGTGTGGACTGTGAAGTGTGAAGTGTGAAGTGTGGACTGTGAAGTGTGAAGTGTGAAGTGTGGACTGTGAAGTGTGAAGTGTGCAGTGTGAAGTGTGAAGTGTGAAGTGTGAGGTTTGGAGTGTGAAGGAAGCAGTGAGAAGTGAGAAGTGTGGAGTGTGAAGTGTGGAGTGTGAAGTTTGAAGTTTGGAGTGCGAAGAGTGCAGTGTGCAGTGTGAGGTGTGAGGTGTGGAGTGTCGAGGGAAGGACACGGTCGGGACAGGGTGTCTTTGAACTATAGGTCATTTATGTTTGGGAAACTTCCGCCGCCGGCTTGCCCGGGTCTATGTTAATCAGCAATAGTTCTAATTTGGGATGATATTATATTAACCATGAATGATTTGGGATGATAGTTGAGAATAAATGTCATTACACGATTGGGAACTTGGAAACAGCAAAAACATGCAAACACATGGTACAGAACCTGCAAAATATCGTGATAACCCACAAAAATCGATGCAATTTGGGGACATTCAACAGCAAAAACCAGGAGATGACCCCAAACAAGTGACATATTTCATTCAGCAAGCAATAAACACATGGCCAGCAGAAATGAAGATATACTGTAGATTCAACAGAAAATCATGCGGGCAACACACGAACATTGATATTCCAAACAGATCTCGAGTCGCTGAGGATGCGGCAAAAAGCAACACACTGCCGAACAGCATTGCCTCAATGCGGTGGATCTCCGCAAGAAACGTTAAAGAATTACTGGTTTGGACTGGAACCTCATGCTTTGGTCAATGGAAATTTCAGGATCCTAAAATGGAGGTACCTACCATATATAAGGCCTATTTTTCAGGCCTATGTAAGGGAATATCCCCCCAAAATATGGCCTTATATGGTACAGTACCTCCATTTTAGGATCCTGAAATTCCCATTGGTTTGGAATGATTTGCCAAGCCAAATTAGCTATCAGAAACACCGTTCAATGTAGGACATATTAGCTATCAGGACTTCGCATCCTTTTCGAGGCGCGCCGAACCACCGGTTCACCACAGTGAGGTCTTGAGGTCTCCCGGCGTTGAGCGCTGGTTGATCAGAGATAGAGACGGTATGAAAATGGCTGTGAGCCAAAATGCTGCGCAAAACATGCAGCGATTTTTTCAGGTCCATTCGAATGGTCTGAATGGTCCCCCAATCCCAAGCCAATCATCTGGGAATTGCTCCCTATCTCCGTACATCATAGGCTGATCCTGGTATTTCACCAACTTGAGATAGGCCAGTTGTTCATTCAGAACCAGATTTCAACAGACAAATCTGATCCAGCTTTCTCCTGGAAAGTCCATGACAGTTCAAAAGGCACACACGAAAGATGTGGTGATAACTCCTCTCTCTCTCTATATATTATATATAATTATATATTATATATACGTATATGTATCCCTTCAAGCAAAAGCCTGTCTGAGGGGCAAACAGTTTTCAAAACATGTTGCCAATCTACAAATCCAATACGGATTCCAAACGGTGCAGATCCTAGGACCTTGAAACCAAACGCTGCGAAAAGTCCCAGTATTTTGGGGTCCCAATTTTCCAAGCCAAATTTGGAGGCCACAAATGAGGGCCGCAGGAAGCCTTGAAGGTCACAAAATACTTGGCTGACAAAAGCCGCTCTGAGTTGTGACCCCCTAGAGGAGAAATAGTACAACAAATGGTTGATTTCCATTGCCAGGTGTGATGCTCATAGGGTACAAATGGGTATAACAACTTCAATCTCACTTCTTTGATGGTATAAAATCGGAACTTATATCATCGTATGATGATTTGTGATGGTGAACTCATGTCACTCCCCATTAATCTCTTCCCCCGTTCATATTAAACCCCCAGAAACCATGATAACCATGGTAAAAACTAGAGGATTTACGCGTCTTTGGGACCATTCACCATGGGGGTGTTTAAGATGAATGGGGGATGGGATTATTTGGGATTATTCACATTGGAAGGTACAGTAACTGCTTTGAAGCGAGCCCAGAAAGCCTTGATGGTCTCACTGGCCGTATGGGTGGCATGTACCGCCTGGCTGGGATAGCTGGGGTGAGACTTTAGCAAAACGCTCCTTTAAGACATTGTAAGGGAACCGTCATCTTAGGAGACTTTTGATAGTGGGTTTATGAACCAGTTCATATGTGGGCTGAGGCCAGAATGGGTAGAATGTCACCGAAACTTGGATCTTTTATCCGCCCAAATTAGCAGTGCGACCCTGAGAATAGCCCATTTCAAAAGAGGAACGCGTAATCTTCCCCCAAACTCATGGTCTATGGGTCGATGTGTTAATTGGAGAGATGTAGATGATGCTACCAATGACCGATATCTGAATTGTTTGCATAGTTGGGTATATATTGGTATGTGAAATATCACTTGGGGCTCAATTCAGACGATTCTATATCCTCATCAAACATGGCAATGGAAAATCCTCCATTTACCCATCATATACCCATTTTCCCATGATCTTCCCATGATGTTCCCATGATCTTCCCATGATGTTCCCCTGGAAATGCCCAATTCCGGTGGGATTTTAACCTATTTTAACCATGGCCACCCGATAAAACTGAGCACTCACCCTGAGGGAAGATGGAACATGGCTGATGGACCGAATGTCTCTTGATCTCACATCAATGACAAAAACAACACACAAAAAAAAACATCAATTCCACTCCTAATGTTCAATGCTTCAAGTTCACTACCCTCTGGTAAACTAACGTAACTATGGAAAATCACCATTTTTAATGGGAAAATCGACTATAAATGGCCATTTTCAATAGCTTTTTGTTAGTTTACCAGGCCGGGTACATCCAGGAAAACTTGTCATCACTTGTCATCACTTGTCCGCGACGGCGAGGAATCAAGCCGGAGCTCACGCTTTGGCATTCGTGAACCACACCGCCTCAGAAAAGTTCGGCTGGGGCCTTGGATGGCCCTGGCATATGGGACGTGATTTCATGTGGAATCGAACCCAAGATATGGGCCATCTGAATGGGGAAAATGATGATGCACCATGGGATTTGGGAGTATTCCATTTTTAGACAAACCCAAGTGTGTTTGATGATCAGTGACTTCGAGATGGCACAAAGCGTCTAGAATCTAGGCATATGTCAGAGGTCTGATGAAATTTGGAACCATTGGCACGTGTCATACTACAGTATAGGTCTAACTAGGTTTGTAGCCTTTGAGACCCTGTGGTCCGTGGCCCGAAACACTGGTTTCAGCAAGTTGTTCTCCATTGATTTTTGGGATGGAAGTGGTCACCATGACCTCATTGGAGTGACTCAAAGTAGCATAGCATGGTGTTTCCAAGCAGTGGCACGATCCGAACTTCGAAGTAATTAGTAATTCTGCAACCTTTAGACACTCTCTGAACTTATGGAACCTCAGGGAATGTTTTTCGGTTCGGGTCTTGCAGCACATAACTTAACTGAGTTCTCCCCTTCTAAACTTTGTCCCCCCAAACTACCATTTTGATGTTTGAAAAGGTGATGCCACAGTCATGTATAGTTCGGTATAATACTTATGTATTGTCATGTATATATAGTCATATGTATATATATTATATAATATATATATAGTTATATGTGACTATGTGGTACCCTGAGCCCTGAGTCCTCTCAACAGATTCCAAGCACCCACCTATGTAGTGACCAGTTTTCACTGAGACTGCAACTTGCAGACCGGGACCGGCGGATCGCGGGTTCCAAAGACGCCTCACCAATTCTAAGGGCGCAGGGTTGGTTGAGTTGACAGAAAATGGGTAGTTATTTTTTTCAATGGCCATTGAAATAGTTGATTTATGATAGTTATGATAGTTACTGATAGTTTATGATAGTTATGTTAGTTATGATAGTTATTTAACAGTAACTAACATAACAAAAAAAATGATTTTTGATAGTTTCATGTTAGTTACTGTTAGTTGACACCGGGATATCCAAGGAGACTTGTCCCGGAACGTCCCCCAGAATCGCTACTGGGACCTTTGTGGAGCGTGGCTATGGCACCTCGCCGCGACTTGCAGCGCTCGGGGAGACCTTCAGGAACCTCGATGGCCGATACCAAGAGGCACCATCTGATTACATTTTTGGATCACATCTTGCATCATATGTATATATATATATATGATGTAGCCCTCCCTGGTCCCCCCCCTCCCCCTCAATGGGTATGGGTATACAGGAGCTATGTTCCCCGCCACCCCCTGTGGGTGGGTGGGGGGGGGGTAGTAGTAGTAGTAGTTAGCCCCTCCCCCCCGTGGTGGGGGTGTCGTACTGTCCCCCTCCCACCCTGTGGTGTGGTGGGTGTGTGGTTATATAAATATATACATATATGTATATGTATATTAAATATATTATATATATACATATATATATATGTATATACATATGTAAATATATATATGTAAATATGTATATATATATACATACGTAAATATGTATGTATGTATATATATATGTATGTATATATATATATGTATGTATATATATATATACATATGTATGTATATATATGTGTATGTTTACATGTATACAGTATATGAATATATTTTTATGTGTGCATACATATATGTATCTAAAAATTAAAGGACCGGATAACCCCACATGTTACCAACTTCTTTAGACTTAGACTGAGCAGAGAAAGCGAGAAGGGAAGAGGAAGTATGAGAGTGATGGAGGGACGATGGTGGTATATATGTAGGTATGTATGTAGGTAGGTAGGTGAGTTTGTGTGTGTATGTATGTTCAAGTACAGTGAGTGAGTGAGTGAGTGTGTGTGAGTGAGTGAGTGTGAGTGTGAGTGTGTGAGTGTGAGTGAGTGAGTGTGAGTGAGTGAGTCAGTGTGAGTGAGTGAGTGAGTGAGTGAGTGAGTGTGAGTGAGTGAGTGAGTGCGTGCGTGAGTGAATGAGTGAGTGAGTGAGTGAGTGAGTGAGTAAGTACATGTTCCACGCCTGCCAGGTCGTATATCTGACCCCTTGGCAGTGCACATTGTCCCACGCCTGCCACGCAAAAGCGGCGGAGGCCCATGCCTGCCACGCAAAAGAGGCGGAGCCCCAAGGGACGTCAGGGCGTACATCAGACCCCTTGGCAATGCACATTGTCCCACGCCTGCCACGCAAAAGGGGCGGAGCCCCAAGGGACGCCAGGACATACATCAGACCCCTTGGCACTGCACATTGTCCCACGCCTGCCACGCAAACGCGACGGAGCCCCAAGGGACGCCAGGGCGTACATCTGACCCCTTGGCAGTGCACCTTGTCCCACGCCTGCCACGCAAAAGCGGCGGAGCCCCAAGGGACGCCAGGACGTACATCAGACTCCTTGGCAGTGCACGTAGTCCCACGCCTGCCACGCAAAAGCGGCGGAGCCCCAAGGGACGCCAGGGCGTACATCAGACCCCTTGGCAGTGCACATTGTCCCACGCCTGCCACGCAAAAGAAGCGGAGCCCCAAGGGATGCCAGGGCGTACATCAGACCCCTTGGCAGTGCACATTGTCCCACGCCTGCCACGCAAAAGAAGCGGAGCCCCAAGGGACGCCAGGGCGTACATCAGACCCCTTGGCAGTGCACCTTGTCCCACGCCTGCCACGCAAAAGCGGCGGAGCCCCAAGGGACGCCAGGGCGTACATCAGACCCCTTGGCAGTGCACATTGTCCCACGCCTGCCACGCAAAAGAGGCGGAGCCCCAAGGGACGCCAGGGCGTACATCAGACCCCTTGGCAGTGCACATTGTCCCACGCCTGCCACGCAAAAGCAAAAGAGGCGGAGCCCCAAGGGACGCCAGGGCGTACATCAGACCCCTTGGCAGTGCACATTGTCCCACGCCTGCCACGCAAAAGCGGCGGAGCCCCAAGGGACGCCAGGGCGTACATCAGACCCCTTGGCAGTGCACATTGTCCCACGCCTGCCACGCAAAAGAGGCGGAGCCCCAAGGGACGCCAGGGCGTACATCAGACCCCTTCGCAGTGCACATTGTCCCACGCCTGCCACGCAAAAGAGGCGGAGCCCCACGGGACGCCAGGGCGTACATCAGACCCCTTGGCAGTGCACATTGTCCCACGCCTGCCACACAAAAGAGGCGGAGTGAGTGAGTGAGTGAGTGAGTGAGTGAGTGAGTGAGTGAGTGGGTGAGTGAGCGAGCGAGTGAGTGAGTGAGTGAGTGAGTGAGTGAGTGAGTGAGTGAGTGGGTGAGTGGGTGAGTGTGTGTGAGTGAGTGAGTGAGTGAGTGAGTGAGTGTGTGAGTGAGTGTGAGTGAGTGAGTGTTTGTGAGTGAGTGAGTGTGAGTGTGTGTGTGTGTGTGAGTGAGGAGGAGGACGGGCGGGCGGCGGGCGGACGGAGGCGGCGGATACAGAACTAAAAACAAAAACCCCACACGTCAATGTGGGGAATAAGAATATGTGTGTGTATATATATATAAATAAGTGTGTGTGTGTATGTATACATATATATATTATGTGTCTATAATTTAAATATATGTGTGTGTGTATGTAAATATATATATGTGTCTATAATTTAAATAAATAAAAGAAAAAAGTAAATATATGTATATATATATATGTATAAATGAAGTAGATACATAGCACGTGTATATATAACTTTAGGTACTGTAGCACGTAGGTACTTTGAGGGAGTATGTGTGCTACGTAGGTCGTCTAAAAGGTAGCATGTACCTAGTAAATGCGAGGCTGGTAGTCAGAATCGCTGCAAAAACCTAGCAAATACGAGGCTGGACCTCAGAAATGCTGCCAATAGCTTGCAAATAGAAGGGAACTGGGTGCTACCTGGGGACCCATACCATTGGGGGGTGGGGACCTCGCGATCGGAAGACGGGATCATATATATATATACGTACATATAATGGGATATATTGATGCTATATCAATGGTTATATATATATATATTGATGGTAATCACACTGATGTTGTGGATTTTCTAATGAATATCTTATTGGGATAGGGTCTATCAACCTTCACTATCCGATGAGAGGCTGTGGGGATAACTTACCTGCGCCCATTTGGACCCCAGCACGGCCAGGGCGAAAAGGAACAGCGGCATCATCCGGACCCTGGGTGAGATCAGGGAGCCCGATGTGGGTTCAAAAGGGTTCAAAACTAAAATTGGGGCCCCTCAAAAACAAGTAACATGTACCCTCTGGTAAACTAACATAACTGTGGAAAATCACCATTTTTAATGGGTAAATCAACTATAAATGGCAATGTTCAATAGCTATGTTAAATTACCAGAGGGTAACATCTATACGTAGCTTCAGCTGACATTTTCAAACATCATCAAAACAATCTCGGGAACTCTCTGAGGCGACCTTCCCTGAGGAGCCAATAGGTACCCTCCGGCAATCAAACATGGCTATGGGAAATCTATGGAAATCTCGAAAAAATGGGTAGGGTTCATGTTAAAATCATGAGAATTTCTATGGTAAATTTTTAAATGGGAAATTCCCATGAATTACATGAATTCATGGCTCATGGAAATGCTAAAATCATGTATGAATCAATCAGATTCTCCAGAAAAATCGCCTGGTAATCATGAGTTTCCCTATCAAAATGCTACACAAAAAGGCCCATGTTCAGACACAGAAACAAAGCATATCAAGTTGGCTAGTCGTACATATCCCACTACACCCCATGCAAAATCCATGATATCCCCATGATATCCTCACTATCCCCCATATTCAGACACAACCAAATCATGATATGCTCGGTTATATCACATGGTGTCTTCGTTAAATTACTCAGTAAACTATAATGTCATTTTCTTGACTACTTTAACATCATTAAATAAACATCGCGCCTAATATATCCATTACAAATAATACCCTCGTCACGTCCCCATTATAACAATTCTAACCAGTTCAAGTTGGTTAGCTATCTCATTATATAATACTGATATGTAGTATGGACGTATCATTCTAGACGAAAATTGCTGCATGATGAGGATCTATCATTGATATCCATAATAAAATAACTGGAATATCAATGATAGATCCCAAAATAATATCCAAAAATGAAATGTTCTGATAATATCCCAAAATTGAAATGTTATTGGATAATAATATCCATAATATCATTGAATGTTCTGATATCCCAGCATACCATCGCCTGAGTGGCGATGGCTCGACGCCCAGAATCTGGCCGCTGTGAAGACCTGGTCCACATTAAGTGTGGATATGTAAATATGTATAGAAAAGTACATATGTACGTGTGTGTATGTCTGTCTGTATGTGTGTATGACTGTATGTCTGTGTATGTATATATATATATATATATGATTATATATGTGTGTGTAGGTCTGTCTGTCTGTCTGCCTGTCTGCCTGTCTGCCTGTCTGCCTGCCTGCCTGCCTGCCTGTCTGTCTGTCTGTCTGTGTAGGTAGGTAGGTAGGTGGGTAGGTAGGTAGGTAGGTATGTAGGTATGTAGGTATGTAGGTATGTATGTGTATATGTATACGTATCTGTATGTGTATGTGTATGTATATGTATGTATATGTATGTATATGTATGTATATGTATGTATATGTATGTATATGCATGTATATGTATTTAATTGTATTTATATGTATGTATATGTATGTACACTGTATATGTATGTACACTGTATATGTATGTACACAGTATATGTATGTATACTGTATATGTATGAAAAAAGTGTACATACATATATATATATACTTGTGTATGTAAATATATATATATATGTGTGTATATATGTATATGCATATATATATATATGTGTTTATAAATATATATATATATATATATGTATATATATATACATACATGCATGTATATAAATAACAGTGTATAAATACGTATAAATATGTGTAAATAAATAGTGAGTATATGTATATGTATATATATATGTATGTGTGTATGTTATATTACAGTATACATATCGTCATAAACCCCTAACTAGGTCGGATGCACCAATATAGACTTCCCAAAATAGCTTAAATCCATAGGTCTCCCTCCATTCAAGACTGAGAGGTCATGGAATTATGGTCCCAAAAAAGGGGAACAGCCCTGTAAACATCCTGCACCCATCATCATGGAGTCGAACGCCTGATGTAGCCGGGAAGATGCAGGGCGCCCGGTGCTTTTTAGGGCCAAAAGGGACCAACGGTTACATGGCGCACATGCAACCAACTTGACCATCCAAGCCGTCGTCAGGACTGCACCCATTGGTAACCAATTCTGCCAAGTTGCGAGGACCCAGATCATGAATGCATCCCCATCAAAACATCCAAAAAAAAAACAACATATTAATGTGGACAACCCAATAATAAACCATCCCCATGTCATCACCATCTTTCTGGTTGGTATGTATAAAACATTCCGTAAAAGGTAGGTGTATGGCATTGGGTTGCCCACATTGTTGAGGGATCTTCCCCCTTCCACCATTTCAGGCATCATCTCCAAGGTCCTGTCATCATGGCATGCAGCCGACGACTCCTCAGCTCTTTTCACGCGTGGGATTCCTAAGATGTTCCATTGTGGGATAGGTTCATGAATCCTGAATATATAATATTAATATTTTACACATACATATATATATATATACATACTAGTTCTATCCCATCTTTACTCCATGATTGTATATATATATAAACCGTTGTACCTTTATATTATAATATAATATATTCCATCCTTCTATACAGTCTCTCGGTGTTGATTCAATGAACTACCAGGTCGTTTGATACCGTGATGCGACTCATCCAATGGCGAGACATGGGCACGGGTTTAAGTGGCATGGAGGGGGGCCAGAGCCAATTTCAATTATGGAAGGGGGGGGTCCTTGATTTCATTTACAATTTCACTTTCATCCCGGCCCTTGCACACCGACATACAACCGGTTCAAGCGGCGACCTTTTTTTTAAATCAGCCAGGCAGTTGCTTGGTCGAAAAAGTCGCCCAGACCTGAGCCCATTTCGTCCTCACGTCGCGTCACCTGGCAGCTGGGGGGTTGGCGGTGATTTATGGTTAATGGCTGAAAGTAATTTTAATGAAGATATAACCAACATTAACCAACAAAATCGTCTTTTAAAAATCCTTTTAAAAATGCGTATGCCTGTGTATACGTATGACTGTGTATACGTATGCCTGTGTATACGTATGCCTGTGTATGCGTATGCCTGTGTATGCGTATGACTGTGTATACGTATGCCTGTGTATACGTATGCCTGTGTATGCGTATGCCTGTGTATACGTATGCCTGTGTATACGTATGCCCGTGCATGCGTATGCCTGTGTATGCGTATGCCTGTGTATACGTATGCCTATGTATATGTATGCCTGTGTATACGTATGCCTGTGTATACGTATGCCCATGAATACCTTTAAATGAATAGCACCAAAAAAAAGTAGTAGCAGTAGTAGTAATAGTACTAGTAGTATTAAAATTTGTATCGCTGTGTATGCGTATCCCTGTGTATACGTATGCCTGTCTATATGTATGCTGTGTATACGTATGCCCGTGATAATTGTAAATGGATAGCACCAAAAAAAAAACGCAGTAGTAGTAGTAATTAGTAGTAGTAGTAGTATTAATTAGTAGTAGTAGTAGTAGTAGTAATAGTAATAGTAATAGTAGTAAAATTTGTATCGCTGTGTATGCGTATGCCTGTGTCTACGTATGCCTGTGCATACGTATGCCTGTGTATACGTATGCCTGTGTATGCATATGCCTGTGTATACGTATGCCTGTGTATACGTATGCCTGTGTATGCGTATGCCTGTGTATGCGTATGCCTGTGTATGCGTATGACTGTGTATACGTATGCCCGTGTATACGTATGCCTGTGTATGCGTATGCCTGTGTATACGTATGCCTGTGTATACGTATGCCCGTGCATGCGTATGCCTGTGTATGCGTATGCCTGTGTATACGTATGCCTATGTATATGTATGCCTGTGTATACGTATGCCTGTGTATACGTATGCCCATGAATACTTTTAAATGAATAGCACCAAAAAAAAGTAGTAGCAGTAGTAGTAGTAGTACTAGTAGTATTAAAATTTGTATCGCTGTGTATGCGTATCCCTGTGTATACGTATGCCTGTCTATACGTATGCTGTGTATACGTATGCCCGTGATAATTGTAAATGAATAGCACCAAAAAAAAAGCAGTAGTAGTAGTAATTAGTAGTAGTAGTAGTATTAATTAGTAGTAGTAGTAGTAGTAATAGTAGTAGTAGTAGTAATAGTAATAGTAGTAAAATTTGTATCGCTGTGTATGCGTATGCCTGTGTATACGTATGCCTGTGCATACGTATGCCTGTGTATACGTATGCCTGTGTATGCGTATGCCTGTGTATGCGTATGCCTGTGTATACGTATGCCTGTGTATACGTATGCCTGTGTATACGTATGCCTGTGTATACGTATGCCTGTGTATACGTATGCCTGTGTATACGTATGCCTGTGTATACGTATGCCCGTGAATACTTTTAAATGAATAGCAGCAAAAAAAAAGTAGTAGCAGTAGTAGTCATAGTAGTAGTAGTAAAAGTTGTATCGCTGTGTATGCGTATGCCTGTCTATACGTATGCCTGTGTATGCGTATGCCTGTGTATACGTATGCCTGCTTGTGATTGACTGTGTATACGCATGCCTGTGTATGCGTCTGCGTGTGTTTACGTATGCCTGTGTATACGTATGCCTGTGTATACGTATGCCCGTGCATATTTTTAAATGAATAGCAGCAAAAAAAAGGAGTAGCAGTAGTAGTAATAGTAGTAGTAGTAAAATTTGTATCGCTGTGTATGCGTATGCCTGTGTATACGTATGCCTGTGTATACGTATGCCTGTGTATGCGTATGACTGTGTATACGTATGCCTGTGTATACGTATGCCTGTGTATACGTATGCCTGTGTATACGTATGCCTGTGTATACGTATGCCTGTGTATGCGTATGCCTGTGTATGCGTATGCCTGTGTATGCGTATGCCTGTGTATGCGTATGCCTGTGTATACGTATGCCTGTGTATACGTATGCCTGTGTATACGTATGCCTGTGTATACGTATGCCCGTGAATACTTTTAAATGAATAGCAGCAAAAAAAAGTAGTAGCAGTAGTAGTAATAGTAGTAGTAGTAGTAGTAGTAAAAATTGTATCGCTGTGTATGCGTATGCCTGTGTATACGTATGCCTGTGTATACGTATGCCTGTGTATACGTATGCCTGTGTATGCGTATGCCTGTGTATAAATCTGTGTATGCGTATGCCTGTGTATACGTATGCCTGTGTATACGTATGCCTGTGTATACGTATGCCTGTGTATGCGTATGCCTGTGTATGCGTATGACTGTGTATACGTATGCCTGTGTGTATGCGGTATCCTGTGTATACGTAGCCTGATATACGTATTGCCCGGCATGCGTATGCCTGGGTATGCGTATGCCTGTGTATGCGTATCCCTGTGAATACGTATGCCTGTCTATACGTATGCTGTGTATACGTATGCCCGTGATAATTGTAAATGAATAGCACCAAAAAAAAAAGCAGTAGTAGTAGTAATTAGTAGTAGTAGTAGTATTAAAATTGTAATCGCTGTGTATGCGTATGCCTGTGTATGCGTATGACTGTGTATACGTATGCCTGTGTATACGTATGCCTGTGTATGCGTATGCCTGTGTATACGTATGCCTGTGTATACGTATGCCCGTGAATACTTTTAAATGAATAGCAGCAAAAAAAAGTAGTAGCAGTAGTAGTAATAGTAGTAGTAGTAGTAGTAGTAAAATTTGTATCGCTGTGTATGCGTATGCCTGTGTATACGTATGCCTGTGTATACGTATGCCTGTGTATACGTATGCCGCTTGTGAGTGACTGTGTTACGCATGACTGTGTAGCGTCTGCGTGGGGAGTTAGTATGCCTAGTGTATTACGTAGCCTGTGTATTACGTATGCCCCGTGCATATTTAAATAAAATAGACAGCAAAAAAGGAGTAGTAGCAGTAGTAGTAATAGTAGTAGATAGTAAAATTTGTATCGCTGTGTATGCGTATGGCCTGTGTATTAGTATGCCTGTGTATACGTATGCCTGTGTATGCGTATGACTGTGTATACGTATGCCTGTGTATACGTATGCCTGTGTATACGTATGCCTGTGTATACGTATGCCTGTGTATGCGTATGCCTGTGTATGCGTATGCCTGTGTATGCGTATGCCTGTGTATACGTATGCCTGTGTATGTTTACGTATGCCTGTGTATACGTATGCCTGTGTATACGTATGCCCGTGCATACTTTTAAATGAATAGCAGCAAAAAAAAAGTAGTAGCAGTAGTAGTAATAGTAGTAGTAGTAGTAGTAGTAAAATTTGTATCGCTGTGTATGCGTATGCCTGTGTATACGTATGCCTGTGTATACGTATGCCTGTGTATGCGTATGCCTGTGTATGCGTATGACTGTGTATACGTATGCCTGTGTATGCGTATGCCTGTGTATACGTATGCCTGTGTATACGTATGCCTGTGTATGCGTATGCTCGTGAATACTTTTAAATGAATAACAGCAAAAAAAAAGTAGTAGCAGCAGTAGTAATAGTAGTAGTAAAAGTTTGATCGCTGTGTATGCGTAGCCTGTCTATACGTATGCCTGTGTATGCGTATGCCTGTGTATACGTATGCCTGTGTATGACTGTGTATATGCCTGTGTATGCGTTGCCTGTGTATACGTATGCCTGTGTATACGTATGCCCGTGAATACTTTTAAATGAATAGCAGCAAAAAAAAGTAGTAGTAGTAGTAATAGTAGTAGTAGTAAAATTTGTATCGCTGTGTATGCGTATGCCTGTGTATACGTATGCCTGTGTATACGTATGCGTGTGTATGTGTATGCCTGTGTATGCGTATGACTGTGTATACGTATGCCTGTGTATACGTATGCCTGTGTATGCGTATGCCTGTGTATACGTATGCCTGTGTATACGTATGCCTATGCCCGTGAATACGTTTAAATGAATAGCACCAAAAAAGAGTAGTAGCAGTAGTAGTAAGTAGTAGTAGTACTAGTAGTAGTAGTAGTAATTTTCCTTTAAAAATTCCTTTTAAAAAGCGCTTCAAAATCGTCTTTTTGTCCCTTTGGCGTCGAGATCCGGTTTTGGAGCTGCAATTTCCGACGCCGTTGCGCGTAGTTCTTTTGTGTTTTGCAACTCAGTCTTTGCAGATCGCATTGGGATGGCTGCGTCAGGGTTGCTTGGCGCAGCGGCTGCATGCGTAATCTTTTGCAGCTGAAGATCGTAAATCGTATTGGAGTGGGTGCATCAAGGCTGCGACAGTGATTAGTAGTACTGGGAAGTGATTCATGAAAGCTTAGATGACATATGAGAAGAGATGAGATGAGAAGAGATGAGCGGGGATAAGGTGAGAAGGGCTTAGATGAGATGAAGTGTGGAGTGTGAAGAGTGCAGTGTGAAGTGTGGGGCGTGAAGGGTGCAGTGTGAAGTGTGAAGTGTGAAGTTTGGAGTGTGAAGAAAGCAGTGAGAAGTGAGAAGTGTGGACTGTGAAGTGTGAAGTGTGGACTGTGAAGTGTGAAGTTTGGAGTGCGAAGAGTGCAGTGTGACGTGTGAAGTGCGGAGTGTGAAGTGTGGAGTGTGAAGTGTGAAGTGTGGAGTCTTAAGAGTGCAGTGTGAAGTGTGGAGTGTGAAGTGTGTAGTGTGGAGTGTGAAGACTGCAGTGAGAAGTGCGAAGTGCGAAGTGGAGCTTCAAATGTGACATGTGAAACAAGACATCAGTTTCGCAGAGTGCACGCACGCACCGGCTTGGCTGGCGCACGGCGCAGGCAAGTTCTATAGATGAGAAAGGTCTTATATATATCTTTAAGGCAACTTCCGCCTCGCCTCGTGCGGGTACTACTGGTATATGAAATATCTATGGGCACCATGTTGCTAGACACGCTTGGCCTTCTTTGGTTTGTTTTGATATGGCGCAAGTGCAAGTCATGAAATAAAAGTGCCTAGGGTCTTTTCACCATCGGATGCAGTCGAACGTATTCATATATAGTCAATCTTTGCACTTCGTTTTCACATCTGCATGTGCATATGGGGACACCGTCTTTGCCTTTTCATTGACGCATCAAATTTAAGTTTTGGCCAGGTGTGTTTTCCTGAAGAAAGCTAAGAGCAACTTGCCGCACTTCCCAGGTGGGCTTGTGCATCTCTGGGCAACATGTTTGCCCATTCCTGAAAGTGTTACACAGGTGTACTTTGTGCGAGGCATCACACAGGGTGTCACATTATCATGTTGTTGCTGCTGCTTTTCAATCTTTCATTTTGCCATGTTGTCTCCGAGGCACTTGGCAGAGTTGGTTTGTGCGTCTTCATGTTTGACCACCTTTTCAACTTGAGCTTCGGGCCAGGCGCATCTTCCGAACGAGGTTGAAGGCCACTATACTTTGGCTTCCGAGGCGACTTTTTGTTCTTCATACCCTTCCTGGAACTCATGAGAAAAGTCGCCCAAGTTTGAACGCATACCCCTTTGCGAGACGGTATGGGAAACGGCAGGAAATCTTAACGTGAAAAGAGACATTGCATGGTATTGCGCAGTGCCAAAGAAGACATCGTAATTGCAAAACCAGTGTGGAGACTGGTTCGTACAGCGAAGCTGTTTTCAGTCGAGACTTTTTTTGGCTCCAGCATTTTCCCTCAATTTCGGGTTGTGGAGATTCACGCGTGTGTTCAGCTTCTTGCCTTCAACTGTGCCTTTTGGAGTTTTGGCAAGCCATGATATTTCCCCTCCATGACTGGCGGTTCTGGTTCTGTGTGTTTCTGGACACACATGCACAAATCTTTCGGCCTAGTCTGCTTCATGTCTGTGATCGATATGCATTTTTTGTAGACGCGTCTCTATTCATATATGCGTTTATATGCGTTTATATTCATTTACATTTGTATGGTTTGTTCATGTTGTATGTACATGTATCTACTGCGTTTTAAGAATCCTTAATTATATGTAAACATTCATCGCCTAAGCAATCAGCATCTTTTGTCGCACAGTCAGGCTGCGGAATCAGGCGTCCTGTTCCTTAAGCATTCAGCGTTTCAAACCTGCGGTTCTGTAGGAGGGCAGATGCACGCAGCCCAAAACATATATCATGATATATTTATCGTACTTTTTGAGATTGTAAGTCCTGAAACGCGCAGCGCTTGAGAATTCAGGATCTTTTACCCCTCCGGATACTTAGGAGCACGCAGAGCGTAAGGGGTCGGTATCCTTAAGCACGCAGCGCTCGAGGGGTCAGGATCCTTAAGCACGCAGCGCTTAAGGGGTCGGTATCCTTAAGCACGCAGCGCTTAAGGGGTCGGTATCCTTAAGCACGCAGCGCTCGAGGGGTCAGGATCCTTAAGCACGCAGCGCTTAAGGGGTCGGTATCCTTAAGCACGCAGCGCTCGAGGGTTCAGGATCCTTAAGCACGCAGCGCTTAAGGGGTCGGTATCCTTAAGCACGCAGCGCTTAAGGGGTCGGTATCCTTAAGCACGCAGCGCTCGAGGGGTCAGGATCCTTAAGCACGCAGCGCTTAAGGGGTCGGTATCCTTAAGCACGCAGCGCTCGAGGGGTCAGGATCCTTAAGCACGCAGCGCTTAAGGGGTCGGTATCCTTAAGCACGCAGCGCTCGAGGGGTCAGGATCCTTAAGCACGCAGCGCTTAAGGGGTCGGTATCCTTAAGCACGCAGCGCTCGAGGGGTCAGGATCCTTAAGCACGCAGCGCTTAAGGGGTCGGTATCCTTAAGCACGCAGCGCTCAAGGGGTCAGGATCCTTAAGCATGCAGCGCTTAGGGAATCAAGATGCTTGAGCACTCCGTGCTTGAGGGGTCAGGATCCTTAAGCACCCCGTGCTTAAGCTATTGGACCCCCCGGAGGGTCAAAGCAGCAGGTCAGGAGCCACAAGGTCTGGCGCGCGCGCTTCAAACCTTGAAGGCGTGCGTCTGGGCTTTGACCCTCCGGGGGGTCTGACCCCTAGCGCTGCGTGCTTAAGCACGAGCGCTGCGTGCTTAAGGATACCGACCCCTTAAGCGCTGCGTGCTTAAGGATACCGACCCCTTAAGCGCTGCGTGCTTAAGGATCCTGACCCCTTAAGCGCTGCGTGCTTAAGGATACCGACCCCTTAAGCGCTGCGTGCTTAAGGATACCGACCCCTTAAGCGCTGCGTGCTTAAGGATACCGACCCCTTAAGCGCTGCGTGCTTAAGGATCCCGACCCCTCGAGCGCTGCGTGCTTAAGGATACCGACCCCTTAAGCGCTGCGTGCTTGGAGCGCTGCGTGCTTAAGGATACCGACCCCTTAAGCGCTGCGTGCTTAAGGATCCTGACCCCTCGAGCGCTGCGTGCTTAAGGATCTTAAGGATCCTGACCCCTTCGAGCGCTGCGTGCTTAAGGATACCGACCCCTTAAGCGCTGCGTGCTTAAGGATCCTGACCCCTCGAGCGCTGCGTGCTTAAGGATCCTGACCCCTTAAGCGCTGCGTGCTTAAGGATCCTGACCCTTTAAGCATGGAGTTCTCAAGTGTCCCTAAGCACTGCGTGCTTAAGGCCCCTCACCCCTTAAGGGCTGCGTGCTTGTTTGTCCTAACCCCTTAAGCGTTGCGTGCTTCAGGATCCTGACTGCTTCAGTGTCCCTAAGCGCTGCTAGTTTAAGGACCCTCACCCCTTAAACGCTGGGTGCTTAGGGATGTGGAGGTCTAAAGCGGTAGACCCCCAAACGCTGTGTGCCCATAGATATTTCATATACCAGTAGTACCCGCACGAGGCGGGGCGGAAGTTGCCTTAAAGATATATATAAGACCTTTCTCATCTATAAAACTTGCCTGCGCCGTGCGCCAGCCAAGCCGGTGCGAGCGTGCACTCTGCGAAACTGATGTCTTGTTTCACATGTCACATTTGAAGCTCCACTTCGCACTTCGCACTTCTCACTGCAGTCTTCACACTCCACACTACACACTTCACACTCCACACTTCACACTGCACTCTTAAGACTCCACACTTCACACTCCACACTTCACACTCCGCACTTCACACGTCACACTGCACTCTTCGCACTCCAAACTTCACACTTCACAGTCCACACTTCACACTTCACAGTCCACACTTCTCACTTCTCACTGCTTTCTTCACACTCCAAACTTCACACTTCACACTTCACACTGCACCCTTCACGCCCCGCACTTCACACTGCACTCTTCACACTCCACACTTCATCTCATCTAAGCCCTTCTCACCTTATCCCCGCTCATCTCTTCTCATCTCATCTCTTCTCATATGTCATCTAAGCTTTCATGAATCACTTCCCAGTACTACTAATCACTGTCGCAGCCTTGATGCACCCACTCCAATACGATTTACGATCTTCAGCTGCAAAAGATTACACTGAGGTGTTTTGTACATTTTGACGTCAAAATGTGCTTCGCGCCACAACGGCGTGCACTTTTTCGACATCTCAACTTCCAAAAGTGGTCCGAGAATGATGTGCTTTGTACATTTTGACTTCGAAATGTGCTTCGCGCCACAACGGCGTGCACTTTTTCGACATCGCAACTTCCAAAAGTGGTCCGAGAATGGTGTGTTTTGTACATTTTGACTTCAAAATGTGCTTCGCGCCACAACGGCGTGCAATTTTTCATCTCTCATCTGGCCAGCTGGCTCCGCACCCGCCGCTTTAGCGAGCCTACTTTTCGACCCTCCGGAGCCACAAATCATTGGAAAAACACAGTGAATCGCGACTTTCCTACCTTTTCGCGCATCTGCATCTTCTTTCTTCTGATCTTGTCTCTTCTGACTCTTCTCACCTCTGCTTTTCAACTGTCCATATTGTCGGAAGTTTCACTTCTAAACTTCCTTCGATAGAGCTCTTAAAGCTGACATTCTACCCTTACACTTAAAAAGGTCACGATCTGTCAATGCGCATGGCACAAACTCGCCTCAGCACATCCTCACAAATCTGGAGCGCAATCTTTGCGCATTTCCCACAACTACCTGGCAAGCAGAACTCATCGACGCGTCAAGGGCTGCTAAAAACATGACGATTGCTTCCGCATACACAAGGTGGAATTTGAACATGTTTGGGTGGTAGCCCTTTTCAAGGCTTCACATGGCATTAAAAAAACGTAATTGATAATGGGTTCCCTGATTTAAAAAAGATTGGTGATATTGCACTAGGTACATGTAGATCGTGCTAAGTCATTGCCTTTTACAACTCTGTGACTAAGTCATCGCCTCTTAAAGTCTTTGGTTGGCCTTGGGGTAACCAGGGCCGGACTTCAAAAACCGGTTCGGGGACTGGATTTCGGGGACCGGATTTCGGGGACCGGATTTCGGGGACCGGATTGAGGAATCGGATTTCGGAATCCGGGAACCGATTCAAACCAATCCTTATTAAATTTTGAGATTTGTTCAGTCCATCTCTACATATCTCTACTTTTACTTTCTGTCTTCACTTGGCATTACCTTCCTTTTTATCGACATATGCTGGTCACTGGATGGAAAGAAGAGAACATTCAGGGACCGGAAAGTTCAGGGCCTGGAAGCCTTCTTCTAACTTTCACATCGAACTGCAAAAGGCAATGAAAGATGATGAGACGGCGAATTCCACTAGGTATCACTAGGTGCATGTACATCCTGCTAAGCCATTGCCTTTTACAACTCTCTGACTAAGTCATCGCCTCTTAAAGTCTCTGATTGGCCTTGGGGTAACCAGAGCTGTACTTCAAAAACCGGTTCGGGGACTGGATTTCGGGGACCGGATTTCGGGGACCGGATTTCGGGACCGGATTTCGGGGACCGGATTTCGGAATCTGGGAACCGATTCAAACCAATCCGTATTAAATGTTGAAATTTGTTCAGTCCATCTCTACACATCTCTACTTTTACTTTCTGTCTTCACTTGACATTACCTTCCTTTTTATCGAAATAGAATGCTGGTCACTGGATGGAAAGAAGAGAACATTCAGGGACCGGAAAGTTCAGGGCCTGGAAGCCTTCTTCTAACTTTCACATCGAACTGCAAAAGGCAATGAGAAATGATGAGACGGCGAATTCCACCAGGTACATGTAGAGCGTGCTAAGTCATTGCCTTTTACAACTCTCTGACTAAGTCATCGCCTCTTAAAGTCTCTGATTGGCCTTGGGCTAACCAGGGCCGCACTTCAAAAACCGGTTCGGGGACCGGATTTCGGGGACCGGATTTCGGGGACCGGATTTCGGGGACCGGATTTCAGGAACTGGATTCAGGAACCGGATTTCGGAATCAGGG
>CAMXCT020001237.1:75000-120000 GCA_947184155.2 Cladocopium goreaui | reverse complement strand
AGATGAAAGAGAGAGAGAGAGAGAGATAGATAGATAGATAGATAGATAGCACAAGGCCCTTGCTGAAAATGTAAAGGGAGCTTTTTAGAGCAGCTCAGATGTGAATTGTGAGATTTGTAGGTCTGTGTATATGTATATATATATACTATGATGCCCCGTGCGCAGTTTTTGTTACATGTACAGCTGTGAGATATGTTCAGATGCAAACACCTGTAAACACCTGCTTTTAAAGAACCATAACCATCAACATCAATTGGGCAGTGTTTAACATCCTCAGCCCTCTATACTGGGTACTTAGTACTGTAGGATTTCCCTAGATTATGATCATCTCTGGATAGGTAGGTATACGGTATACCCCTTTGAATCTTGGATGTGCGTCAAAAAAAAACGATCTATTGTGGATTCGGCCAAAAACAAAAAGTTATAAATATCAATCAGTTGTGGGTCTAGTGCCATTACCATCCATTACCCAGGGTATATCTAGTGCCCTAGGTATCCTAGATGTACCTAGTGAGGCCCGGATGGTTCTTCCCTCCGACTTGGAAGCCAGCTCTTTGTCTGGTGGCACCTTGGAAAGGTGCACCAAGTCGCATCAACATATGGCGAATGGTTTATATAATATATTAGTAAAAATCGTAGTATACATATATGTACATTGCTTGATTTTAATCAATAATGTATATATATATACATATATATTTTATAATTATAGTTATATTGTATTATAAAATTAAATGAACCGTAGAATGATACACTGGCCACGACAATGGGGCTCCCCACACCGCACAGCAGCTCCGGTGTTGAACCAGACTCCTTGCTTCAACACGTCTTTGAAAGCGATGATCCTCGCTAAACAGTACGTTGAAAGTACTCAAATGGAGAAGATGTTTCAAAAATACAGATATCAGCGTCTTGAAAGCCAGCATGAGAACCATATTCATCCATATTCCAAATATACTCACACATAGACAATCTCACATATCATATTCCACTGAAGGATAGAGCAAAAGACTTTTCTTTACGCCGTCCTAGCGGCTGCTGGTCGAACAAACCAAGGATACTGAGACCTCAGGGATGCTCAGCGATAGCGAAAACCTGGAAATGATGTGACGAAAAGCTGCAAAACTCAACGCATTCGCATCCCCGACTCTCCACATCTGCTCGGATCCAACCTTAGGTCGAAGATTCTGGAACTGATGCAACATGTTTTTGTCAAAATGCTTTGAAACTGTCATTGAACCATGGTAAACCATGATAAACCATGGTAAACCATAAGGTAAACCATGGTAAACCATATGGTAAACCATGGTAAACCATATGGTAAACCATGGTAAACCTTATTTTCAGGCACCCCCATGTTGGTCAAACGGTCGATGGCAATTGCTTTCACTGTTCTATTTACAGCGTGCGTATTGCATAGCCTTGCTTCCAAAATGATCTCCTGAAATCTTAGTGGCCGTCGTTCCCCCCCGTTGATCTTGAGGTGTCTCTAGCAAAACATAATAATGTCTCTAGCAGAACACAAAATGAGGTTTGCAAAAAAACATGCATACTTTTGTGATACCAATGTGTCCACACTGAGGCACCGAACTCTGCAGGCAAGGTCAGACCATGTCAGACCATCGGACCCTTTTCCACTTGATAGAGGGCGCGGCAAGAAAAATGAAATCCAAAATTGAAATTTCAGACGGGTCGTCCCCCCATTGATTTCATTTTTAAACCCGTGCCCATGGCGAGACCAAACGTCATGTCCACCCGCTCAGGTTAGTAAAAACACGACACTGGAAAGACACTCGCAACAGGGAAACGTTCTGAAGATTGATAGCACTACATGCAGCTCTGGAACTTTTGTCTTCAGTAGACTTACCCTCTGGTAAACTAACATAGCTATGGAAAATCACCATTTTTAATGGGAAAACTCACTATAAATGGCCATGTTCAATAGCTATGTTAGTCATAACCAGAGGGTAGCGTTCAAAACTTTCAACATCTCTGGTGCTGATCCAAGACCACCCATCCCCAGTGCTGGGTTTCCCAAACGATTGGAATTGTGACTGGCACCACAAGTGATGATCTCCCGCAAGCCCACATGGCCCCTGGATGTGAAGCTTATCCAAGTAGGGATGCCAAGTTATGGCCTTTGATGATGGGAAAACTACCGTAAAATCAATATATAAGGCCTATATAAGGCCTATGTAAGAGAATATCCCCACAAAATATGGCCTTATATGGTACAGTGTACAGTACCTCCATTTTAGGATCCTGAAATTCCCATTGATAAAATGGAGGTTTCCTAAATGGGGGGGTACCCCCAAACAATCCAAACTTAGATCATTTCAGTATCGAAACCCATGGTTTTGTGAATCCCCCATTTTAAGAAACCCCCAAATGATGTTCTCGAACTTGAGATGGATTTTTTGGAGCAGTGCCCTAGGTCAGATAAGTACAGATAAAGCCACATGATTTCAAAGTTGATCTTCTATTGTCCGGGCTGCCACAATTCCAGTTTCCAACATGAAATCTTTCCCATATCTGGAGAAATCAGGGTCATAAAGGGGCAATGTTCAAAAACCCTGGTCGGTTGAGAGGCACACTCCCCGAATGGTTTTAGTGAAAATCCCCCCCAAAAAATATTGGTTAGCACAATCCCCGAACGAATCATCAACCAACCATCATTTTTTTCGGTTATATCACTTATATCATGTTATATCCACTAAAAAATCACCTTCCATCCCCAGAGTTTGATATGTTTAAATCCCTATTAAATGAATATCATCATCAACTAACCATGACTTTATCAATCATGGCACCATATTTATCGTGTTTCATGATTGAACACCTCATAAAACCTCTATAAATGGTGGATAAATCCTCAACCAACCGGGGTCGCGTTAGGGCCGCTAGGGCCAAGGCCGCCGAGAAATACCGTCAACGGCGCCTGCAACGTGGGATCTGACCCAAGGGGAACCCTTGGTTGACTCAGGTAGAATCATCGTTTATCCAGGTGAATTACTGAATCATCTGAATCAGAACCAAAGTTTCAGTGGGACAGAATCATTGTGAATCAATCTATTGTTTTCTTTTTTCAGTTTTGCCGTCGTTGTTTTTTACTTTTCATTTAATTTCTCCTTTGATATTAATATATATTTATTTTCCGTTTCTGATTTTGCTTCGATTCATTTTCGATGCTGAATGACAAGTACATGATGGCAAAATGCCAAAAAGCAACACGTATGAACATGATAATATCAAGTGCACATGAGGAAAACACGATAAACAAATGAGAATGACATTTTCACATAATTGGCGAATGAAAAAATGTAAATGATAATTTCACATGATCGGAGAATGATATGAAACAGGAAAAAACATGAAAAACAAAACGAAAAAAACATGAAAACATAATTCCTTGGTCCGGACTCAGTCTGTGGCTGTAAGATTCTCATAAGTCTAGTTACTCACTCTTAACCCCAATGTTGAGAGGGGAATGACGGGGAATGTGTAGCCCCCACGTCACGTGAAGAACTCAACACTGGCCATCAATACAGCAGTTCCAAGATGTTCCTAGAGTTTTGACTATTGCTATGCCACAATCGCTACAGAAGGATTCTCAGCATCCAAGTACATTTGTCATTTCTGGTACATGTTTCATATATAATTCATTTTTAGTCAGATGAAATATAATTGGTGTTATTGGCCGATGTTGGAAGTTGGAAAAAAAAACACGTGAAATTTGAAAACAACATACCCTCTGGTAATTTAACATAGCTATTGAAAATGACCATTGATAGTGAGTTTGCCCATTAAGAATGGTGATTTTCCATGGCTATGTAAACGTTCACCAGAGGGTATTTTGAGGCTGCGAAATCCTGATCCTTGTGGCCACATGGTGCCACCAAGATGCCGTCGGCGCAGGGGTCATCGGGGATGCCCATCAACTCAGGCGAGCAACTTTGGTGCCCCAATGCTTTGGTTTAAATTGAGCATCTGCGGTTGAAAGCATGGGTCTTTCCGTGTTTTTGTTCCCATCAAACATGGAGATTTCCTGAAAAATGACCCTTAAAACCAATCCAATGACAAGATTAATCGATTCTATGGGCATGGATTCAAAATATGGGATGCCGGATACCCCAAAATCGTCCCTATTCCAGGCAAAAAATGATGATCACCATCAAATGTTTGGGGTACCATGTTGTTCCACATCTTAACCCATCCCATACATCATGTTCGTGGCTGTGGTTCTCATGGCCGCTATGCCTGGGCTCATCTGGGCGAAATATGCAAAATGAATGCTGAAGACAAATTTAAAACATGGTTGTTGTGTGTTTTCCCTTACCAATCATTTTGTTTCCTTTAGTTTGGAAAAACACAGGGTACATCCAACTCATTGGAGTCCACCATTTTAGTCTTGAAACAATGGATTTCGCAGTAGAAATCCCAAACCTATGATTTCCCATGGATTTCCCATTGATTCCCCATGGGTTTCCCCATCTTTTGCCACACATCACCGGTGGTCACCGGTGCTCACCGCTGGGCCGCAGGGCCAACAGCACCCCTTTGGCCCAGTGCTTGCAGTCGTTGTCTGGCCAGCTGAATGGCTGGGTTGCCTGGCGGCTCTTTTTTGGATATCTCATGCGCATGATAGATATACATATATAATTATATATATATGTAGATATATAGATACAGATACCTTAGGAAAAAATGCTTTCTTCAAGTGATCCCCACCTTGAAACACTATTCTGACATGGTGTCTCACATACCATCTGGAAGTGCATATGGCATATTTATTCTGGCATTCTATCTGACATTCTTTCTGGCATATATTCTGACAATTCTTGCTGACATTCTAACTGGCATCTATTCTGACATACTTTCCAGCATATATTCTGACACTTTTTCTGACATTCTATCTGGCACCTATCCTGACATACTTTCCAGCAAATATTCTGACATTTTTTCTGACATTCTATCTGGCATCTATTCTGCTGGCATAAATTTTGACATTCCTTTTTGGCATTCTATCTGGTATATCTTTGGGGATTCTTTGTGATTGAGGTCCGGCGGGGACCACTGCGATCAAGAGCTTTCAGTTGAGTTCCGGCGGAGGAGGAGGAGGCGGGAGGCGGGCGGGACAGCTGACATAAAATCTAACAACCCTCACCTGACAGGTGGGGAACAAGAAACACAGAAACAAACAAAACAAAAAAGAAAAAAAACAACAAACAACGACATCATATATATATATATAAGGAAGTTTCGTGGGAGTTGGTTGTTTCATGGGAGATAGTTGCAAGAAGTTAAGGGTCAATACAGCAGCCTTGAAGTCGTTAGACCGTTAGACACATGTTTGATGTATGAATTGGATGTGTCCTTGTGGTTGATACTGGGGCCCTGTGCGAAAACAGCACACCCCTGTTCTAGGTTTGGATTCTTCATCACGTCCTTTCATCTTTCTGTGTCGGAAAATGAAGGATTATTTTTTTTTGCAGGGCAACTTGAACGCTCAAAGTGAGAGTTTCATGTCACGACAAGTAAGGGCTTGACGCTGTTCACAGAGGACAAGTTTGATTTATTCACTTTCACACAATTCAAAATGGGTAATAGCAACAATGTACTGAGACAATGGCAGCAACCACTGGATACAAATAGATCACCTAGAGAGGTTTAGGGTCCACAAATGTTTTTGTTTTAATAAATTATACTCAACTTTTCAGATTTCATCTTGTTGCTGGTTGCTGCCATTGTCTCAGTACATTGTTGCTATTACCCATTTTGAATTGTGTGAAAGTGAATAAATCAAACTTGTCCTCTGTGAACAGCGTCAAGCCCTTACTTGTCGTGACATGAAACTCTCACTTTGAGCGTTCAAGTTGCCCTGCAAAAAAAATAATCCTTCATTTTCCGACACAGAAAGATGAAAGGACGTGATGAAGAATCCAAACCTAGAACAGGGGTGTGCTGTTTTCGCACAGGGCCCCCAGTATCAACCATAAGGGCACATCCAATTCATACATCAAACATGTGTCTAACGGTCTAACGACTTCAAGGCTGCTGTATTGACCCTTAACTTCTTGCAACTATCTCCCATGAAACAACCAACTCCCACGAAACTTTCTTATATATATATAATATATATAATGGTTTAATGTGTATATATACATACGGTAACTACATTTAAATCTACGGACATTTGAATATACGAACAGGTATTTTAGACTACCTCCAGGAAGGTTTTCCTTGGCCCGCCCGGCCATTTAAACATACGGAATCCAATTCATTTAAACATACGGTAACTACATTTAAATATACGAACTGGTATTTCATACTGCCTCCGGGGCCTCGCGGTCTGGCGCGCCCTCCACATATTTAAATGTCGTTACCGTATATCGTTTATTATTATGTATAACTGTACCATGTACAGTCCATGAAAACAACAAGTAGGGTTATAAACGTATAGATTTTGTAGAGAAACATGCAGTGACATGTACACCATGTGAGTAGTGAATCGCTCAGACCCAAAAGGAACCCAGTAAAATCTGAAATGTTATCAAGGCCAACTGAGCTACAGAAGGGTTGTAGTAGTTTTTTTCACATTTTTAATTAATCATTGTTTTCAGGCTTGTAGCTGGAAACGGCCATGATAACTGAAATGTTTTTGAACGGAATGGTCTTCCCAAATCCACTATGGGAGAAATTCTAAAGGCCAATTATCAGCAAATCGCCAGAGGTCATATGTAGTGCGCCTTGCAATAGTCTCTGAGGACTAACGGATCCATATTGATCTTGTACCTGCAGACTTGCATCTCGTTTGACGGACAGACGCTTCCTGGGTTGGACACCACTTACCGATATCCCCAGGATACATGGGAATAGTTATAATAGTTCATCTTGCTGCTACATGTTTATCGCTCCTCATGTTTGAAGATATTTGAAACCAGCAACAAATTTTGAAGATATTTGAAACCAGCAACAATTTTCCAGTATTCCAATTGACTCCCATTTTGCTCCAAACTCATGGTTTTTCACCAAACCATGGGTTTCACCCCCAGTGGTCTCGCCCCAGTCTGATGCGGGCTGCGGCACGTCTTTGAGAAGAAGGTCCCCTCCGGAACATCGGGATAAACGTCAAACGTGTCCCACAGGATGCCCCTGCGGCGAGGATGGGAGAAAGTCAGACGGAGTGAGTCACGAGTTGTTTCTGGTGGAGTTTTAAGCCATGATTTTTTTTTGGGGGTTAGTTTGGTCCTGTCCCGAAAAAAGTATAGATAACTATGGAGATGTGAACAAGCAACACAAGTGACATAAGTTGATTTCAAAGAAAAATGGCAGGAATCAATGTCGTGAAGTTTCGACCATTGACGTTCAAATATAGAGAGAGAGAGAGACAGTAGACCCATATTCGCATAAACGAATTCAAAGATATTTGTTTCTTAATCAACAGAAGGGATGTCTTCAAACAATATTACAGCTTACAGAAATATGTGATCGAATATAATTGATTTTCAATCTCCATGTGTGTATCATCAAGTGTTGTAAAACATGATCTGTTGCCTGGCATGGATAGTCATCAATTGCCGCGGGATACACGGATACACACTCATCAGATGGTTACCATGATCGCAAAGCGCGGTGAGTAAAAGCATCGTGCCCAACAAGCTATCAAAGTTGTGAGTTTCCAACCCCAAAGAACTTTTAGAAACTCTCAAAAAGATGAAACGCGATTGAGAAAACTGATCACTATTTCAGTCTTGTTTTCTCTTTGGGAGTTACTACTTCAACTCTGCATACTTTAGGGGGAAGCACCGAACCACCATCGACATATTATATATTTATATATATTTTACATGTCCTCTCATCGAAAGGAAGCCGGGGAGGGGCAAACCCATCAGCATAATGGGAATACTTCACGGACAGTTTCGAGTTTCACAGATCGTTTTTTCCTGGAGTGTTACCTTGGAACGGATGGCAACGGATGGCTCCCCTTTGATATCCATTGATGGGAATCCCGTTTGATGATTTCCATGGATAGAAAGGGATTTATCATATGTTATCATCATGTTACCCTCTGGTAAACTAACATAGCTATTGAAAATGGCCATAGAAATAGTGGATTTTCCCATTAAACATGGTGATTTTTCCATAGCTATGTTAGTTTACCAGAGGGTACCATATTTTGCCATATTTCACCCCCGACCTGGAACTGAAGTCCAAGGTCAGGTAGGGATCTTTCCCACAGCTGCGGCTCCCCTGGCGGCCGGCCAAGAAACTTGTTTTTCACCAGCAAAATCCATGGGATTTACCCTCTGGTTATGTCAAAATAGCTATTGAAAATGGCCATTAATAGTGGATTTACCCACTAAAACTGGTGATTTTCCATAGCTACGTTAGTTTACCAGAGGGTAAGCAATCTCATGCTGTAACACAGGGGTTCTCCAAAACAGAATTGCACCTCAAGTTGTTGCAATTTCATAGGGAAATTATATGAAATTATGATCTGCGACGCAGGATTGTGGCAATGGAAAATCCCAAGCAAATTAGGGAAGAATTGTCGACAATCATCTTTAGATGGATGGATTTTCCATTGGAGATTATATTTTTTTAATTGCCGTACATCATCCATTTACATCCATTTACCTGATTTGATCACGATACTTGAATCGTTCTGCAGATTTGGGATTGCTTTTTTCAGCATCTTGCACAGGACAATTTCACAAACCCCTAGATGCCTATGTAGCTAGACTCTCCAATTTGCATGGGCTACGGCTAGCAGCTGGTTGTTGAGTCAAAGTCAAGTGGCTTCATCATTCCAACATATTCCAAATATATCCAAATATGCCAATGGAAATATATGGAACATCAAACTCAAATGACTCAAGTGAAACCACCAATAAGCTCTGCTCATACTGAGACACGCGAACTGGTCGCAGCTGATCCGGCTGGCCGCGCCACGGCACTTCCCTTTTCTGTCGCTGAGATTGCAGCAGTGGCAACTTTCGCTTCACATGCTTCACGTGGCGAAGTCTCATCATCACCGATCACATATGATTATGGGTCAAAACCCTGTCTGCATACTGGATTAACCATCGCAAGAAAGAGGATAAATCATGATGAATGTGGAAATTGATCATAAATTATCATACTTTTTTCAGAATACTACATATCAACCTAGTACATATATATATATATAGATTGTATATCATTCACACATTTTAAAAGAAACACAAAACAAACACCGTGCATCACTGCATCACTAGCACCAACTTTCTCGGCTCGTTGACTACCATGTTATCATGTTGCCAGCAGCTAACACGAAAACAATCGTGTTGTCGAGGCTCTACAAAGCTTGCCTGTGCTTGCCTAGTGGCTCCTGTCAAGGAAACTTGAAGCTCTAGAGTGTATTTGCACACATGTTCACAGCACACGGCCCTGAAAAAACTTTATTTCATCAACTCATTTTCTCAGGTAAGACATAATAGGGAATTATAGGGACATGAGACGAAGAGAGTTTTTGTTCGGGCCAGCATGTGTGCGGCCTGCAACGTTGAAATTTGCGCCAACCGGGTCAAAAATGTACCGCTCTTGGCGGCCCACAACAATCCCGGAAACGACGGATTGTGGCTCAGTTGGGTCATTTCGAAAATTGCTGGCCCAACAGCAGCTGGCTGCTGTAATATGCTGGCTCATGGCTGCGCTTCGACCTTTTGAAGCGCTTTTTGTCGCGAAAGAAGAGGTCACTGTGCAAGTTGGGATCATCAGATCGCAGAATCCCTGACTTTTGGGGCGAATTCCATGGGTTGACCTTCTTCTCATGAGTCTCATACAAGGTGGGGCCCCCTAGATAGCTAACTTTGTTTATAACTTCAGTAACTATGGTTTATGGTACTTATAACTATAGTTAATGGGGTTTATAAACCAACTTATAACTGGGGGGCCCCACATTGTATGGGTTCCTGAGGATTCCCAAGGGACAACGGTCGAACAAAGTTCCCAAGAAATAAGTTAAATGCAAGTCGAATTCATAGGCGACATTCGCCCAAAAGCGGCAGATGCCGGACAGCGCGCTGCCACACGTCACGTTCACCGGTCAGAGATCGTCGGGTTCGCGATTTTGCGGCGGAATCGTACTGTCGAAGACCGGGGCCCAGGTCTGTCGCAGGTGATTGAGATGGGGTGGCCAGGAGGACTACGAGCCTCTGAGCCTACAATATATTGGCTGGATTTGGCTGGTATAGTTGACCATGACGTTTCCTGGACGTGTGTTGGAGCTTTGTTCGATTGTATATATTCGGTTTTTTCGGTGATAAAATGGTGAGCGGTGAGGAAAATATACTCAAATATACTCAAATGAGGTTGTTTCGATAATGATCACTGGAAAGATAGGTGGCGTGGGGTGGGGCAATGTAGGGCCATGTGGGACGATGTGGGACGAAGTGGGGTAACAGTCATCTCTACTTGCGCACGATCTGGATACGTTGATGAATAAAATGATTTGAAGCTGCGCACCCTTCTGCTGCACTACCAGTGGGGGTTGGGGTGGGGAATGCTGACTGTTTGATCCTTTATGTACTTAACATCTTGCAGATAGCAAACTGCTTAGCAATCGCCTTCCGACCCACGGAGGCCATGGCTGTTTGGTGGTCGAGCCTCATGAAAAACATGTTTGATTCTGATATTGTGATTGGGGCAGGATGGAAAATTATACTTTCGAGTCATCCGCACCAACTGACATTCTATTTGACATATATTCTGTCATTCATCTGACATATATTCTGACATACTATCTGACATTTGATCTCACACATACTTTGACGCTATGTCTGACATTTTGTGACATGCGTTCTGACTTTATATCTGAATATATATAATACATCTGCATGACTTATTTTCTGAAAAAATATGTGGCATTTTATCTTGCATTTTCTGGCATTCTATCTGACAGTCTAGCTGATATATATTCCGACATTCTATCCAACACGTTATTTGACATGTATTCTGACATTTACTCTGACATTTTCACTGACATCGTAATTTATATATTTTCTGACATTTTTTCCCGCATTTCATCTGGCATAGGGTTCGGGTCCAGTGGGCCCAGAAGAGAGGTGGCGAGCTTGCGATAGAGTGGCTGTGTAGAGGTGGCTGGCACACAAGCTGGCGATGACATGCTGGCGAGAAGGCTGGCTTGTGAGGGAGTGAGTGTGGTGTGATGTGTCGGTGGCTGGGTGCCCTTGGAGTTGGTGCTGCTGGGATGTCTCTTGTTAAAATCTAGAGACCCTCACCTGGCAGGTGGGGAAAAACATCTTGCCACCAATCAGACAGACCATACATTGCAGAATCCAAAGCAGATTAGTGTCGAGTGTCTCAGTGACTTTGGAAGAAAAGAAAACACTGAGAGGTGCCAAGAACTTGACTGCAAAGAAGTTTTTGGTCAAAACTTGCAAAGGTCGTCCCATGGTCTTCCCATGGAAGTTGGCTGGTTTCCAACCCCCCGAAAGAATATGGGTCATCGGGGATCATATCATCCCAATATGGTCCAAACAGGAACGGTGTTGACATAAATACTGCTAAAAGATGCTATAGCAGTGACAAACATAAAAAAAGACCAACAAGTTCAAAGTTCGGATACCTCCTGCCATCATGGAAAAAAAATCCCTGGAACTGTCTGACCTCCCCACAAGGTGCACCTTCTTGGTAGTACGGTTCAAGTGACTCCTGGAGTAGGAATAGCCAAAGTAGAAGGCCTCGGCTAAAACTTCGCTTCAGAAGGCTCACCTCCAGGCTGAAAATTTCATCATTTTTGGACCTGGAAGAGAAAATCTGACGGCAGAAAAGTTGGAGCTCCCCCAATGTACCCTCTGGTTATGTCAAAATAGCTATTGAAAATGGCCATAGAAATAGTGGATTTACCCATTAAAAATGGTGAGTTTCCATAGTTATGTTAAATTACCAGAGGGTACTCTTGAGTTTTTCGCATGCACGTTGAGACAGTTTTGTGATGTATAGAAATCCCCAAGTCTGCGGTTTCGGAGGTTTGCGACCCGGACGTTCTGTTTGACCATGCGGGTTTGCCCAAAAAGTATAAGATACGCTCAAATCAAACGGTTTATCACCATATTCCCCATCAGCATTTTTTAATAATTTACTTAGTTAATCCCCCATGTCCGGACAAATCCACGTGTTACCTGATAAATTTGGTTAAAGATCCATCTTAATCTAATGTCTATTGGTTGAATCCCCATATTTGGAGGGTTCAATGGATGAACACATGGATGTGGGTCAAAATGGAAGACCTAGGGGACCACAGATGTGAATGTCTAGTTTAGTATTAACATGTATTAACCATCCATAATTTTGGGGTACCTAATTTTGACCCATACCCACATCCTGAACACATCCAAGACTCCGCCGCGCCGGTTTGTAGGAACAGAGCTTCAAAAAGCGTCAAAAGACTCATCTGCGAGATCAGCAGCACCTGGCAAAATTCGACCTGAAAAATTGGGGGCCTCTCCTTACAGATGGCCTCTCCAGATGGCCAATTTGAAAGATCTTAGAAGCAACACTTGGAGACTTTGGGGGGTCCGAAAAATTCAAGGGCATTGAAATTATGGTTCTATGATGATGTATGATTTCCAAATGGACAACCTCTACTGGACCATGAATGGATTTGGGCCCCCCAAACATAGCGGAGCATTGAAATCCAGCCCAAACTTCAAACCACCTGGAGGATCCTGGAGGTGAGACGTGCGCGTCTAAGAAGTTGGATCCACTGGAAGTTGGACATTGATACAGTTGAATAGATATCGATATACAGTACTTATATATCTCCATATGCTTAAATCATCTTAATTCTATAGCTCGGACGGTCTCTCTGGCAGTCGGCACAGCAGCGCAGTGCAGCGACGGCCTAGTTCATTCTCAAGGTATGGGCCTTGAGATGTCCGCAACACGCCTCACAGCCCTGTTCGCCGTGAAGCGGCGAAGATTGCTACGCATGTCATGCCACAGCTGAGTTGGACAGTGTATCCTAAGCCCAGCCAGTTTCAAATGAATTCCTAGCCCTGGAGCCGTGGATGGTGGGGTACGAATGAAAAGATGCGGAAACATGTCAACAATGCAACGCAAAGCCTGCTGAACACCCCTAAGTAACGTCCCCACCGTCGGGCGTTGGAACAAAGAATCAATGGTACGTAAAGTAATGTCCAAAGCCCCATCCACCTGAAAAGGAAACCTAAACTCCTTGTCAAGAACAAGGACAAAAACGAATTCAATGTCACTGAGCACTCGAACTTCACCTGGCAATTGCTCTGCAGCACAAAGCCAGTGGATGATAGAAACCAGAAATCTCCCAGGTACAGGAAAGTCACCATGTAGACATCTGGTTTGCCAATTCAAAGGTAGATTCTCTTCGCATGGAATCCAAAACCACTCTTCTTCCTCTGCAGAGGACAGCACATCTATGCATTCTTCTGATCCAGTCGTCAGGTTGACACCCTGCTCAGCGATCAAGAAGAAGAACTTGCGAAGCTGTCTAAGCCTGGTGGCTGTGTTGTCTAGCAGCTGTCTAAGCCCTTTCAGTCTCGCCCATAAAGAGGCCGGTCTTTGGCTGTTCTGGTAGACAGCAAGCTGATCCACAAGTCCATTCCAGTGAATCACCCACTCTTCAAAACAGTCATCAGCCTGCTCCTTGGACAAGTGCGAAGGTATCCAGCGAAAGTCCGTGGAGACACCGGTGCGATCTTGAAGCGCTTGATGGAAAATGCTCCACAAGTCAAAGTTTGCTACCCCATCAGGGACATATCCACATGTCTGGATGCGCTCTGCCATTTGGACCGTGGACAAAGAATCAGACCAGATGCACAAAGCCAATTCAGTGTGAGCTCCCCACATGACTGCCGAGATCACTGCAGAAAGTTCGGCACGATCAATTGTCTGAGTAGGCCCATGCAAGTGTGCTGCAGAGACCACAAGTCCGGCTGTGGCGCTGATAACTCCCCAAGAAGCTAATTGCAATTCAGGGTAAACTTCAACCGTACAAGATCCATCCACAAAAAGGTGATGAAAACCAAATTTGGGGGCTGGAAATTGAAAAGATTGAGTTCTGTCCTGGAGGTTGCAAAGCAAGGACCGCCAGTGCACAAGTTGCGGGATGCGAGGAACCAAAAGATGATTCAGCATACACTTCGGTAATTCCACGTTGTCTGGCAGCCAGTCAGGGATCGAATCCCTTATGTGAGCAAAACGTGGACAATGCAACCAGTGTTCACGGTCATCTTCAATGCTACAAACGGTGCAAAAAGGAGTCTTCTCCTCATCATACTTGGCATGTTCATAGTTGCTGATGAATGCCCCTGAGTGCAATGCTGAGAGCCGTGCACGTTCCAGTGGGAGCATATTGGCAGTGTCAAGCAGTGTGAGCTGTCCATCTATCCCATGAAGACCATGCATGGTTTTGTGTTTTGTTTGACTGGCAACATACTGCAACCATCCATCACGTAGCTGGGCAGTCAGTGTTTTGTTGTCCAGTGTAAGCAAATCCCAGACATGCCCTTCATGGTCTTGAATCATAGGTGGCTCCACAATTGCCCATCCAATTCCAGAGAGACATTCAAGGAGTCTAGAAAAAGGACCTGGAACCGTCTTGCCCAAAAAACCACGCATCCAAATCTTCCACATGTGTAAGAGGTCAGGAACTTTCCGCAGCATCCTTCGCATCGTATGTACACAAAGCTGAAGCTGGAAATAGCCTGGGTCGTTGGACATGTTGTCTGAAAGTGAGAGCCTCAACATTGGATTGGAGCCAGCCCCACTAATGCCTAATGCCCTTGTTGCAGCACGGCGCAACTCCAGTGCGTAGTTGTCAGAAATAAGACAATTGGAAGCACCATGCAGTGCCAATGGCCAAAACACCGTGTGAAGCATGGCAAATTTCTGCAGCATAGGGGCCAATGATCTTCTCAATCTGGTCCATTTCGGCTGCAATCTGTCACCTCGAGTTCGCAGGGCGCGATTGCGTCTTGCAGAACCATATGTCATAGCCCCTCCAAGTTCACATGCATCAGAGAGACATGGAAAGTGAAGTTGAGCCAATTGTTGCCGATCAGTTCTGGTAAGCCCCCAAACGTATGTCTTGTCATCATCAGTGTGCAAACCAAAAAGCCGGCAGATCTCACGTAGCACAAAGTAAGCTTGTGCAATCAATTGCGCTTCTCTGGCAGCTAGAGTAAGGTTGTCAACAAATGAAAATGTTGTCACCTGCGGTGTGTATACACGCATGTAAACGTGATAGCTCCAATTGACAACAAGCATCGCTATGATGGATAGAGGACAACCCTCTGGAAAACCTGAAGATGACGATAGAGCATTGCCAAGATTGCCATGTACATCAAAACGTCTCACAAACGTGCTGAGAAACTTCTGCCAAGCATTGAGCAGCTGACTGGGTAGTCCAAGATGTTGGGCTATCATGAAAACCTGCTTTCTGCCAATATTGTTAAAGGCACGTTTCAAGTCAGTTGACAGCCCAGCAAATGTCTCTCCCCTTTGTAGCATCAACTCTATGTGTGCTTGCAGTTGAAGCCATACTTCTGTAGTTTCACGGTGTGGCATGAACCCTAAGGCTTCCACTGGCATCACATGAGACATTTGTTGCAACATCTGCTTTGTTCTCATCCTTGCCCAGTTTCTATACAATGTGGAGAACAAAGTGATTGGACGAAAATGTCCTTCTTCATGTGCACCATCCATTTTTGCAAGTCCAATCACGGTTGCAAAGGAAAGTTGTTGTGGCCATTGGAGATCATCATGTTCAATGTGATGTAGAAGAGAAAGAAATTGTTCCAAATGCTCGGATGGCATGCTAATCACATCTTCTCTGGAAAAGCCATCTGGGCCCCGCGCCGCCCGCACTTTAAATCGTTTGGCAGTGACACGCCAGGAACTTTGTGTCAAGGCTGGCCAGCGAAAATGATGCTTGGGCATGTATGCCTGGGTGAAGTGCAAAATGCGATCCCATTGTGCTGGAGGCAGATCGGCCATCGCACTCCATCGAGGTTTCCAATGATCCTCCATGGCTGCCAAAATGTCGTTGGAGTCAGTGACAAAAAGTCTTTGGATCACTTCATCGCCTGGTGACATATTCTCAGGATTCGAAACTGTGCAAAGATCTCCTGAGCCCTGAACAACATCCACCATGTGGCCATGATGAGCCCAAACGGAATCAAAATTGTCTTGCAATGGTTTATCCAAATGAATTTGTTTGCTTTCCTGGTCCACATCCAAAATGGTATATGGCCGTTCCTTCCAAAGATGATCTACACCTGGTCTTGGCTCATCGCGTAGGTCCTGATAGACAGCCGCCAAGGTTCCCTCATACTTCATCTTCAGGCAAGTGGAGCGTTGACAAAGGTGCCAAGCCTCAAAGGCCCGGAAGTGTCCATGGAAGCTCTCATAAAGGGCCAAAACAATGGCTGCTTCATGTGGGACCATCTGAGGAAGCTCTTGTGGAGTTCCCTCCACAAAATGGTTCTGCTGACTCCACCATGTGTGAAAATTTGGGTAGAATCCTGTTGACTGTCGTATGGCAGTCCACAGCTCAACTCTGTAAATGCAGGCTGATGGTGTTTGCTTGCCCGCAAGTACTGCATGTCGTAGACTTTGGAGTCTGCGAAGTTGTTTGAACCAAAGCCTTGCAGCTGTGCCAACCATAGAATTGGTAACTCTAACTTCCCCATCACGGCTGGGTCTACATGTAGTAGAGGCTTGAGGCATACGAACAGGTTGAAGTCTCTGCGCCCTCCCTTGACACCGTGTGTGCAATGGAGACCCCGTAGATTGATGTAACCTCTCACTGATGGCCTTTTCATAGTCTACAGCCCATTTGCCCATAAACTCTGTAGGATCTTGTCCAGGCTGCAGCATCACATCACATTGAGGTGTCCATTCATCAGGTGTAATTTGTTGCCATGGTATGGAGGCTGGTCTTGGCCATTTCATGACGTAGATGGGCTGCGTAGGTATCTTCAAATCAATTGAGAGAGTAGAATGATCCACAAAATGGTCAGCTACCTTCATGCCTCTCATCAAGCAAACAGCTTCTGGAGAGAGCCATATCTGGTCAGGTTCTGTTGAACCTTTGCATGTTGCCTGTGGTTCGTGATCGAAGAGTTCTGCCGCAAGGTGTTGAGCACTCTTCCATCCATGACGTATCCAGATTTGTTGTTGTGTAAGCTGACCAGGTTCATGGTTAAAATCTCCCATCAAGATTCTGATACCTGACATTCCCAAGACAACTTCTGTGGTGAAGGTTGATAACAACTGTTCACTCAACTGTTTGGCTTTGGGCCAAGTTGGTCCCTTGGGGTAACAGTATATTGTGCCCACAGTGATTGGTGTCGATGCAGCCCAATGTCTGGTAAGAAGCACTCTGCCGCTATTCCAGTGTTCGTCAGGCCAGGGTACTTCCAATTTGGCGGCAGGAGGATCTGAGAGGACAGCGACCCCTGTCCATTTGCCTGCCCATGTAGACCCTTGTCGTAAGGGTGCTGGAGACCCACCAAAAAAGTGGATTTCTCGATTCATGTCACGTGCTCCTTTTCGCAAAACGTGGGAACAGGTGCGAAAAGTTTGTTGAGATAAATGTGTCTCAGCCAGCGACCAAATTCCCGGTCCTAGCTCCAGCAAAACATCCTCTTTCTGCCGCAGGCCACATGGATTGCTGACGCCCACAGTCAGTATATTGCCCCTGTCAGGTCCCGGGTGCCGGGCCTCACCATATCTTTCAGTGCCTGCTTGGCCATCAGGGATGTAGGAACACTGGAGGGAAGAAAACCTCCAAAATTGTGGCTCATGTATGGGCTCCAGAACTGAGCAAGGAAACTCCCCCGACCCAATATCACAGTCGGCCAAGGCCGCCGTGCTGTCGATGTAGTGCCGGGCAAAGGGAGTCCCCTGCTGTAGAGCCACAGCCGGTGCAAAATGCACAAAGAGCCAAATGAACATCATACGCAAACCAAAAAAGGATCTCGATGTTGTTCTCGGCCTCCAGGTAGATCCACTCCTGGAGCCGGGCTGCCGTAGTCAGCTGGAGCGTTGCTTCTTCTCCAGCAGTGCCTCCAAGCGAGACAACTGCTTGTTGAAGTTGTCACTCATCTCACTTGAGAGATCACTTTTGATGGTTTTCATAGTGCTCTGGAATGTGCTGCCCAAAGTGTGGATCTCATGTTGGTGCGTGTTGAGGGTTTGTTGAACGGCCCCAACTGCACTCTCAGTGGCCTGCATGCGTTCACCAGCTTGTTGAAACCAAGTGGAGAATTGAGCATGATGGGATTGGAGTTCCTGCATGCCAAACTCCCAGGCTTGAAGACGACCTTCATGTGATTGTGCAAGTCCGGAGGAACTTGTTGCTGCAGCCTGCATGGCGGCCTGAGCTTGGGTCTCAAGTCCTTTGGAGACCTGGGATTGCACGTCTTTGCAGAGTTGGGTTCGCAGCTCTTCCAAACGATGTTTGCCATCATCAGCCGTAGATGCTGAAGGCTTCGGTTTGAAGTTGGCCCAAGGGTCCTTTGCAATGTCCAGCCAAGGGTCATTTGCTGACTTGGTGCTGGAGGCAGTGTCTGGCGCAGTGCGCAGATGTTTCTGCGTGCGGGTTGATGCAATCAGTATGGTCTGAGGAGTGTTGGCCTTGATCTCCTTAACCGCTGTGATCACAATGTCATTGTCAAAGCCCTTCATGACCAGATGAGGGGGTTGTACATCAGAACCCACCCGCCATGCCATATGCTGAAAGGAGCTTTTGCCCGGCTGCAGAGGTCGCGCATGCCAACCCCAATCACTGAGGAGTTTGGAGACTGCTTGTCGCTGTGTGCCGTGTGGCAATGGAAATAGCTCAAAAATGTATTTGATGTGGAGATCCAGAAAGTCCACTCCAGGTCTAAGGTGTGTCCATGCCGCTTGCTCATCATCTTTGGCGACCCTGATGCCGAACTTGTTCTTCAAACGAACCAAACAAATGGCTTTTGAGAATGTGCGGCATTTGTGAGCAGCTTCATCAAAGCTACTACCTGGCAGCCAAATGACACGATAGTGATCATCATGTTCTCTGGGTCGCTGTCCCCTGGGTTCTGCATAGACTCCCAATGGTGTTGTGGTCAAGATTTTGGCAAGTGCACCTTCAGGGATGCGCATGAACACAGTGAAGAGGGTTGCGACAGCAGCAGCTGCTTTGTGCCCATGTTCGTCAAAGTAGCTGCGCGCCCAGATCTCAAAGATGACATTGTCAATGTGTTCATCAATTCCAGGATGGAATTTGGCACATTCTGCCCCACAATTGACCCCCTTGCAGAGTTGTAGAGCTTCCATCATGTTGACCAACGCCCGCACAGGCGCAAGCACGAAGGTTTGCCAGTCAGCAGGAAATTGATCTCGGAAGATCTGGAATTTGATCACACTGGTGCTAACAATGTCAGGGCTAGAGCACTCGCCTTGGAAGGTTCTTTTCACTGTCAGGTCTCCAAGTTGTAGGATATGACCAAAAATCAAAGTATGCTCATTGGTGCCCCGACAGCGCGCAGGGATGACAATCTTTTCCAGAGAAGCTGAGTCAATCACTTCTTGGCTGGGTGTGTCCACAAGGAGAAGTGCCAGAGCCTCGACGCTGATGTTCTTGGGCGACTCCAAGAAGTGTGTGGCCATGGTAGTAGTGCAAAGTGCAACGCCTCTGCAATCAGCCTCAACTTCCGAGAAGGAGATCTGGGCCACTGGTTTGTCATCATCATCATGGAAATGCTCTCCATCCAGCTCGAAGTGATCAGGGTCAATGTAGACAGGCCCTGATTTCTGTTGAGTTTTGGCATTCTTCTTGGCCTTGTGGTTGCGAAGTTGGGCACCATGTTGAGTCTGAGCTCTTTTGGCTATGTAGGCTGTCTGTTCAGCAGCGGTGACAATCCGAAATAGATGGCCGGGCTTACTAGCCGCTGATTTGAGATCAGCCCAGGGGTGCTTGCCCTGCAGAATGCTTTGGACAAGGGTGCTTCCAAGCTTCATGATGATCTGTTGCGCTCGTTCAGGAGCAAGCTCAGTGGGGACTCCCTTGTCTGCAATCAAGCTGGCAAGTTGATGTTGTTGATCTGTGAGTCCTCCAGCAAAGATGGTGCCATCTTGTTGATGTCGCAAGAGCCACTCATGCAGTACTGCGATCTCTGATTGGGTTGGCGTGGTGGTCAGGCATAAGTCCAAAGCCATGTGCACCAACGCTATTGTCCCACAGGTAGATGAATGCTGCTGTGCAATGCAGTGATGAGCGGTAAAGTCCACCAAGTCCACATCCAGAAGATTGCAAATCTTCAGCGCAGTGTTGTGAGCACTGGGTAGCAGTCTTTGGTCTCGAAGTCCATCGAACAAAGTCCAAGTAAGTCCATGTGACTGCGATACCCACTTACCGACAAGCAGGACCCAATGATGATCAGTCTCAAAGATGACATAGATGGAATGACTGGAGGCACAGAATTGTCGCTTCCAAGTTTCTCGAAGTCCATCTGGAAAATGATGATCAAGGAAATGCTTGGCTCTGAAAGGATAGAGCATGAAAGGTGCTGATTGCTGGTCTGCTTCTGCGTGGTGGCTGGTCATAATCTGCATGAATTGCCAAATGATCTTGTCACCTAGGCATGCTGCAGCTGATTGTTGCCCTCCACCCGAGAGGTCATCTTGCTCAGTCCAAGGCTTGACCTGCATGCTCTTGCGGATCTCAATGGAGTACAAGACATCATGTTGAAGAAGTGTGGCTGGAGGTAGCCGAACTCCTTGATGTTTCACAACAACATAGTGTCCCCAACCGCAGAGCGATTTTTCAGCTTCAATCAATTGTTTGACGGTCAGGGGTTGGTGGATCATGACATCCAGGATCTGGGATTCACCTTCAACTTGCAATTTGATGCATCTGGGTTGGTACATGCGTGGAGTGATCCAAGTGAGCATGGAATGATTCACCAAATGCTGTTGCAGAACTCGAATGCTTTGGGTTGGGTCAATTCCAGTCCATCCCCAATGATAGAGCTGCAGACCAGCCAAGATGTGAGCTTGAAGCCAAAGCACCTGAAGAGGAGCAGCAATTTGGCCTAAGAGACTCAATGCCGCCCGCAAGTCACATGGGAATGCGAAGGTCGGTGGGACGGTACACAGCAATGCTCCTTCTGCAGGGTGAAGGTGACGCATCTTGCCACTTCGCATGGACCTCAAACCAAAACCTCTGGCTCCATATTTCCTCAATCTCATATCACTGAATGCAGTTCGACAACCACATGGGCAGGGCCGTGCCACGTGTCCCCAAGAATGGAGAAATGTGGGCGCCTTGTCATCTGGTAGAAGGATACGTTGATCATCCCCATAGGCCCGGTCTGTATAGATCTTCTGCTCAGTCTCATCCCATTCCAAGATTTGCTCATCTTCAGTGGACCAAATGGCATCCATCGGCATGACCATGGAAAGGCAAGTGAGGTCCTTGTTGATGGGCCACATTGGAAGAGCGAGATTGGGGTGGTCCTTGGCGATCAGGTGACACCAGAATCTGTGTCGGCGCACTGGCCACTGATGCTGAAGGTCCAGGGTCATCTTGGTGCAAAACATGTGTGCTCGTTGAGCGAAATCATCAATGCAAGCTTGGGTACAAGGAAATTGAAGAACATTTGCTACGCATTCCAAAAGTGCCGCATCTGCTTGCAAGAGCCAAACATAGTGCAGGATGTAGTACAAGCTATGGCTTCGATGATCATCGAGCCCCATCAAATCGCCCTGCTTTGAGTAACCCTGGCATGGAAATCCTCCAGTAATCTGGAGAAACGTGTTGCCCTTCAGGCGATGAACTTGTTTCATCACTCTCACATCAGAAAGGTCCCCTTCAATGATTGGACTTTGGAAGTTGGCTCTCAAGGCCATGCATGCCAAGGAATTACGTTCTACAAAGGCCATTGTCTTCAAACCAAGAATCTGTGATCCAATGGAAAATCCACCCATGCCGCTACAAAGGTCAAGCACTGTGATGGTTTGGAATGCCTCTTTTGGAGGATGTGGCAGTGCTTCTGTGTTGTCCCCAAACATACATGTCTGAGGGTCCTGAGACGCCTTAATCAGGTCGTAGAAGGTAAAGGTGCCCACATCGAGAGGAGGAGCATTCACCACCACAAAACTCTGATCGGGTGACAGACCCCGGCAATGGAGATTACCATCATGACGTCCCAAAACAGTCGCAACTATATGGAAGGAGTTGCCAGGAATGATGTCGCGCACAGCGATGTCCATGGTTGGGGTTATGGTCTCCCAGTCTTCTGCTGAAGTCAGTTTTACTACTGGAAAGCTTCTGGGCCGAAAACTCATCTTAATTCTATATATATATATATATGATAATAAGAAATATCTCATAATCATTGCATATTATATATATATATTGTACGGTATACATACATATTGTACGGTATATAGATACACGTCATGCAATCATATTATTCTCTCTATTATCATCTATATAGTATATACATTTTATTTCATGTGTATATACATGCAGCGCCACATCCTTCTGGAATTATCCCTGAAGTTGGCGAATGATAAGTCGTAAACGTCATATTTTAATAGCTTCTTATACCATCATCTTATACCCAGGGGATGCCAATTATGAAACAGGGATCCTAAATGATTCGTTTTTTCAGTTGGATCAAACCAGCCATCCCACAACGAACTGCCGCTACAAGATAGATCTGGCTGCCAGAGCACGTTCATCGCGATTCCGATCCTGGGCGTTCACTAAGCAGCAAGTAACGATCCCAGCTGTTAAACATGTTGTTTAGCTACCCTCTGGTGAACTAACATAGCAATGGAAAATGGCCATTTATAGTGGATTTTCCCATGAAAAATGGTGATTTTCCATTGCTATGTTAGTTCACCAGAGGGTAGATTTAAGTGACGGTTTCTGGTTGCAAAAACATGAGAAATCTCCAGGGAAATTTGCTGAGGACATTGACAGTGGCTAAGAATGATGCTGACACCACTTCCGTGGAGAGTTTTCATAGTTTCCTACTGGTTGGTTGGGTTTATCATTTCAACGGATAAGAAAATCCTCCGTTGAAGCAAACAATATGATCACTTGGTGCTGATGACCATGGACTAAGTGAGTGTGTGGCCAATCACTTACTTGCAAGTGGGAACTACCCTCATTTGCTCACATATAGCCTTAGTGAATTGGTTTGCCCACACGGATTTGTGTGGGATTTCTGTGGGATTTCTCTGTGCCAACGGTCAACATTTCTCAGCCCAGGTGCAGAGGAAACAACGGCATCAAGGGCAACTTGAAACCATGCGCTCGTTTGGTCTGCTCGGCCCAGGTCTTGGTGTGTCATGGATCTCGCTCCCGTAGCGAGGTAAAAGGATTTGTCACTTCATCTGAGGTGAGTTAAAATGTCGAAATCAGTTCAAATGGTTGACGATGATCTGAGATTAGTGGAGATCATCTGAGATGATGTAATCCTAATTCAAGAGATGTTCACATTTGGTCACAGAAGGCATGAGGAAGCAACGGAAATGGAACCCCATTACGCTTCCAAGAATTTGGTGCTTCTCCCTGTAACTTCTTGATATGTGGGCTTCAACCAAGCCAATCCATCCCTGCAAGGGCAGGGATAACTCGTTCCCAAGGTGATCCCCACCATGGATCACCATGGCATATATCCTGACAATTCCTTGACATATGTTGTGACATTCTATCTGACATAGACATATACTTTTTGTGTCTGATGTTCTATCTGGTATTCCATCTGGCATTCCCATCTGACATTTATTTCACATTCTACCTGGCATTTTACCTGGCATTATGTGACATTTTATTGGACATTCTATCTTGCATTCTATCGGGCATTTCTATCTGAATCTGACATTCTAGGTAATATTGCTGAATATTCTATCTCACATTCTGTCTGTGATTTATCTCACATATTTTCTGACATTCCAAAAATGGCATTCAATCTGGAGGGCTTTGAGTCCAGCGAGGTCCAGAGCTGGCGAGGAAGCTGGCAAGTGAGTGAGAGTGTTGGAGTGAGCGCAAGGCTGAGTGTGGTGTAGTGTGCTGTGCGTGAATGTGTGTTCGTGTCTCTTAATACCCAACAATAGGACTATGGGGTGCAAACAGAGTTCAGCTGTCAAAGTCTCTGTGGTGGAGCGTTTTCGCCTCATGGATAGACAACTCAGGGATACAAACGGCAAAATCTGATCCAACAAGTGGGGGATATGGAAGTTTCCTAAAATGGGTGATCCCCAAAAATATGGATGGTTTATAATGGAAAATCCTATTGCAATAGATGATTTGAGGGTACCCCATTTTAGGAGACCTCCATATAAATCACTATAAATCACCAAAAGACGCCGCATCCTCTTGCCACATGAACTAGGAAGTTGCGGATGCAATATCGAAATTGAGGAAGTAGTAGAAGCTCGAATAGAATTACACGTGGGAAAAAAAACAACGATCACGATAATCATGGATAAATCATGGTAAATATGTCATTATCAACCCTTAGAGAGTCCTAGAATGTTCATCACGATATTTTATCGGGTCTGTCTGAAGAAAATCCGCTGGTTTATCCGCTGGTTTATCCAAATCTTTCCTTACTAAAATGGCCATATCTGGGTAAATTATAATATTTCACTAAGCTGAATTGTTGAGCCATTTGCCATTTGGGGATGATTTCCATTATAGCAAGGGTAAATCATTATTATTATGGCCATTATTGACCCTCAGTAGCTACAATACACATTTACCCATTTATGGGAATTAAGGCCATTTGGGGATGATTTCCATTCTTAGCCATGATTCCAGGGTTCGGGAGAACAGTGAAGTCGTGATGAAATTTACCCAGCCATATTTCAGCTGGCCACCCTGGCCGCCCTGGCCGCCCTGGCCCAACTGCAGCTTGGTTTCATAGGTGTCCTCTTTGCTCCTGGCTTGGTCATGGAAAACGGCCATGTTTTCTTGGGTACCATTGTTTAACATAGCTATGGTATTAGATGGCCTTGATGGCACATGGAAATAAATGATTAAACAAATTGATGATTTACCTAGCTATTTAATGCTATTTACATAGCTACGTTAAATAACCAAAGGGTAAATCATCGAACTATGGATGAGCCATCTGTAGCATGGCAAAGTCTTACTGGGGGGGTGCTCATGAAGAATCGCAACGACCATTCCATTTCATTGATGATGTAACGGAGAAGTATCCAAGCCGTGTCCTGATGAAGGGTAAACTGATCATCAGCACCGCGCCGAGAGCAGAGATGGACAAGAATACCTTGGATGATCGCAGGAAATCTGCCGGCTTGGATGGGTCTTATGGGTATGAATCAAAGTTGTGTACATCCAAAAACTAAGACTATCGAGACATGTGAAGACATGTATAACCATATGAGCCATGGTCAATACTCACAATAACGTTGATGGTCATCCCATCCACAATAAGGATCCTTATAATGGTTATTGTAAATCCCTATGAACCATTGGATGACTAGCCCCGTTTTTAATGGTTATTAACCATGAGTATTGACCACAGCTCATATGTAATGGGAGCCTTGAAATCTCACAGCATGTGGTAAAACTGGTTCTAATGTGTTCAACAATCGAAGTGCAATGGAACAGAACCGCCGAACGTTGGAAAATTCATGATGTACAAAAACTGTCATGGCTCAATCCACCATGTATGGCTCAAAAACTGTGCAAATAATACCAGGCAATTTATAATACTTGTTACTTCTATTAAAAAATACGCCATTCTTGGGATCGACCCCTACAAACCATGTGTTATCGTGATGTTGTGAGGTAAAAATCACCAATGTTGCTAGTGGTTTCACCCCCCTTGAAAATATGAACCATCATCAGTATGGTCAAAGATTAAACAAAACACTACCCCCCCGGCCCCACACATAGACCCTGAGACTCGCCCATCCCATTTCAGAAAGTTGTCCACCCCCGAAGGGAAAAAAAAACAGGGTCTACACTCCTTGAATCTTGTGGTTCCACTGGTGGTGCAAGAAAAAACATCTATAAATGGATGATTTGGGGGCTACCGTTATTTTTGGAACCCTCCATATGTGAATCAAAGCCCAATTTTGAATTAACAAAACCCAGCCTCCTGCGTCCAAGTGGCAAGAAGGACACGCACAGTCCAAACCTGGGCTCTGAGAAGCTCCGAGATCTCCGATATATCCAAGGTTCAGAGGCTTAAATTTAAACACCAAAAACATGTGGTGTTTTAACACAAAAACCCATTGGGATTCAACAACAGTCCAGTCAGTTAGTTAGTGATTTTTCACTAGCACCAAAACTGTGATTTTGGAAGCATCAAAACATGGGTTGGACATGAAGAATTTCAGAATAGCAGATGTCTGGTGGAATAGCAGATACTCAATTTTTTTGAAATTTAACCACACACAAAAAACACAAAATACAATAAGGGATTTAACTACCAAACATGTGGATTCAGCTGTCAAAAATCTGGATATCCAGCGCCAAAAAATTGGAAGACCACCAAACATGTTGATTCAAAGAAAAAAGTATATCCGCTGAATTTAACCACCAAAAAATTGGTACCGGCGCCAATAGCGACCCTGAGGAATTTGAACATTGTTCAGAATGGCAAGAGTTCATTTAAAGGCTTTAAATTGTTGGTATTTTCAGGAGGGCCAGCCTTTCTCCATTTTGGGCCATTGGAATTGTGGTTTTCAGGACCCTTTATTTTGGAAAAAAACAAGAGCCCAACTTTCTCACAAGAGACATATTATTTGAAATGAAGTTAACGTTAAGTGTCAACGTTAAGTAGCGCAGCACCATCTTTGCTGCATGAAGTGAACTTCAAGTAGCATAACATCTTGTTTGATATGATGTTAACGTTCAGTAGCGTAGCATCATCTATGTTACATGAAGTTAACTACAAGTAACATAACTTCTTATTTGTATCGCCAAGTAGCGTAGCGACATCTATGTTACATGAGGTGTGCTTGATTTAGCGTACGATTACGTACGTGACAAGAGGTTAACTTGAAGTAGCATAACATCCTATTCGAAATGAAGTTAACATTAAGTAGCGTAGCATATTATATGTATGCAAGCGCTATTGAACCTTATTACAACCCCCACCCCCCTACCCCCCCACCCGCCACCCACCCCACCCGAAACCCCCACCATCAAAAGCAAGTAGCGTAACATCACGTATGTTAGTGCAGGTACGCGTCAAGTAGCGTGGCATTCACTAAGAGTGCAAGACATGTGTGCAAGTGCAAGATTTGTTTAAGTAGCATACAACAATGTATGCTAGTTCAACTTAACCTGACATAGCGTAGCATCATCTATGTTCGAAGAAGTCAACGTTAAATACGGTAGCAAAACTTATTTTAGCTGAAGTCACCTTCTGTAGCGTGGCATCATCTGCACCTTACAAGCAACATCAAGTAAAATTGCATCTTCTATAAATGCAAGTGCTATTAAACGTTATTGCACCCCCCAACAACCCCCACCCCCCAACCCACCAGAACCCCCCAGAAACTATAAAGTGGTGTTTTCCTATGGGGTCGCTAACAACGTCGCTAGCAAAAAAAATGGTGGTTAAATCACTATTATATATGGATGTCGAATTTATGGTGTGTATCCAAATTGTACAATTTTATCTGTTGTGGCTAAAAATTCCATTTGTGGTGTGAAGTGACAATTGTTCGTGTTTAAAATTTAAACCGACATGTTTAGTTTTAAAAAAACCCTAAGGTGTGATGCTTAGAGTGTGACTTTTTGTGGTTATATATATAGTATTATATATATGTGTATCATTATGTATCATTATGTATCATTATTGATATTGCTTATTGTTCAGTTGACATTTTCGCTTGTTACATCCCATTTCTTTGGCTGTAAAGTTCCCGGTGGTGATTTGAGCATTGAACGTGGATTTCTTGGGCAGACCTGTACGGCACATAGATTCGCATACTAGCACGCGTTTGGAATCCCTAGCGAATATAAGAGAAACTCATAAATGAGTGTGTATCTATATATAATTATATATATATATTATACTAAATTATCATTCTGACCGTGACCTCTTATGACGTTAGAATATAATAATATATTCTCGATGGTTCAAGGAGTTCCATCCATTTTGGGGATCGCTCAAAACCGCTCTCCCTGACGTGTGGCACGTATGGCCCAGACACGGTCGACATGTTGATGCTTGGAACTCGGAAAAGGATGCCTGCGATGAAGGTGCAGAGGGCAAAGATAATGATACCTGCACGCGCGAACCACTGGCCTGGGTTTCCAATATGGATTTCTCACCGATTTCGCTGGGATCAGATTAGATAGGTCCATGAACCACAGCCACTCATCTGGTGGTTTGATAGTTGATAAGGGTCACCAAAGTAGTCAGCCACAGGGAAATTGTAGGTTCGAAAATCACCGGTGGTAACACTTCTGCCACTGTCAACCCCAAGCGGATGATTCTCCAAACTGAAAGGGAAAGGGAAACATCCCCCTTGACTGCAGTGTAGCCACAAGACCAAAATATTAAAATGATATCTATGGAAAGGTTGGGCAAGGGTATATGTTTATATGTTGGATGCTTTCTTGGTGTTGGGATATATTATATATCAATATTTATATTATATCTCTATATATATATACATAATTATACATATTGGAACTGTGCTTTTATACTATACCTACATAGAAGCCCGGTGCGCAAACAATGCCTCCCCACTATGTTTTGGAAAAGACGTGAAACCATCCCACAATTTTAGCACAAGGCATCAAAAATTGAAAAGGTAAAGGCAAGAAAACCACAAAAATGCATTGGTTGTAACTTGCCAGCCTGTTCTCTACGTGGGGAAATGGATAGCTATTGATCTGTGACAGATTTTGGTCTTGAAGTCTTGGACGACTTTGCAGTTTGTTTTTTCAGTACCGTCCACCGGTCTTGCAGGACGAACTTGAGATGCATCTGGGTTTCTGTGGGCAGGCACCAGTCACTGGTTGAAACGCCTAAAAAAATCAACTGTTACTCCATCCGGCCATCCAACTGTTACTTTAGTTGGTTGGATCCTAATTCTGAAATCATTCTGAACATGGTAAACATGACCCATTTTTTAAACGTTTGAAAATTTCGGAAGCGTCAATTTTGGAGGTGACTCCAAGGGAGCAGCATATGCAGCTCCTTTTCGGGAGCCCCTCTTTTACACTGTGGAAACCATGACCAAATGCCCTGAATCACTGGGCATTGTCCTTGGTATCCGGTTTTTGCATCATGTACGGGCACCAGGTTGATCCATTCCATAGAGGTCCGATCAATTTGGAGATGATCACTGGAAGCACGATCTGGGTTTGTCAAAATCGAAATAGATAGTGTCGGGATCGTCACTCTCACTCCGACATGATCATTCTCTGCTTCTTTCTCTGCCTTTCCTTAACAGAAAATGCACAGAAAAGGACAAGAACAAGTTTTCCTGCAATGCCGCCATCAAATTAAAAAAGGATGCGTGGAGACCACAGCACCCCAATCAACACAATAGGAAAGGCTCAAAACCATGAACATCCCAAGTTGCAACCAAAGATGAACCTGAGACGTGTGAAACAGAATGGTTTAAGATGCTCGCATATTAGACTATCATTCTATGCAAAACATGTTTGCTTATTATTTTTGTTTACCAAATTTCTAGGGTATGCCAACATCCTCCTCCCGTGGATGGTCGCTTGGTTTTTGTTGGAATCTTGGTTACCCTTCGATCGGCCGACATCAAACCAGTCCAATTTACTGGAAAATGAAAGTTAAATTTAAAAAGAGCCTGGAAACATGACCTACACAGAACAACAGGATACAACAGGTATGTTCAAGATGATTCAAGATGTGGCAGTGTGTCAAAACCTTGTACCCCTGTAGTTCACATCAAAATAGCTGGTAAATGGATGTTCATTCCCACTAAAAATGGTATTAATAGGTATTGATCCATACCCACATATTTTCTAACATATTATAGCTGATGATTCAAGATGATTCAAGATCTATGAATTGACACAAACTCCTACAATTCCTCTTGGTCCCTTGAAAAAAGCCTCACAGTTTGACTTTCCCGTAGCTGACCCTCACCGGCCTGGCCTGCGATGACCTGAACGTGCGAAACTGGTGATGTTACATATGTGGGTATGGGTCAAAATTAGGTACCCCAAAATTATGGATGGTTAATACAATGTGGGGCCCCCTAGTTATAAGTTGGTTTATAACCCCATCTAACTATGGTTATAACTACCATAAACCCTAGTTATTGTAGTTATAAACCAACTTAGCTATCTTGGGGGCCCCACATTGTACTAAACTAGACTAACATCTGTGGTCCCCTAGGTCTTCCATTTTGACCCACATCCATGTCTTCACCACAAAAATGAGGTTTGAAGCAGCAAAGATCATGATTTGTCTGGCAGAAATGGGGATTGAAGGGATTTTGCCAGCAATCTCAGATAACAACGTGTATGAGGTCTAGACAAGACCAGGGATTCTGACCAACTAAATATTCCGGGGAAGAGTACCAAAAAAGACATTGGCGGCTAAAGATCCACCAACGTTTGGGTGCGTCCAAAATCCGGGTCGCAAATAGCAATTTAGTAACGGTTTGCCATGGAATATGTTATTACAATAAATAGAGATATAACGTGATATAAACAACCAAGAAAAGGGGATACCAACAGTACGTAATGGAGTTTTAGACCAGGGGGCATCCCCCAACCATTGGATTCCCCCAAGGCATCATCGGGTCTGGGGAACTACCTCAACGGTCGTGTGAAAATGCATCCTTCTCAATGCATCTGATCTCAGATTGTGAAGTGAACATATTTTCTAACATATTTTCTAACATGGGTATGGATCAATACCTATTAATACCATTTTTAGTGGGATGAACATCCATTTACCAGCTATTTTGATGTGAACTACAGGGGTACCAGGGTTTTGACTCATAGCCATATTATAGCTATGTCATGTCATGATTTCTACATCTTCATAGATCTTCATACAATTTCGAAGAGAAATATGTCGCTGTTTCGCACGGAACGGAATCCCCTCTTGAGACACGTGGAGGCTCCGGGAACCAACGGCAACACAGGACTTACAGTAACCATGTTTTCATGGCCAGTCATCATGACTATGAAATATTATTAAGAATCATAGGCCATTCATTATCACTATATATCACTATCAACCATCAATGGAATTATTAACCATTTTGGGGATCCCCCATTTATGATTATTTATGGAAGCCTGATGTTCACCAGACCATAGCTTATTCTAAGAATCAAAACAAACTTTAAAAAAAACAAAAAGCAAATCAGCAAAGTCCAAAAAACACAAAAGCAAAATAAAAGGGGAAAAAAAGGAAAGTCAAAAAGGGGGAAAATTGAAAAAATGGACTTGTCCTGTCCATTTGCATTTTTTTTGCAGTTATTTTGTTTTTTTCGATGTGTTCTTTGTTTGCTTTTATTTTGCATTTATTGTTCGATTTGTTTTCAAAAAGCAAAAAAAAATGCAAAATAAAAGCAAAAAAAATGCAAATCGAAAAAGCAAAAAAACTTTCAAATGGACAAGTCCATGTTTTTCCCATGTTTTTTTCCCTTTTTGACGTTCCTTTTTCCCCATTTATTTTGCTTCCGTTTTTTTTCAGTTTTGAAGTTTTGCTTTTTGATTTTCCATGTGTTTTCCTTTTTTTTGCATGTTGTTTCAAGTTTAAAAATCCTTAGAATCAGCTATGGAGGAGAACATCATGGAAGCCCTCATGATGAAACTATAGTTCATGGATGTTGTAAACCAACAAACATCAGGGGCGCACCACCCTGCACCTTTTGACCACCGACCACCGCTTGTTTGGCACAGGAACAGGCCGTGGAGTCTGTGTGGAAGGCATCGCAGGGAGTCGGCCGAGGCCTCGTACTTCTTCCTGGCCCATCTGACGGTTGACCTGCAGAATATCCACCATTTACCCTCTGGTAATTTAACATAGCTATTGAAAATGGCCATTTATAGTGGATTTTCCCATTGAAAATGGTGATTTTCCATAGTTATGTTAAATTACCAGAGGGTAATACTGGTTGGTGGTTTTAACCATCTTGAAAAATATGAAAGTCCATGGGAAGGATTATCCCATATACTGTGGAAAATAAAAAATGTTTGAAACCACCAACCATTTAATAAGTTGAATGGATATTTGATGGCCCAATAATCATGGTGGATACTGGTAACTTATGGTGATTGATGGTGAATAATGCTTAGTTTGATGATCAGTATCACCATTAATAATCGCCACTAATGGATGTTAATGGCTCATAATGCTTAACAATGATAATTAATCGTTAGTATTGATGGTTAATACTGATGATCAATGTTAGTAAAGCAATGTCATAGACCACCCATATACCACCCGTAAAAATTGTAAATTTGGGGATGGTTTACTATTGCTTTACTATCATTATACCAGTTTCCCCATTGAAACTGATCTGTTTAAAGATACTAATGCGCCCACTCCTTTTCTTCTACATAGACATTTTTTTTTTTGGTGTGTGTGTGTGTTGTATGTCAAAACCATCCACGTCTGTAGGTACGGAACTCGACCCCTGATTAACCACACATTTGGGTTGGATTGAAAATACCCCACGATGCCCCAGTCCATCCGGCGAAGAACCTCATTGGCATAAAATCGATGGTAATTTCAGGATCCTAAAATAGAGGTACTGTACCATATAAGGCCATATTTTGTGGGGATATTCCCTTACATAGGCCTTATATAGGCCTTATATATGGTAGGTACCTCCAATTTAGGTTCCTGAAATGACCATTGATAAAACCGTCATCACTTGGGGTGCTGTAACTCTCCTCACCTCTTCATTGGTGCTGCTGTTCGATGCGCCGGCAACGCCTCGATCATCTGCTCCGGTCCATGTTTACATCGTTGGTCCATATTCGATACGTAAGCTGCTAGGGTTTACATCGTTGGATGGGTTTCTACATCCCATGACGGATCCATGTATGCCATATATGGTAACATGAATCCCATCAATATACCCCAGTCATGTTAGAAAATACCCCAGTCATGTTAGAAAATATACCAGCACCATGGATCCGTCATGGGCATGTTTCTACACTTTGGATCCTATGGAGACTTTGCAAAAATGGCCTGGGCCTGCGCGCGACATTTCTGATGGACCAGATGGATGAAAAACACAACGCCCGTCGTCCTAAAAATGATAATCGTAAATAGAATTGTGACAATAACACGAATATTCTCAATTTTAGTGGGGATTTCTTGAAAGTAGAAAAAAACAACATTAAAACTATTCTATTTACTCAAGGATTACGGTATAAGTAGTACTTTATGTCCAGTGTATACGTTTATATATGTGCCCAAATCATTCCAACTTCACCGTGCCAGTCTTTCCGGCCGAGCCCAGCAACCGGAGTGGTTGGTGTTCATGGCTCGGGGACAGCGCATGAGAATCAGGGAAGAACAAACCAAGGAAAATGTGCCTCAGCAACAAAAACAGCCCTGGTTATTCGGTGAAAAGGGGTCCTGACTTTGCATCATTCTGATTCATTCTCATCAGTTTTACTATGTTTTACTGATATGATGTGGATTTAGCTGGTAGAGGGCACAACTGAAACTGTTCTGAAGAACCGGTTGCTTAGGCCTTCTTTGGGAGATGGTTTTCACATTGGAAACACCACCTTTAGCGGTGGGAGCCCTTCAGGACCCGAAGGAAAGCTGTGTCCCTTCGAAACTCCAACAAAGCCTTGCAAAGCTTACACACCTTGACTTGGAACTTGGTGAAGTTGAGCCGTACCCATATAATTCCATCTCACAACTGGAAAAGAAATAAAGAAAACAACTCAAACATTCATTTACCACTGTTTCAATAGGTGTTCACGTTTCCATCTTTGAGGTTTGCCAATAAAAACTACGCCAAGGGGCACAAGGCACCGGTCGAGACCACGTCCGCGATCTTGTGGAAATCGAAGAAGCCGGCAAAGACACAAGCGGGCGCAGCCAGGATCTGCCGGAGAAACCAACTTCTGGGATTTCATGGGATACTGTGTATATACACATATATATATGCATATATATATATGATGTATGTACATAAGTAAATGTGTATATATATATATTATATATATACATAATATATACATCATATTTATCATATTATGATGGAGATGGAGATGAATAGATGAATGGCATTTGACGATTCATGCGGATTTTTGACAGGACCTTTTGAAGATATCATGGAATTACAATGGGGAAAGCAACCATTGATACTTCAATGGATTGGTTGGAAAGTCTACAGAAACCATGGTGTTTACTCAAAAAAGGAAGGAATGATTCCGGCAACGGATCTGGATATGGAGGCTTCGGAGGACTGGATTGAAGCAGAAATTGAGAGTTATATCATGGCCTCAGCAATTGGATCCAAGGAAAAATGGTGAGTAAAACGGATTATATAATCAAATACGAGGTACATAATATAGGTAATATATGGTATAATATATTGTTTAAGAATAGGAGGTACAAAGTGAACAGAAGCAGGAATGTGGATGGATAGTGCAATGCTTCAATGATGTCCATTTTGGGATTTTTTCGGTACAGTCGGTACTACCACAAAAACCATCAATTGCACATAATGGTATTTAAAAAAATGTTATATATGGTTATATACCCCTCCTTGTTCATCAACCAACCAGCCCATGTATCTGGGAACCAGCATATTGATGCCTATTGATCCATATTGTGCATGGCCATTTCAGTTTGGACCTGAAACGATCCATGTTGGAAGCGGCAAATACCTTTTGGGGCACAGGCAAGTATGGGTCGAGACTGAAGACCTCCAAACAACAAGACAAGATCTGGGGATGGGTCAAAACCCTGGTACCTAGTGAACCCCAAAATAGCTGGTAAATGGATGGTCATCCCACTAAAAATGTATCTATAGGTATTGACCCATACCCATCTTGGTCCATTTTGGTGTGAAACCATCAACACTAGGGGGCTGTTAATTCCTGGCCCTTGACCACTTGCGCTCACACCCGGTCCGGAACAGTGGCGACATTTGTGTGTCATTTCCCCAGCGCAAATAAAGACCCACATGCCAACCAAACAGATGTGAGACACAACCTTCAACCGAACGAAGAACGACCGGGTCTGTCTGAAAATGGGGGATCCCAAAAATTGCTACCCTCTGGTAATTTTACGTAGCTATTGAAAATGGTGATTTATAGTGGATTTTCCCATCGAAAATGGTGATTTTCCATAGTTATGTTAGTTTACCAGAGGGTATGTTCATAGGGAAAATGATGATCAACCTTCAAATTTGGAGTTTTCCCCTCAATTTTCAGACAAACCCACAGAAAAATTGCGGATCCCAATTAAAATTGCAAAGAACACCCTAGTCCTTGGAAACATGTTTTTTGGGGTCAAAAATTAAGGTGCGGGGAAAATTTGATGCCGAACAGTTCATTCACTCAATTAGTTGATGAACATTTTGACAGGAAAGTATGGGTTGTCTGATCAAATATGGAGGACGTCCTGTCTATTTTCCATAATTATCCCTTGAACCCATTGTGGCATTGATGCTTAAAGGCTCAAGGTATCTTTATATACTTTACCATCACCCGAACTAACGTCATAGACCCTGCCAAGTAGGGTGTTGGAAGGCTTTCCTTTCCTTGCATCCTTTCCTCTTCCAGGGTCTGATTTAGTTGGGGGCATGGTTTTTCATCCGATCAAACTTGAGCTCCCGAACCTTAATGACGAAGCCTACATTGCAAGCCGCATTCGCTCGCAGCGGAATTATATCTTTAAAAAAAGTTGAAATTGAAGCATTGCCAAACAAAGTAGCCCTGTTCGCTGTTCGAGGGGCTCAAAATCATCAAAGTTTAGATCATCATATATTATAAATATAGTTAATATATATATATATCATATTACATATATTATAAATATTCTAAATGGCTCGTTTGAAGCCATGGAATTTGAAGCCAACCAGCGACCAAGGCGCCAGCAAGGATCGCGCTGGAGCCCCGAAGCGGTTCACACGCACCAGAGTGGCAGGAAGAAGGCCGTCCTGACGAGGAATTACCATGTGAATATAATATTGTATACATATATATATATATACGTGAATATTATTATGTGGATATAATATGATATAATATCTATATATATGATATATGTGAATATTATTATGTGGATATAATATCATAGGAATATCATCAGGATATTATATTATACTATATTGTCAAAACCTGGGGCTAGATTTTATAGGATATACCATGATATACCACGATATACCCCAATATAAACATATATCATATAAACATATATAAACACAGAAAAAGCTCTGGAAATCCATGGTTTGAAATGTCTGCAAATGTTGGCTTCCCCATAGCTATGTTAGATTGCTGGAGGTTATAACCACTAACATGAAGGGCTCCCAAAAAGATAGAAAAGTTCATCCAAGATGTCATAGATGATGTTCCCCCCATAATTTCAAAGTGTCCAATTTCTCTATCGATTTGGGGTTGCTATGGGTTGCTGTAATTGTTTGATGGGATTGATTGCAAACGAAATGTGGAACTAAAGCCTGTTAGACAATCCGAAAGTCTGTTTGGTAATGATTCGGTCAATGGAGATCCAGCAAGATCCGCCTAAGAAGACAATAATGGATTCTGGTAATCCACTGGTAATCCCGCATCTCCAACATAGAGTATACCTCCCACAGTGACCCTGGCTTTATGGTAAAGAATAAAAAAGTGGATAGATATCTATATATTCTATATAGCTAGATGGGGTTAACTTAGTTAACAGTGTTTTTGGTCTGTACTTTGGATCAGCTGGAGGAAAAACCAGCTGAATTCTCCAAGAAAATCCTGGTGCCAAGGGGCTCTCTGGGATGAGTGAGCTGTCACATGTCAACAATGTCAACACTCGGCGAGTTTCTGGGTTTCTGGTCGTGAGCCCATGGACGTGGAATCCAGTAGGAGTGGTTGGAGGAACCTATTTCTTGTCTCTGTATGTCCCTGTATACCACTGAAGTGGCTGTTCTTGGCAACCCGGAGGCGTATTCAAAGTTGAAGACCTCACTAGAAATACGTAAAGGCTTTTGCAAAGCCAAATGCGAGACGAGAGCTTCCAACATTCTCGTTCATGCTCATCTTCAAATGCGCCAACCGAAACCCATGAACTGCTTGAATCATTAGGATGGGCTGCAAGAGGTGTTCCAAGACTCCTCTCAGCTTTTGACAGTCAAGAGTTAGCCAACTGGTGAGTCTTCAGGTACCCCATTGTACACAGTTATACCCCAACATTATGGGTTGTTATGGGTGACCAACCTGTAGCCAACCCTATGGTCCATCAAAGCTCCAGCTAATTTATACTCAGCCAGGCAGGACGATCATTAACTCAATGCGGCTAAGTTCAGCTCTTTGGCTGACCACTCAGCTGCTAAATTTGCCTTGCTGATGCTATGTAGCAATGTAGCTGTACGCCCTACCGAAAGCCACGAAAACAGAGGGTTTTCGGGGCATATGGCAAATATCTTTGGGCACATTGACTTTTAAAGTTTCCCACGCTGGAAACCAACGATTTTCTAGTTCTCAAGCTGCAAAGCCTTTGGTGTTAGCCACCTGGGCAGTATGCACGGGGGACGTTTGTTGTGACAAGGACGTTGTTGCCGTGGGGCTGGCAGTGCTGCCTGGGGCCCCGGGAGCTCCGATGGCCGATGGGGTCTGCAAAATCTCCTCGGCCACGTGCTGGCAAAAGAGAGCATCTCCCTCGGACTGGAGGTTCAAATAGATCTTCTGGCCATGGCTATCTTCGTAGGTCAAGCGATGGGGCAGGCCGACCGGAGACTTCTTGGTCAAGGCGCCATAGAAAACACAAGCCGTGAGGTAGGTGCCCAAGGGTGAAGGATGGATTTGATCTGCATCATAGATCGGGATCAAGGGTCTCAACTCTCGGGCACGTTGCCAAGCTAAGCCAACAGGCACCAGTTCGGCCCCTGCAATGTCAGACGCTAAAGCCTTGTGCTGGGAGTTGAGTTGTTTCTGCCAATAGGGATTGTATTCCTCAGATTTGGGGCTGAAAGTGGATCAGAATCAAAGTTAAAAATGTGAACCAGAAGAAAAACCATTACATTGAATCATATTCTCCTGTCTTGTCAAAATTCCCATCCCAGATCCAAACTTAAGCAAACTTGCATATACGATCATATACGTGTATATGCATTGAATATACATATAAATAAATATATATATATATGTATTGAGTGTATTACATATGAGGCAAAACCTGAGAGAAACAAAACATGAACCGTCTTTAAGTCTTCCATGTTTCCCTTGCCCAGGGTAGGAAGATGTATATCTTGGCCTTTTTCCTCTTGATCTCTTCTGCCAAGAGCTTAGCATGTCGCACGGTGCTATCTGGATCCTGAATGGATCGCATGCCATGCTCCTGCAAGACCACTGCATCAAAGTCCCCCGCACGGAGAACGTCTAAGGTTTGTAGCTCCTTGTCCCCATTCCAATGTTCTCCCAGGGTTGCGCTACTGCCGGTGGATTGCTGTGCGGCCAGGTTGATCTTTTGACTCTTGGCCATGGAGATCACAGATTGCGGCAAGTTCCAATAGAAGGTGAAGCTGTTCCCCACGAATAGCACACGTTTCGGTAACGTGTCCGCCATGGCTGTGGCGAGATGTGGGAGGCGCTGGGCTGATCTGGAGCCTTTCTTTTCGGAAGTCCCTTGTGATGGGAGATGACTTGTGAAAACATGTGAAAACCACAATACAACAACCAAACGATGCGGCGGGGTGGACCGTTTCTGAAGTTTGTGACAGTACCATGCCGTTTCCTCATGTGCTTGTCGATCTACAGAACTTTTCTCTGGGTTCAGGCCGCAGAGTGGGTCCGAAACTTGCGGCCTGGACATTCCTTGAAAGACGTGGATTTCCATGTGATGAAGCTGAAGAGTTTTGGTCGCCTAGATTCCAGTTCTGCAGCTGCGCCTTTCAAACGGATTGCCAACTTGCTGGAGTTTGAATCATCCAAAATCATCCATCTTAAATGTCATGTTTAATCAGTTCAATCCCTATCATCAAATAGCCACCATTTGGATCTGAAAATGGAGGAACAAAAACAAAACATAGCATTAAATATGGTCATATGACATTGAGAAAATTACCATATTTGCCATATTTCAGAGGGATTGTTGTTTGCAGAAAGCATCACCTACCAAAAAAAAACAACTATTTCACGGGGAAAAAAGGAATTACCCATCAAATAAACCACGTTTCATAGGGAACATGATGATTCTGGCTAAATGATCATATTTTGCTAACCTGAAATAAGGCCCCACAAGGGCGATGTTCAGCTCCTGCGCCATGGCGAAACATAAGCGCGGTTGCGCTAGGACGCAACCAATCACCTAGGGGTCGGGCCATGAAGTTCCAAAACTTCGGCATTTACACAAGTGGTGAAAGAATTTATGGAAAAAATTAGGTGTTTTTACATCATTTTGAAGAAAAACAACTTGATGTTTGGTTTTAATTTTCTTTTAGGAATTTCCTGGCATCTCCAGTTGAATTTCTATGGGTTTCAAGATGTTTGAAGAACTTTAGAGATGAGCATGAAACTCAATAGTTCTTTGTTGGGCTTTGGATTTGATGAGTGTGTCCTAAAAGTGGTGTTTGATCTATGTTAAGTGATGGGAATAAATCATATAAATCATATCAGGTCTCGTGCCAGGTGCCATCAGGTGCCATAGACCCCCGGGCCTGATGAACCGCATTCTGCATGCTTTAGAAAATGTTTAGAACATGTTTACCCTCTGGTGATTTAACATACAGTAACTATGGAAAATCACCATTTTTAATGGGAAAACTCACTATAAATGGCAATTTTCAATAGCTATGTTAGTTTACCAGAGGGTAAAAAGAAAAAATCGCTTTTGTAGATGGCCTTCCCGTGGTTTAAAAGAAAAATGGATGCTTCATCAGCTCCATCTGCTCCAGGTTCCATCTACAGGTCTACAGTTTTTGTCATTTTCCCTATGAACATATCGACATAACATGACATAACTATGGTATACAAACTATAAACCCATATAAACCCTCCAAAATTGGAGTTTTCTTATTGGTTTTACCATGGTTTACCACATTAGTGGGTCTATTCATATACCAAAAAAAAACCATCAGGCACCCCGCAGCGGACAGGTCACCGTGGTTAAGGTATTTCCCAGTGCTCCAATGGCCACGAGCACCGCCAGCCAGTGCAGGCCCCGGTCTTCCGCGGCCGAAGCCAACGGGGCAGTTTGGCTGATGTCTGTGTACCTGACCGGCGACAGGAGCCGTTGGGCTTTTCCGAGCCCACAGATGCTCCAGCTTCCAAAGATCCATCAATTGGTGGTGTGTTTACAAAGTGGGGCCCCCTAGATAGCTAAGTTGGTTTATAACTCCAATAACTATATGGTTTATGGTACCTATAACTATAGTTCATGGGGTTTATAAACCATCTTATAACTGGGGGGGCCCACCTTGTATAGCCCAAGAGTGTTGGGAATTGATCCTTTTTCAATAGGTTAGTAGAAGCCCAATACAAGCAATGAGCTCTTGACACTGCTCGACTGATCATTTGGGATTCTGGACAGGTGAATGTTCTTTTGCCAACCCTGACATGGGAAAGAACAAATGATCCATCAAAAGATGTGGCATGAAACCAACAATAGGCTACGGCCTCGCTACTATAGGATGATCATCATTATTGTGCGGTTCAAGAATTGCCAGTTTAGGCATTTTAGGGCCCCATTTCGGGACAAAAAAACATGTTTTCTTGTGACGATCCTGGGAATCATTGGACATAAAAAACAATATTTTCATTCAGAATCATCTATATAACACAAGTGATAGGCGTGGAAAAAAAACAAAAAACAACCATCCTAAGTACATGATGTACCTCTTTAATATCGCTACCCTCTGGTAAACTAACATAGCAATGGAACATCACCATTTTTAATGGGAAAACTCACTATAAATCACCATTTTCCATAGCTATGTAACAAATTACCAGAGGGTATGTGTATATTACCAGAGGGTACCCACTTTATCCCACACCAATCTTCAACTACCGACAGCTAAAAGGGGCCGAGAGACTTCACCAATCCCGTGAAGACTGTAGCCACGCCTGAGGCGTGACGTCGGGAGATTTGTTTTGGGAGATCCAAACGCCAGAAATTGGTGAATCACTGAATCACCATTGTTTGTTGATTCAATTTCCCATTGTTTTGATGGTTCAATCCCTATATGTTTGATGGTTTACTGGTAATTTAAGCGGTTGCCATGAAAAATCACCATGTTCTGTAGATGTTGATCTTCTATCCACAGCTATGTTCAATTGCCAGAGGGTAGATCCCGACTGGAAGTTGCTAAATGGTTCTGTCTGAAAAATGAGGAACCCCTATATCCATCCACTGGTGATTTTCGTCATGTTCCCTTTTAAATGGCTATTTGGGAGGTATACTCGCATACCCCATGTTCAGACACACCCGTTTGAAGCATCCAACGTTTTTTTTGGTATAAGGGTGGATAAGGATGGCTAAGGATGGCTAAGGATGGATAATTTGGATAATTTGGATAAGGAATGATAAGGATGGATAAGGAAAAATTGAAGCATCCAGTTTATCATGAAAAGCATTGGATCATTCTATACAGATACTATATATAATTATATATATATATACCATCTGGTTGTTTAACATAGCCATGGAAAATGGCCCATTTATAGATGATTTTACCATTAAAACCTCCATTTATAAGGGATTTTCTATGGCTATGTTAAATAACCAGATGGTATATAATATCAATATTAGTCATGTTTTTCCTGAAACATTGAAAGATGACATCTCCACTATGATACGAGTTCCCCAAAAAAGGACGACGAAATGTCGACGCGGGATCGTTCAAAAGCAAGGTGCAACAGTAGAGGACTGTGGTGATCACCAAGGTCAAGACGATCCCAAGGGGAATCACACGACTATGCGTTGCCTGTGACTCGACCGTGGCTCGGCCACAGACAGCTGGATAGCCACTTGTAAGTGATGGATTCAGATATATCATATATATATTTATATATATGCATATATCATACACTAGTAATATGCTGTGATATGTATGTATGGGATATATAATATATAGGTATGCAATGGTGTTACTACCACCCCCAGTATTTCACTTGAATCGGATTAGACACATGAAAATGATCAGCGCCTGCTGACCTAATATGGACATACTCAAAATAAGTCCGCCAGGCAATGCTTGATTCCATGTGATGCATGAAGATGTCAAAGAGCAAAATACACTGTAAAACGGAGTACAAATGAAGTCTTCATATAATAACAATATATTAACCATTATTAAAAGTATATTAACCATATAATAACCATATATGGATATTCACCATTTGGACTTTATCAAACAGCGTTCGTCTCCGTGGAACCACAATGTCTTTATCCTTGAGGCATCCCTGTGGCCCAGGCCAGCAACCCCCCCACCCCCGATGTCACGGTCATATAGGAGGCCCTATGTAAGATATAGTTTACACACACCGCCTTTCTGTAGGATGGGGGCTAGGTAGTGTGTCACTCACGTGTAGCCAAAAAGTAGATAGTATGTGGCGCAATGCTCCATGCCCCGCCTGTGGGATGGGTGGGGTGTTATAGAGGTATCATGTAGATAGTGTATAGGCACATGGGTTGCAGGTATGTATAGCATATGAGGTCTTGACAGTAGCTAGTATAATATGGCTACTATAAAGGTACTTTATGGGCAGTAATACGTTGTAAATAGTGATGTAGGGTGTAGCTTACCCCCACGCGCCCCTGTGGGATGGGTATAGAGGTAACCTGTTAGGTAGTATATAGGTGGCACGAGGCCAGCATGCAAGTATAGCATATAAGATCTTGATGGATGATCGTAGATGGCTGGGCCACCCCCATGGGGGTGGTTGCGGGGGGATAGCATTGGGGGGTACCATATATATATATATGTACAAATATATATATATGTATATATACATATATATATACATATATATATATATATACAGTACATATACATATACATATACATATATATATATATACTATTCATATATAATATACATATATATAATAATAATACATATACATATACATATACATATATATATATACACATATACATATACATATACATATACATATACATATACATATATATACATATTCAATTTATATATAATATACATATATATAATATACACATATATATAATATACATATATATATATATAATATACATATATATATAATCATTGTAGATATCATCACCTAGACATCACGATGTCGGCAAAATGAATAACCACCAAAAAAAACACAAGATAACATCGTGGAGAAGGAGTTTCGTATGGTATTTAGAAATGCAATCGGGCACCTAATACTGGGCCAAAACCACCCTTCCAGACGCTTCGCCGGCCTCCGCACTGAGGGTGGCCAGCACGTCGAAACCAATGTAGGAGAAGAAAACGGAGCCTGTGTCGTGATGAAATTCACCCAGGATAACCGAAAACGGATCCCGTTCACCGCAATCCGAAATAAACAACTGGGGTAATGCATGGAAAACCCCAAAAGCCTTTAAGCATCACTCACACAATCTGAGTGTTGTACATGATTGCAAATGTATATGTATATATATATATTTATACATATTCATATATATATATACATATATATATAATTATAATTATAATTATATATATACCCCCAGGCCGGGGGTGCCGGCCAGATGTTTATCATGTGACCAGCTCTTTAGGGTTTGTCGGGTTTTAGGGTTTTTACCACGCTTTTCATAAGATCTTACTTTCTAGGCAGCACCCCCGTCCCGGCTGATACAACAACGAAGAAATGCCTGGTTTCGTGGGACATTTACACCAGAAACCCATCATCCCAAATGGCCCAAGTCTGGTTTCTTCTCAGGCATTGTTTCACCCGGCCTGCTGCTTGCGCAATTCCTGTGGCACCTGTTGGAACGTAGGGTGACCAATTCTCCGCATCCACCTGAAAGCATGGCATTAAGCCATCACGCCAGTCATCCGCTGGTAAGTTAGTAAAGGTTTAGTGAATCACAATGAGTATTCTAAGGTTTGGTATGTACAGTATGATTATAGATGATTGACATACAGAAACTTAGGTGCTGTCATAGAAATTGGTTGATTCTTATATTATCACTATGGAATGAGTAATAGTATACACAAATCTACAGTAACTGACACAATCGTACTGGTTGATCAAAGTTCACTGAATTGGTTAGTTCAGAATCCCCAACCAGGTAGGGACCCACGTTTTGGAGGAAACTTGAACTCACTGATTCTCGCGGATTATGTACCCTACCCCGTTGTCATTGGATGTCAACAATCCACCTTTCTGTAAATAAAGGTGAGGAAACTTGCAAGAAACCTGATTCTGCAATAATCAGGTAAGTTTCGTTGACCAACATATACCAAAATCCAGGGGGGAAATATCTAACAACTATACAATTCCGGTATTCCGGTTTGTCGGGTAAGAAAAATCTGGGCGGATGACCATAAGTCTGAAAGCTGAAATAAACCATATTTGGGATGATTCTAGGATAGAACCATCATTTTACATAAATCAAAATCACTATAATATACTATAATGTTTACATAAACGTGTAAATAAGTATATTTATATTAGTACATAATACGTAAGTGTAGAAATAAACAAAAAATATAGCTGCATAGATAGAGGAATCAACCAACACACGCATTGCAAGACCAAGGATCAAAGAAGGCACCGCCAAACACGTAGATTGACAGCATCGTCAGCGAGCCCATTGTGACCACATTGTTA